>PDGT01000011.1:4874170-5012059 GCA_003671415.1 Megathymus violae | reverse complement strand
TATATATAAGCAAACTGCCCTCGTTTCGCATCGGAAGAACTACGCCTTACGCAAAGAGACATTATTTTACCTACCTTACCTTACCTTACCGTACCTACATTATTTTAAATTAACCTATAACTTTTTTATTTCTTTACGGATCGACATGAAGCATACTTTAAATATTAAGTTTAAGTATTTACTACAATACATTAATGAAAGCCAAAAATTCCTCGATTAAGCCGTTTTTGAATTTAGCGCGCACAAACGCACAGACAAACAGACATACAAACAAAAATCTGATAACTTTTTTGCGTGCTATTACGTTAATAAAGGCCGGTACCAAACATATGTCTTTAATGTACAGAAAACGATCAGTTAGAATTTTATTATATGTGTATAAATATTATTGGCTACTATAATACAAATAATAATTATGATACTTGCACTATTAGGTAAATCAGAATATTTTTAATGTCATTTGTATTGTATAGTATTTATTATTATTAATTCCTAAGTTTCCTGATAATATACAGCGGACATTTTATTGACGATTGTTCTTTTCACTGTAATGGGTACTCACGATTTCTGTGTTCTATACCGATGTAACTGGGTCGAAATATCAGTAAGAAAACACAAACATTGTAAGTGATATGTGAGTACAGTGATATTAATCATTACAGTTAAAAATAAAAATGTCCGTGATGATATAACTTTGAAATCACCCGTTACTGAACGTTGCTGGACACTTAGAACTACGCTAGTTGATATTAGATGGTTAACACAAAGCATTATTTTCTTCAATTTAATTAACTGATAATATTTTCCAGTTATTACAATAATATGATAGTTATAACCGCGTCCATTAGGTAATACTATATAGAATACGATGCAGGTATTTTATACAATTTTGAACATCGAACGGTACAGGAACATCTGTTTAATCATTTAACGTTAGATAGGGTTGAAATTACCAAAAAAGAAAAGAAAAAAATATTGGATGTCTCATCCCTGCAGATAAATAAAAAACTTTAATAGCGAACAAACTAGTTACAATTTTTTAATAGCATATCTTTTAGATTCACATCGAAAAGGACGTTCGATATATAATCTATGCAAGCGCACAGACAGCGGAAAAAAGCATTTAAAGCGTTATGGTTGGTCAAAATGTCGAAAAACGAGCACTTAGCGCGCCCGCCGCTTTGCTCTCTTTGTTGAATATTGAATTCCCGACAGAACACATCCGTATGTAAAAGAGGCAATTAAACCCATAAATCACTATATTCCTGCTTTTTCGCTTCCATTCCTGTACCTACCTGTAAATGCTACCGTATTTTGTATGCTTACCGGTTCTACTACGAAATTAACGCGATTAGCGATTTATATTTTATCGCTTAGATGTAGAAGGTTTGGTAATTAGAATTTAATGTTGCAGTGAATTGAGCATATTAAATACAGGTAGTTACTATCCAATAAAAACATTTATTATTGAACAAGAACAAAATAAGTAGGTACTTCAAAGTTCAAAGTTATGAATGCACTTGCTGTTCTCCGTAGAGGACAATATTTTTTCATATATGATATCAATGCTGTTAAAAGTGTAAATAAGCTGTCACTAAATATGAATAAAAAAAAATTCTGTTTACAAAAACTTGGTATATATACTAAGAACAGATGTCTCCAACTCTATTTCTATTTAATTCTTCTTTGTTTGTCTGTGTATCTGGGAGTTCCACGGATAATCAACCGAACGGGTTTTATCATAGTTTTCATCGTTAGAACATTTATAAATTGATTTCAAAACTGTCATATATTACGTAAAATTTCATAAGATACCTAAGGCGAAAGTTACTTTTTTATACAATAGGATAAAACTAGGGTTTATCAAAATCCAACGAACGTATGTTCTCGTCCGCATATAATTAAAAAGTTATCTATTTCGTAATTCTTTCGTATTCCTTACGCTTTCATTACTTCAACAACCCTCTTCTCGCGAAACGCCAGTTGTGAAGCAAGTTGGTAACAAACGGGTACAGTTATGCCCGTTCACTGACACGGCCGTTTGAAATATGAAAGTTGTTAAGTTGTATATCTCCATCGCACCATTGTTTATGGTGTTTGTTTTTTCACACCATGCGCCACGGCAGTGTGTACACGCGTTATTATAGCACGCTGATAAATACTGTACGAAAATTTATACATAGTCGTTTTAGGAACCATTTGAATGGATTTACACGTCAGTGCGCATAGATTCCACACAGATGGTATGTGTATGTAGTATTGAAGGACGTGATAATAAATTATACCATAATATTATATGATGCATAAACAGTAGTGGCGCAGGGCTGCCAGCGTCTCGGTTGTCTATAGGATAGGTACATTTTGGAGAGTGTGCACAGGAATTGTTCGAATTAATTCCCCCATCGCCGTTCCTCCATCGGACAACTCGACGTACGGTAGATATCCATCCTTACATAGTGAACGTACCACCTGCACGGACGACGCAGTTTGCGTCTTCATTAATTATGCGCACTGCAAAGGACTGGAATAACTTGCCCGCGTCAGTGTTCCCGGCTACTTACAATGTGGGAGTCTTCAAGAGTATAGTGAATAGGCTCTTATAGGTTAGTGCGTTCAACATCTTAAACTTCATCTCCACTTACCATCAGGTGGGATTGGTGTCGAGCATTAACTTACTCTATGTAAAAAAAAATTAAGACACCGCAATTGGATACTGTAAGTCGGAACATAACAATTACACAGTCCAATTTGAAGTCAGTTACAAATAAATTGATTCTCTTAAATGATAGGGTACCTCTTCTCATTATTAAATATCTCTGGCAATTCCCACTCTTAAACCTTAACAATAGAGCTGCTTCTTTGCTTCAAGAGCTATCGAATACTACGATATTATCGAAACAATTAGAATTAAAAAAATATATGCACCAAAATTGACATATTTATTTATTTTCAGCAACAAAACAGGAACATTGCTATTGTCACTAAAAGCGTTATAGTCTAAAATCCTAACGACACGTCCTTCGTCCTGCTTCATCCGTGCTGCTTCAGCGTAATTTACTGATTGCAACTGAGTGTTGCCAAAATAAAAAAATAACATGTATTATAAAGAATGTCATTGTCACCAGGCCCGCATCAAATGCGAAGAGCGTGAGCGGCGGTCGTCGCGTTTCCCCCCACGTGAACACAAAGCGTCATCATTCACCTCCGGGTGTACAAGGAGGCGCTGGCGGCCGGCATGGAGCCGCTAAGCGAGAACGGGCTATGTCTAAGCGAGCTGGAGCTCCACGGAGGGCACCTGCACGAGTCGGTGGCCGCGTCGGTGGGCTCCGCCATATCCAGCCTCATGGCGCCCTTGCACCACGAGCCGCAACACACGCCGCTCCATCACGCCCCGCCGTTGCATCACGAGCCATTGGAAAAATTGAAATGCAAGTTTATATCCTTAATATTTATAACATTACGGTCGACAAGTAAACAGCACACGAAAAGCAAATATACCAGCAAACAAAAATATTACCATTCCTATGATTCTATTGTATATCTATTGTATTTAAGTATTAGGTTACCGAATTCGAATCAAAATTATTTACAAGAAACGGTTCGCACAAAGTTATTTAACACCAGACTACCTGCGTCACATCTATGTTCCAAAATTTCAAATTAATTGTCCTCAGTAATTTAGGAATCCCCATACAATTAGTTATATAAAAAGAGATAATAAAAATTATTTGTTGACTTCCATGTAACAAATAATATAACGTAATAATAATATAAAGTTAGATATAAAGGAGACAATAATTTGTAGTATATTAAAAACAAATCTACTCGTATACACCGACGTTGATTACACATGTTGGAAAACGTGTATCTTTATATTGTTCATCCGTTCAATAATACCAATCAAGTCGATACATTGTTTTCCATGAAAAGCGAATGAGAATCTCTTTTATATTGGCAAATAAATCCCATTTTAAACTCAACTGGGATAGTAAATAAAATAAAGGGACTTTTCGTGTTTCATTCCACCGGCGAGAGCGAGCTCGTAGTCATTCCTCCGTTTTATTTTTATGAAGATATGTTGCTTCTCAGATGAGACGCCTGCGAACGGCTTTTCCCAGGACAAATATTCTTTTTTCAGTTCAATCCTTATGCTTATTACTTTTTCAGCTTGAATTTCAGCCGATATTGGATTCTAAATGATTGGGTTTCAACTAGACGCTTGGTGAGAATTGAGACTGGTGGTGAATTCAATATATGGTTAAAAATGATTCTACACGCGTTAAAAGTGTGAAATATTTTCATTTTAGGACTCGTTTAATGAATAAATGTATAAAATTACGTTTATTCTACAAACGGTTTACACACACTTTTCAAATGTCAAACTACTCTATCACTTCAAAAAATCCCTACTGTAGTAATCGTCAAAAGAAATAATTAGTATTAAATTTTAAATTGTTCTTAAGATTTTACTTTAAAATTATATATATAATAACAAATAATTCACCGGTAATCAATAAGTAAATTATTGTAAGGAGTTAGCGTAATTTATATCATTAAATTATTTCTACGATAATTACAAAGTTCTTTGAAGTCTGTCGGAGTCGACCTACCGTCAAAGCGTATACGAATATACTTAAGAAAAATAGTTAACATGGGCCATATACTTTATTCGAATTTTCATTACATCCAATCATACCTAACAAGAAAACTGTTAGTATAAAAAAAATAAAGTCATTGAATTATTGCTCCGATAAAAAATGGCCGCGCACGTGTAGCACGTTCGAAATTCAAAACCGATGAGTTTATTTATGGCGGTCGCGAAAAGAGAAGTCGATGAGCGTGTAACGCGGCGCATGGAGCGTGACAATGTGGGCTCGCCAGCAGTTCCACGTTTCATCGGCTTGTATACAAAATTAGGGATTATTCACCGCCCTCGCTGACATGCAATTTCCTTTATTCCGCCGTGACACGACATGTCCGATATGTCAGTTTGAGACGGAGTACGAGATGTTGCTACATATGTTCTTCCCATTGATCTCCATATGATTTTCCAAATCTATCCGACCGTAATATATTTTATACACGTACTTAAAAAATTAACTCTTTTAAAGACTTATTTACATTTAATATACTTTCGTGATCTTCAACTTCGATTGTTTCTATTTTAGGTTTTAATTTTAATCTCTTATAATTTTGTGGTGACTATGAAAGTTTTCGTAACATTTAAGAAATGTCAGTGAGAGTAATATTCCAGAAATTCATCGGCAGGTATAACAATAGGTTTTTATTTGGGGAAAGAGAAAAAAAGCCAGAATTGTGTAGATGAAACCTATTTCCACGGAGTTATTTTCAGTGACTGCTCTTTAGAATACCCTGAAATATGGCGACTGTATCACTCTTAACCACACCTTGAAACTTCGTTCGTGTCAAAATTGTATCAGTTAAAAATCTAGGCAACCATCAATCTGTATAAATTCACTGCTTGTATTAGTCCTGCTCTGGATAGTAGCACTCCGGCCGGCCTAGGCCCTCCTCATCCTACAGCTTCCTTTTTACTTTAAGTCAAGCATCCATTAAGTCTCGGCTGGCCTATGTACTAATTATCTGTTAATTAAGTATAAAACCGCATACAGTACACTATTTAACGGGTCTCCAACAACATGAACGTTGACAAATCTACAAAAGTACAATTGTCACCTACAAATTAGATTATTGTATCACAACGAACGCCGGCCAATCAGACGCGACATTGCAGGGGTAGACAACGATCGGCAGAACTAATCGGATAGTTTTTACAAACACATCAATATAGGATTACGCACCCCTGAATGTTTAGTGACGCAATTAGTCACGTACGGACAGGGGGTGTAAACTTAAACATTTTGAGGATGCTCTACTTCCAAATTTAAGCGTCCAATAAAAATTGCACATGTTTCAATTTTTTTTTTGGAAGATTTCTTTAAGCTTCATAGGTATTTGTAATCTTGTTACCTGGTTAGTTGTAATAGAATATATATATTGTTTAACGAATGTTGGCATTAAATAAAGACCTTTAAATAACCACAAATATCTTAAGAAAATATTTTAATTTGTCGTACCTATTTTGAGTCTGTAATAAAAATTGTATAATTGAATCCAACATAAGTTTAAAAACACTTACTGCTAGAAATTTTTGTTAGAATAATTTTTTTCAGACCATAACATCCCTAAAAATTGGATATAAACCCACGTGGAAATAAAACATACAAAGGGGATGAACTCTTTTGATGTTAATTTTATTATTAGTCACACTGAGGCATACGTACCACACACAAGTTTTCCGAACTGAATGTAGCTCTACCATATTTAATAATTTTGAACGTATACTTTACAAACTATGGAAACAAAATTTAAAAAAGTAAATTTTCTAAACATACCCATTAGTTAACGTTTTGTTCACAAAAATTAACTGAATTTGTATAATTATATGTAAGCAAAAACAAAATAAAATCACCTTTGAATTTGAAACTATTTATTAGTTTTTTTTGAAAATAATTGTATCAGATACATATCAGAGATCAATAGCAGTTGCGTATAGTAGTTAAATACAACATTTAGGCAATAAAAAATATGGACACATGAGACGTGCCCCGAAACACTGGCTAACGATCCATCAACGCCACAAAAAACTCGCTACGGTAATCATTCAAAGCCGATACAGATGAATCAAGTTGCAGAGCCCTATCCCGCTCTATCGTTCACGAAATCAATTGCCTTCTCATTCTTGCCAAAAAAAACTATCCCCGGAATCATTGAGGCATTATATTGCGATGATTACAACGCACTTGCCATTCCCGCCATTGAATTTAAATGGGGGATTAAAAAGCTGCGCATTCCATTTATTAAAACTCCATTGTGCGTTACTTCATTAGTCAATTGCTGTCATCAGTGCGCTTTTGTTGTGACGCCATAGGTTGTTTATGTTTTTTTTTTTTTTAATTTTTACGTAAAATATACGTATCTTTGTATTTTTGGATTCTTTATAGTCATTTTTTCAAAAGAAAATATTGCGTGATAAAGCTAGAATACGACAGTTAAAATATTTTAGTTTCATATTTTTAAAAGTAGTCTAATAAGCCAATTAGTAACATTTTTAGAATATACACAAACAATTAGTCCGTTTGTTTGAATTAATTAATAAATGATATAGTTACATTTTAGCGTGTATTGATTCTGATAGTTAAAATATAAAAATCGGTGACTATGTATTTTTGAACACTTCCTACAGGCAGAGATTTTGATTGTTTGTAGAGGGTAGCCACTCTCCAACAGGTGGTCACTCGTTGCGGCAGCAACTCGTTTGATAGTGTTCGGCTATTGGCATAAAAATATCCATAGATATCGTCGTCTGAGATGTCCCGAATCGAAAATATTGATTTTATAATATCTAATCTGTTCAAAAATAACTCTTTTCATAAATGAAAAATATGTGATCGGCCGCCGTCTTACCTAAATTAAATTATAATGCATAAACCAACAAAAAGATTCCAGCAAAGGAAACCCCAGATTTCCACATGTATGATAAAAAAAATCCTATCAGTTTTGCGTATGAATTGGCTTCGAGGGCTTATCCATCGAAGATTGTTCCCATATCCCGCGATTTTTATAAAATACGCGAAAAACACGTTTCGTGGCTTTAATTTTAAATTGAGCAGGTTTTTGCGGAATCTTGCCAAAGCCTCCTCCGTTGATTTTACCGATGTCGGCGGTTTTTTCATATCGGTGACGCTAACCCCGAGAATCTCCTTATGTTCATCGACGAAAATGAGAAACTAATTATGTGGGATTCTAATGCTTAAAACGCTCGCTCAACACTTCCTTTCAATAATGCGAGGCTTTTCTTTCATAAGGATGTTAAGTTATTATCACACTTGGATAGTTGACGTGTATCCACTTCAGTGTTTTTGCCAGATACGTTATGATGTACTTAATAAATAAAATACATGACCTATTAAAACTGTCTCTAAAAAGCCATTGGATAGCAAAATTTTCTTCTACATGTATATTGACTTATTTAACGATAATAAACGATATGATTAAGATATTAGTGAATATGATATTGCAGTACTGTCTGGAGTACTGTTAGTCTTAATAATCAAGGTGGAATGTCATTTTTATACTGGCAGACCTGTCACCTAAAGGGACTGTCTCTCCTTCAACAACTAGAAAACCAGTAACCTCCTCAATGCGTTGCCATCAACTGTAATTAAGCACTTAATAAAGGCATTTAAATTGTAGCGTTGCATTTTACAAGGTCCACCTACACATTTACCAAGTATTGCAAAAAAATATCTCAGCTTCGACTCAATTGCATCGTTTGAACAAATAAATTAATTCGTAAGCCATTACACCAAGGATCTGTACCATTCATTATCTTGTAAATAAGGTATTCCCAACGATTATCATGAGCTGATCCACTATCGACAAAAAATATAATAATTGTAATTTAATTTATAGAGTATTAAATAATTTTCTAATCAACAACATGCATATTTATATCTTTATCATTATTATAAGCCGTAGCTAGCCGTATTGGGGCATCCTAGAATACTCCCCCCAATCCCATGCTGGCATAACAGGGTGTCGTAAGAGGCGACAGAAGCCAGCCTGCTTGATGGTAGGGCTTCGCGTAAGGATTATATTATCAGTATTATTATTAAGTCATTAATATTATTACTGGTATTATTATCTGACCGTGAAGCCTGTCTGGCTAGCTACCACCCTCCTGCTTGAGTCAGCCGCCAAACGATTCGTCGTGTTCCAGCTGGGGGCTTGAGAACCAGTACCTTCTTTCTAACCTTCTTCTCATTTCCTGGCCGAGAACGCATCAGTGATACCTTTAGTCTTGCTGATGTCCATAGGCGACGGTGACCACTTACCATCAGGTGGCTCGTCTGCTCGTTTGTCGGCTATTAACATATATCACGAGAACGGTAATACAAAGTGACCTAGTCGAGTCGCAAATACACTTTGATTAGTCACTGGAGCATTTAGTCATCTTTGATCACGTCAAGGCCACAATTCTAACATAGCCTTACGGACTCAGTCACACCGTTGGCCAAGGCAACGTACAGGCAGGTAAATTTAGGGGGATGTACGGTATTAGAAGCATTCCCAGAACTTTTAATAGCATTGAAGAAAAGCCCATTATAAATTAATTAGTAATTTTATAAAAGCCACATATTGCTAGATCATTGTAAAGTGTTTATAAATCATGGTGATTATATCCTGATGCTAAACATGCAGTCGGAACCCCACGTAACATCTAACCTTATTTATCACACTCAAATCGATTTAATAATTACTTATTTTTTTTAATAAAACGTTAAGGATTTAGGTCTAATTCTAACTATACCGTAATTTGCATTATCGTCAAAGCCTATTACTAGTTTGATATCCGTTGTTAATATTCAGGAATGCTCGTTAAAAATAAATTCTTGTATAAAATGTATGACTGCATATGTCATTAACAGAAAATTATAGTAACAAATAGTTTTAAAAAGTATGAAAAATATTTTCATTTAGATTCTAACTCATTACTTACATGACGGCCCGGGGCCGGCAACGCATCGGAGTCGCCCCCGGTACTGCCAGTGTCCATGGACGGCGGTGAACGGTTACCATCAGGTGACTCGTCTGCTCGTGTGAATGCCCAAGACATAAAAAAATGTACATAAATTCTAGTCATTAATACTTACGACCCTATCAGATGCTGTAATTGAGTACCTACCTACAGAGTACTTTAATTCTTTTTTTACTCGTAGCATGTACAAATTTTCAGTATGTCAAGGGACTCAGAGTCCGAGTATCAGTCTCTGAATACAGAATTTTAGTTCATAATTTCATAAGTTGTATTTTAATTTTTAATTAATAACGTAATAATATTTTAGAATTGTTTGGATAAATTTACATAAAAGTCCTATATTTTTATCTCTTACACAAAGGGCTCAGGTGACAGATGCAAATTATTCCCCCGATGGAAATATATTAAAATTTTTTGACAATTTCAAATAAGCGCAGTTAGACAAAATTATTTTTTGTAATGCTAAATTTTTGAACATGGTTTACACAGTGAGACTGTGTCACGTCAAAGCCCCGAACGAATGCAGTGCTCGTGCCACGGCGCCCTTATCCCGTCAAATATTTGTTTTGTTACTCGGTGTGTTTAGTGCGTGTCTCGACAGATTATAAACTTTTATCTCGACGCACCTAAATCTGACCAGTGACAGTGGCAGGTCCGTATCGCGTCCGCGGGTGAGCCACGAAATATACAAATGTTTAAATGATGAAATATACGTATAAGAAGTATAAAATTCGTTAAGTGATATTGCAACTTAAATTACACGTTCCACGGAATCTGAAAGGAAGCTGGGTATTTCTTCGAAGATTTCAAATATTTCTTAGAAAATTTCAATATAGCTTTAGATATCGTGTCTAACTGGCAGATAATTGTTATAAAAAATTGAATACTATATAACTCGGAACGATCTCCAGAAACACCGAGTATTTCATTACGAACTCCCCAGAACAAAAAAACTGCACGTATTCAGCGTGATTAGCACGGCTTTGACTACCATTAAAGGCACATTGGGGGAATCTATTTTTATCATGCTGCTTCTACACCCCGGAGCACAGAGATGAACCAAAGTTCCTCTGGCACTCGGAGGCCTCTGGCATGCTTTAACGATTGTTATTTAACGACAAAAACTGTCGCCGAGACTAAACGTGCTCTCCAAAAATCCAAAATGTTGGTTATCCAGACAACACACATCCAATAATATAAACGTCAATATAAGCGTTTCGGTCGCAAGCCGCTAATAAAACTATAATTTTATTTGAGATTGGTGTATTGAATAGATATCTATATGATCAAATTCAGAAAACATTATTCATTTTTTTATTTATTACTACTGTCAAAATGACAATAATACCGATACGTTGCTTATTTTTGTCAACGCAGTGATATCGTAAAATTGTAGCATAGATATTACTTGTTATTATCAGATAATCCCGATAAACTCACCGTAATTCAGATTCGTTTTACAATTTAGTGTTGTAAATTAGTTGTAATTACAATAAATATTATCATGGCCTTGTTCGAAATTTCTGCGCTTGAGACCCATTCAAAAACTCCTAAGAAAACCATTTCACACGAACTGTCTCTTTTTGAATAACACGAGACATTTTTATAGCCCTGTAGCTGAATACATAAACACTGGTAAGTACGTCGTGTCCGTCTGTTTAATGTTTGAATCGTATAAGTTTGTACATTGATCCGCGGAGGGACTGTCAATGATAGTTCGGCCTTAAAACAGTTGCTTCCGAAACTTTATCTACGTTTGAAAAGTGTTCCTGCAAAATATTTTTAAAATGTTCATTCGAATGTATTTTATACAAAAATCTTAATAGTGTGTGTTTAGTCATTTTAATTATATTTTACGTTCGTTATAGATGACTTTGCACCGCAGAAACTCATTATGTATCTTCATGAATTTTTTTATTACACTACACGATAAAGGATTAAACACTTACATCCCGTACGGGATATTCTGTGTCGCGACTGACATGGATATAAAAAATAAGACACATTGAATAGCCAAAGCTAAAATACAAACATTTATCTGTCCATAAAAACCTGCCCTCGCCGCCAACCGAACTCTGTATACTTGGCTCAGTAGTCTGGTGCACTACCTACTGAGTTACGGAATAACCTACTGCACAAGTATGAACACATTTACTATGTATATATAGACATAGAGAAATAGTAGAAACAGACCAAAAAAGTACTAACGCTTGTCGCTTAATTACCTGTGCAACTACAAGGTAAACACTAAAGTTCCCGACTAATCGACCCGACTCTTTAACATCAAAATCGCGTACCGCCAAATTCTATGAAGTCATAGTAGCGGCATCCTACAGAAGATACGATTTATTAGTACAAAAACAAGGAACGCATACAAAAACCCGGTGCCACTCCGTCTGCCCCACGGTGATCCAACGTGGCTATTAAATATTTTTTGTTACAAAAAAATTGTCAAATCTGTGACACATGAACACCCGGACAGACATATTGGCGCTTCGTTTTTATTCACATTGCTAATCGTTTTTGTTATCTGGGTGAAGAAATAGATTAAAATATTTATATAACTTTTTAATATATTCTTGTAGTAGAAGTACAAGAAATTCGAAGGAAGATTCGGAACAACGCAAAATACATGTCATACGAATGATGCATATTGAAACATTTGAAACAGAGTTACAGTTACTGAACATGAGGTATATTACTGATTGGAGGTAAGATATTCGTTTTATTCGTCTGAGAAGGTGTGGTATATTTGTTAATGGTAACAAACGTAGGTGCTATTTCTCCCAAAAAGGTATGACGCTGAGGAGTTTATATAAACGTTCTAATCTTAGTCCCTTCTCGTCCATAAAATTTCAAGGTTTGTAGTATGCAGGATGTTTTAAAATTTAAGTATACCTTCGCTTTATCACCTCACTATCTTAAAGACTTTTAAGAAGTTCTCACGTACAACGATTGCGAAATAAACAGACACTAGGACATTAAAATGAGATCCAACGATGCATAGATACTGCACCATATCTATAAGACTGAAGTGAAATCTGCTGATCTTAAATAGTTATGTTTGTCATTGTACTGCCATTTCTTCCTTCTGTGTTGATTGTGGATTAGGGATAAGTTAATAAGACGGATTAAATTTACAAATCAATATACAAATTTAGCAAATTATCTTAACTTTTGAATTAAATTCGGAGATCACCTACATCAAAGTCAATATTTAGCGAAGGTAACTAGACAAAGAGGCGTGACCGTTTTCAGTGCGACAGATGTCGAGGCATCCGCCCTGATTGCGAAAAAAGTCGAAGAAGGCGTGGTGGCAATAAATTTTGTCAAAATACACTTCCCATACCTCCCCATTAGAATAACAGAACAAATCGTTTTAATTTGTTAACAGCCGTCCCGAATGGGTGTCACATGTCGTGGAGTCGGTGATCGCGAGGTGCGCTATAAATTGTTTAGTCTCGCCTTTACTAATTGCCGATGACAAAGTTTAATAGCCCGAGCATATGTCTACCGGTGTTAAGCAAAAACACTGAGATATTACTTGAGAATTAGACGGATTTGGAAACAATGTATCTGAGAATTTGTTCGGTGAAATATTTTCATCGGATCATGAACGATTTTTCTGTTTGATGAGGACTTAAGAAACTTATATAAAATAATCATTAGGTGTATCTATTTTCCAAAATATCAATCACTTTTTAAATTGAAATGCCTGTTCCAATTTATCCTCACAACTCCACTTATTCAATTATTCTATTATTCAATTCTGAAGATAGCTTGAAAAACTTTAGAAGATGCTAATAATGAATATTACATATTTTATTTCATAATCCAAAACCTACATAGGTAATTGCAGGAACTTCAAGTAAGACATCAAATACATAAAATCACAAAATTGTTTGAATAGTACGGGTACCTATTTCTTAATCACAATTCACATTTTGGATTATGCTACTATTTGCAAATTACATTACAAAATTTTACTAACTACCGAGTGTCATCAACAAAGTCGATTTACTTACTAGTTACCTTTTAATTTATATTAATTAATTCGAATCCATCGTCAAAAGGGCAAACGGTAGCACACACAGCATGAGCTGACTTTACTGACAGTAAGTCAACGATTCAAACACACAATATTTACAGTTCGGGTGATTGATAGTGGCTGACATATGGGCTAACCCTTGCGCGTTCCCATCTGTCGTGATGAGGCGAAACCCCGTTACTGGTCAGTCTTTCGCATCCTAGCCCCAGTTCCTTTTGATAAATGACCCCGTTCTCACACACATTAGGGGACTCCTGACTGTTATAATATTTTAGAAAGTATAATAATCATAATAGATACCTACCCCATTACAAGACATTGTCTACTAAGTATTACTGGTAAATATTCTTTGTCAATCCGAAGACGCAATTAATTCTATTTATTGAATTCTATTTAATTCTATTGATTTAAGATGAGATTTTATAGTTTTTTGCTTTCTGATCTTTACTAAAAAAATTTAACATGAATTAACCGTTTCTTAAAAAAAAAATTATATATTGTATGTAACAGGAATCTTTTACCGGTACGTTCACATGAGATTTTGGAATCGACTAGCTGTGTTAGAAGATAGAAAAAGCACATAATCTGGAACATCTTTCAGAATGACTAGATATTTTATAAAGATTACCACCATATATAAAAACAGAATGGAAACCTGTAGTTGTGTATTAAAAGTCTATACTCAAGTCGTCAATGATTTTTATGTGCGGGCTATAACGAAGTTTTATTAGCTCCTCGGTAATATAATCAAAAAACAATGTCCATATCTCGTGTATAATATTACTTTTCGTTTATTCCCTTTATTCATCGCCATAAAAGGTCAGAGTAACGGTCGGTACAGACACATATTGTATGAAAGGTATACATCGGCGTTGGGATAATAAATCTTTTTATTTTATGACAAATTGTTGTCTGATGCTCGGTTGCCCTCGCGGCTACAATGCGTCTAGAACAAATAGCTACAGAATAGCCCGTGATAGCCAAATACTGTACAATGTGTAACATACGTAAACACAAACACAATGATAATGCCCCTTTGTGACGATGCGTTGCCGCAATTACATAAAATACAGCATTGTTACTGTAATTTATGAGTCATAGGGCGTAACTGTGTTTTGGCAAAGATTTCTTCCTGCCTTGATTTTTATGAAAAAGTAAAAGTTATTTACATTACAATTTTATTGTAAATGACTTAAAGTTAAATCAAGATTTGCATTATTTATATAATACTATTGCATTATATTTCAGGTTGAAAAATTAAAATATCTTTAGATGATTAATTTTGTTAAAAACTGTGTTATATATTTCACAAAACAAATGAACTTTATACCTCAAAATTAAAAAGTCGTTTTACTTAGTGTGTCATAAATGTACATGTAGCAGATTAGATTAAGGAGTTCCTCAGGTACTCTTTGGTCCACTATTAAATTAATCTGTTACTGGTTTGAAATATCGCTTTACCTTACACAGGTTAGCTTACAGGAAGCTTCCAATTCCAATAAAGCTTCATAACAGCAGCTTTATTAGACTTGCAAAACCGACACCGCGTTTGTCACGTTGACACGATGTGATATATGACACGAGACAATAGATGATGCCGCTTATATTCCGCCTCTAATTATAATGTTATGACTTCACAATATTTCCTGAATGTTGTTGATAAGGACATAGCCATTTTCAAGGTAAATTAATAACGTAGAATATGTCTTAGTCATTAAACACTACCATAATGCAGTCATGCGTAAATTAATAACTCAAGAGAGTACTATTAATTAAATAAATTTCATTGACGTTGTAAGGTAGTTTATTTGTACTGGTAAGGTACTTGTTGTATTTATAGATTTTATATATTCGAAGAATTGGTTTATATACGTATGTTATGTTCGAGTATCAAATGAAAAGCGAATTCATAACTTCATTCCGGCTAGCAGTGCTGTGACCATTAACGTCGCTGATATACTGGATGTCCTGGATGAGCGGTAAGCAGCTTGGACCAGGTGCCAAATGTTTGCCGTTTTTCTTCTCGTGCTGCGAATCTGCAATTAGTAATTTCTGTTTAAGATTTTTTATATATTAATTGTATAGTTCGTAATTCACTATTTTTTTTAATCGATAGTTTTTACTAATTTATTTGGAACGCTAATGTAGTGTATTCACAACTCATATATTCCATATATGTTGTAAACATGAAATAAGTTCAGTAAAATGGTGGAAGGTATAAAATATAATATACAAAACCGATTATTATTTATTTAGTATCGTCCTTAGCACCTAATGGTACTTTTTAGCAACGCATGATTTTTGAGTTTACATGTACGCACGATAAATAGCCATACTTATTTAGCGGTGAATATGTACTAATTAGGTGATGTGCAATTTTGAGCGTCATGAAAGACATTATTTGGAAGAAGTTTTTTTAGTAGTAGAAGACTTTGATTAGTTCGAAACAGGTTTATTTTACACAAAGTCGAGACTCATGTTATTTGACCATGATCCAAGTAAAAATTCAAAATACAAAAATGGTGAGTACCATACATTACACATAATATGTTCCTTTTTTTGTTTTGAACTAAATATTTTCTACGAAAAATTCTGACACAATACTCTAAAAGTTTTGATTGACTTAAAAACTTGTATAACATCATGTCTTTAAAAACAATAATAACTATAAATAACGTCAAATCATAGGGGTATACTTCTGTAAATTTAATATATTTCCACCCCTAAACGTATCGCGGGTGTTATTTTATAATCGCCATAAAATATATATCACAGCACTAATATATTTATGACATTACAGCTCCCACTAATATTTATGCAAATTGAAAATGTACAGAATGGTATCGTTTACGCCACCCTAATCTCTCGTACGGAGTAAAAAGACATATGTCAGATACGACTTTTATATTCCAAGTCGAGGCAGCTGCTGTGCCAAATTTAGGGAGTTTACAGGTTAGGTTAAATAACAATTGAAAAAGTGTCTTCTTCGTTACTAAGGTTGTTCTTATAATTTTAAATTAACATACAAAATTGACCCTAAATTACTAGGTACTCCCGAAAGATCTGAATACAACAATAACTGTATTAGGGATTTCAAAAGATGTAGAATAGAATAAATTATTTTCCATCAAGCGTCTATAGTTAGAAGATATTTTTATATTGTAAATAATTTACAGTACCTGATGTAACTTAAAGCCTGAATACCTTCATTGAAATTATTTGAATCAAAGTCGATACATATATTTTACAGTTAAAAATGTTCTTCATAAAACCTCCTATTCTTGGCTGTTCCTGGAAGCTTCGTAAGAGTCTGGTAAACATTGAGTTTGGACAGAATTTGGCAATTTCTACTTAGTAGTAACATAATATTTCATATGTTGTCACTATTAAATATTCGTAGGTCTTTACTGTTAAGACATCAAAACAAACAAATCATGACAGTGCTAACGTAATAACTATAAACCAACCACATCGAATGAGCACCCCATCCCGACTTGTCGTCACACTGGATATAACACATACCGAAAGTAATTTGTGTCCATATGGGCCCGTGATTGCCTTACACTTTCACCCCCGACCGACCAAATGGTCTTTTGGTGGCCAATTTCCACCCCCAAGTCAATTTCTAAGATCTCTTTAACATTGCAATATACGACACTTGTATGCGGTTCGAATGGGGACGCCGGGGTAAGGATATTATTACTTGCGAAGGGTTAATTTGCAAAGGAAAATAACTTTTCTTAATAACAAACAATGCCTTTGCAATGTTATTGTTAAAAAAAATATAATCAAATAATCCAAATGTTTACCAATTTTTTTTTAATGTTGAATGACTATTTAATTGAATAAAATGCAGTTTTCTTTAAGTGTTTAAACTACATACTAATTGATGTGTATTAAGCGTATAAAATATTATCTAAATACTTTAAAATTCAAAAGCTGATATAAGTAGCCTTCTCTGATTAGTAATTGCCCTGAACCTCAAATTAGGCTATTTTATGTAGCTCGTCTGTCCGCGTTCTCAAAGAAGATTAGGTATGTTCCTGATTTAAAACTATTTCATCGAGCCTCACCATCCGAATTAACCTTTAGAATTTTTCAATTTGCTTCTAAATCCACTAATAATTCCTCGGAGAACTATTACAAGTCTCAGGTGGTCGGTAATTTGCTTGCGGCTGCGTTAGAAGGGTTACACTTGATTTATCCATGCAGGGACGCGCGCTTTGGGACGCACTATTTCTCCCCACGCACCTCTCGCGAACATAAACACTAATTTATCTGGCCGTGAATTAGTTTCGTGATGCAAATATAATAGTACAATGACTCGATGCCCACTGTAATATTAGATGGTCGCAACTTGAGTTCAAAGAGATCCCATAAATAACCCGAATAACTGTGCAATATTTTAGCATTCAAGAGGGTAGAGTAATAAAATTGTTAAAGAAAACTGATGACCTTGAAACTATGACGTGTTCGTAAGCAACAAACATAAGAACGCCCGTAACATACGTGTCATGTCGTACTACAATAACGAAACATGAAAAATTTCCAGACGCCCACATCAGACTGATAAATGGCTTCCGAAAATCCAAAAGGAAGTTACAGCTTACTTGGGATTTGGTCTAGAACCTCTCACGTCCCATAACTGCTGCACTCCGCTTTATTACAATTACCATAAGCCTCAAAGTCCCACACTCCACAGCCGCTACTCCCGACTTCATCATTTTGAACCTACTTTCTAGAGCGGTAAGACGGTTATTGCTTCGGTGAAATAGAAACCGCGGCTGCTTCGGAGTCCCGTCGAATCCGCGAACAACTTTGTTGCTTACCCCAACAAATTTAAGATTCAAATTCCCAATGTGCCGGTCCGACGCGTAAAAGTAATGCGTCGTTCGTGCCTTCCGAACGGTCCACTCTTTACATTTATGTGTACGATATGTCGACGACTATTTGGAATACTAATTGGGCATGTCTGGGACTCCCGAATAATATCTGTTTACTTCTTACAAATATGAACTTAAAAGTAAACTACGATATATAGTTTTATTTGATTTTACTTTTTTTAGTTTTTTAGTTTTATTTGATTTGATTCGGACGCAAGTTATTTTAAGAATATTTATGGATTTGACAATAAACAGGTGAAAATGCATTAATAAATCCAGCCCCTCGCCTACGGTACTCAGGCTGAATGTTAGGACATGAATGGAAAACCAGCAAACCGCGAAACGATGATGAATCGCGACGTAGAAAAGGGTCTTTAGAGTGAAACGGGACTACGGACAGGAACTGAGCGGGAAGAGTACTGGCATAGGGAAAATTAACGGATGCTCCCACGAATTTGTGTACGTTTTCAATGAAGGTTCTTTAACGGTAAAATAGGAATAAAATGGATCGCCCTTAATCCATGGCCATTTATAATTCACACGCCATTAATTTGAGCGATAATTCATGACGGTGATGCGTTTTGATAGGTGCTAAATAATTTGTCGTGGGATATACAGGTAGTCTGAGACGTAATCGCTCTATCGACGGTCTTATCACTTGTAAATACCTCTACTTGCTTACGCGATTTTTATGGACTTTGTATCCGTTTAGTAACCAATGACATTAATATCATTATTGCCGCTTACGTCTTTTTGAAAGACGCTCATTGACGTTGCCGATTCGGAGTTTTAAATCGTAAATATGTGTCAGGAGTAGCCATAAAATTTATAACATGCGATTATTAAAACAGCTTTTTATATTAAGATTAAGATTAGATTAACTCGCTACGTTCCCTGAAAAGTTTGTATATAAAATCCTACTTTCAATTAATTATAGGTTGCAATTTATGTATTTGACATTACTATGTACACAAATTTAAGTTTTAAACAAATTTACATTTGTCATTCTCGTAGTTGATAACTTTAAGCGTGTAGAAATAAAATAAAAATTATATTTATATTTCGTTGTACCAATCGCGGCTAATGGTGTAAATTAAGCCATTCGTGCCGTAGATAGCTTTACCACAGTTAATTGAGTAACGGAAACTAGTATGTACACTAGCAGTTCGTGCCGTAGTCAGTGACAATTAAACTAGTTCGGAATTTCACGGCAATTTCCTTATTTAACTCTTACAAACAATATTCTTTGAGAAATCTTTCAACTATGTTTATGCTAAATTTCATACGTCCAACCATATAGATTATAACAAACTTGCACGCCTTGTCATCCATGGTATCCTCTTAGATCCAATTTCTGATCTTTTGTGCAAATTTCGTGTTTTAAGTTCTGATCTGATTTTGGCTGTACATTGTCTGTACGACGATCAGTGTTAGTTTTTTTATTACGTAGATACATTGATTGGTCGTTTATCAAGCTATAAAGTTGTAAAGCTAAATAAAGCCGGCCACACATGAATTAGATTATGCGTACGTCTGCATAAGTAACATTCGGTGCCGGAAGCAAACACTCCGCAGGTTCCATCTGAGTTATCAGTGCTAGTTATTAAGCAGACGTCCAAATGATACACGGTGGTCTACGATAATGTTATCTCAAGTTTGTTATATCTTAATAATAATAGATAAACGCTCACATACTCGTACATCCTCAATAGGATAGTAGGATGGATCTCCTGGGTCGCGGGTGGCGTGAACATACACAAATAACACATGACAAAGATCATGACCTGAGAAAAGACTTTTATCTGTCATATATAGGGTATCGGTTTAAATTTGCAGTGGAGTACTTTGCTCAGCACTGAGGGCTACTGTTGACTGTGCTACAGAGTCATCTAAAAGAATTTTTTAGCTATTCGCATATAAAAGTTTGCTTTTACTATATCCATAAAAAGTTATACAATTAAAGAATTGTAGGTTATTAAAAACTCCGATTTATTTCACATTGCATTTATCGATTGAGTAACATTACCGATATTGCCAATATTGTTATAGATTGGAAGAACAAAAATTAGTTCAAATGAACTGTGCCACCAAAATGTGTGGGAATTTTATCAAACTAGGAAGCAGGCACTTTGCAACTTCCAAAGTGGATTAAATTGTTAAGCACATGGCTAACTATATACACGAGGTGGTCTACGGTGGTGTTGCTAGAAATTAACGATAAGTAGGTCCTTCTAAATTAGTAACTAAAATATAAATTTTGTATACATATTAATATGTTAATATTAACAGTTATCGTGTTCTCATTTAATATACGAGGACGAGAAACTTGTCAGTCTGGATACATTCTTTTGTAGAGCAGAATAGCTGTTCTGCAGTTCTGCCGCAATTGTTTTAAAGACGTATTAATGGTCGAGTATTCTTTTGAGAATGTCGAAATAGCCCATTTCCTTCTTTCATATAATTTTATCACAATTTCATTTCATATCAGTAGGGCTAAGTTACTACTTAACGGGATTATTTCGAGGGAAATGATTGGAAACTTTGAATGTTAGCAGAATTCAGTGGTTTTAATTTTACTTCTTAATATTAACTATTGTTGAGTATAAAATATTTGTATAAAAGAATTTCATCCAAAACTTTGCATGCCAGATTTTAAAGATAATTTAGTTTACACATTTAATCAATTTAATGCAGATTAAAAACGTTGCTATCGTTTTTATTTTAAATATAAGTATTGAGGTCGTTTTACTTATAAACAAGTTTCTTTTGCCTAAAATTATATTATAGTTAAGTTTTTCGATATTTTTATATTCACGTAATATGGTAACACTTAACGACAGCTCCTTGGTTATTTAAATGTTTATACAACAAATAAATAATAGGTACTTAAAAGGTTAACGTTGAACTAATACATTCATTAAATACAAATTTAATTGCTCTGAATTATATTTTGTCTTTTCTGTAAAAAGAATCAAATCACATTGTTGCTGATCCGTCGATAAAGCAAAACACTGAGAAAATGAAAACTTTGAATGAAGTATAGAACGTCTATAACCAGGCAGTTGTTTCGACGGTAAAGATGACTACAATAATAAAAATTAGTTGTTACGGCGCACATCATAATAGATACGATGGCCGAATTCGGATTACATGCTACGAGGTTCTCTTGCATTTTCATAGTATCTATATTTATCCCTGTTTTTTTTAAATATATATCTGTACTTTTTTAGTCTAATGCTTCAATTGTTCATGAGTATTTTATCCACGACCCCGTAGCCCAGATGGTAATGACCCTGCGTGCCGAGCGAGAGGTCCCGGGTTCGATTCCCGGCCGGGGTAGAAATGTACATATATGACAGATAAATGTATTTTTATCGGAACATTGGTTTTTTTAATGTTAATAGCCGACGAACGAGCAGGCGAGCCACCTGATGGTAAGTGGTCAAGGTCGCCCATGGACATAAGCAAGACCAAAGGTATCACTGATGCGTTGTCGGCCAGGAAATGAGAAGAAGGTTAGAAAGCAAGTACTTGCTCTCAAGCCCCCAGCTGGAACACGACGAGTCGTTTGGCGGCAGACTCAAGCAGGAGGGTGGTAGCTAGCCAGGCAAGCTTCACGGAAAGATAATAATACCAGTAATAATATTAATGACTTAATAATAATACTGATAATATAATCCATACGCGAAGCCCTACCACCAAGCAAGCTGGCTTCTGTCGCCTGTTTCAACACCCTGTTCTGGCAGCATGGGATTGAGGGGAGTATTCTAAGCCGCCCCAATACGGCTAGTGATGTCAACTCGTGTATGTCCATGCCACCTGAAACACAGAGAATCCTAATGCGGGGATGTGAGTATGTATGTAAATGTTGAAATGCTTATTTTGAATCCTTTACCCATATATTTTTGCAGCACATCCTGAAATTTTATTAACTAATGATGCCAACGTAGTAACGAAATCTCATGGAAAAGGTCATTTCGCCAAGATCATTTAATTACTGTCGGGAACATTGCGAGATAAATGTTTGAACAGTGATAATGTTTCTATCAACTTATCATAATTAGTTACTAGCACCGACTCATTAATTTGAGTTAGTGTAACTAATTGGTGTTATTAATTCGCCGTATAGTTAGTTGCTATCATCGATAGTTTAGTGTATTTTCAATGTAATTAATGATGACTTAGTATGTTTATATTAGGTAAGTTGTTGTAATCTTTGAAATTGAAACATGAAAAAGAAGTTTTTTGAGAATGTAATCAAAGAAGCCCAGTAGGTAGTGACCCAGCCTGCTGAGTGAGGGGTCCCGAGTGCGATTTCCAGCCGGAATAGTCATTATATAACAGTTAAATATTTGTTCTCGGGGCATAGGTGTTTGTGATGACTTTTTTTACGTCTAAAATTGTACACTGGTCGACAAGTTTATTTTTTAGGCGACTTCCAAATAGGTGGAGATTGTATGTTCGTGTGTGCGTATTTTATTTTTAACCAACTTCAAAAAAGGAGGAGGTTCTCAATTCAATATATATATATATATATATTTTGTTTGTTAGAACTTTCGACTGGGTGAATCGATTTTGATGATTCTTTTTTTATTTAATTACAAACCTATTTTGGCTGACATCGACTCCAAAAATAACAATAATGGTACCTACATTATATTATCGTAATAATTTGATTGACTTTTAAGTAGTCTAATATTTTTCATTTCATTTTACTTAGGAGAACTCAAAAAAATTTTTTGATCATTGTTTGTTATTCATAAGTGAGTAGTTACCTACCTGTCTTCTTGCGTGGTAAACACATAGATTGTACCTACATATGGATAAGTAGAAAAAGTAAGTTGATTATTAAGTTGTAGAAGAATACGCAATTATATTTTTACTTTTTAGTGCATATTAATTTGTTTTGGAATAGTTTTTTTTGAAGTCGGTTTATTTTTGTTAAAAGTTTTGTTTTGTTTTATTTTATTTTGTATATATGTTTTAATGCTTCTACAAATACAAATACAATTTATTAAATTAATGTTAATTCTATAAAATTGAAAGTCTCTTGTTCTTTTCATTCCAGATTTTTTTCTGATAACTCATAAAATATAAACAAAATTTGTTCTTAACCAAAGTAAATGTTAAACAGAATAAATTATTTAAAAATATTTTGAATGACCTTTGAGTATAATTTTTGTAATATACTTTCAAATATAATTTTGTGTTATAGATTAATAGGTTTATATTTTTCTGGGATAAAATTTGGGAGCCTTGTTAAATTTATGCCAAATAAGATTACAATCAGGTCTGCAATTTCAATATAAAAAGTTAAATCTAACCCAGAGGAAACGTGAATTTATTCAGGTCAAAAAGTAACATATATGTCACTCTGTTTTCCTTTTCAACGTGAAAGATGCTTATAAATTATCTGTGTGCAAAAAATTACATGGATCCATTGATCCGTTGTGACGTGAACGAAGTTCACAACAAAGTAATAAACCAAATTTTCCGTTACGTTCGAGTGATTCGGTCATCGTTTGTTTTCGCTCCACGAAAAATATAACTGTGATCAATTACTGTAGATGGAAAAAGACAAAAAGGTAAGGATTTAAGTAAATAATTATCTAAAATTTATATACATATTAATAAATATAAAAATTTAAATTCTGTGTACAATATTAACCACTCATAAAATCATATTAATTCTTTTTTTGTACAAAAGTATACACTCTATATAAAAAAGTTTATAATATACTAGCAAATCGCCCTCGCTAACCTGCAATGAGCAGTTAATAGACTAAATCTAATTTCTTATTTCCCAACTAGCAATACCCTTCAGAAAAAATAACGCATTATGCTCAAAAATAGCACCTGCATGCTTTACAATTGAGATTTTTTCATTTTGTGAATTAGGAAACATATTAATTTATAACTTTTTCATTTATAGACGGATTGAAATGAAATTGACATTAAGATGATGCTTACTGCAATACATCAGGAAGAACTATACCAAAATCGAATGAGCCGTTTCTGAGATTAGTGCGAACAAACGCACAGACAAACAAATGATAATTTTGACAACTATTGTTTTGTACAAAAAGCAATCACTTTCAATTTTATTATAATAGAGTTTATGATGCCCAAATTTTTGCAAAAAAAATCTTCTTATTTTAAATTATATTTTGAATAAAACAGATAATTTTGTTTTGATAACTGACATGAAATATTTTTAGCCGACTTCAAAAACGTATCATACATATAATCGCCATGACTTTTACTTATTTTTTATTATTTATGATCGACTTATAAGCGGGAGAGAACGGCTAGTAAAATATACACCTACGTATGCAATTCAAAATAAGGTAACATGAAACGAGAAACGATTTCTATTCCTCTCGCTAAACGTCTCACCTGACCAAAAATATTTTATACCAAGTGAGCGGACCTGGGTTGAGTCATAAATTATATGAACTTATCTATATTTACACAGCGACTATCTGTCGTTAGTGTAATTACAACATTTTCTGTTTATGTTCTGCACACACATTTTAATGTCGGTTATTTACGACTTCACGCCCGCGTAACCTGCTCGAACCGCGGAATTACTAACTAAATTTACCGTACTCACATTGTTGGATACGGACATCCGCTCAGGATGAAAGGGGTTCAAATCATAGATCGATAGGCTAACAAAATGCAGAATGGCGAACTTGACACATTCTTCAGAACATTATGGAGAAATCGCAGATGTGCTAAGTTCCACGAGAGGTTTTGCTTAACCGAAGCCAGTGAATGAACTGTTCCTTTCCATATACCTTTGAGGATATTGTTGAGAAATTTCAGGTGTTCCGATTTCTTCACCTGTTCTTGTTCTCCCAAGAATGTAATCTTACGCTATCACTCCTTGGATCAAACTAAAATAGATATACTGTAACTATCGCAAATTGTTATAGTTTACATTTTCACATGTTTTAATATCTTTTGTCGTAATTATTACACTTTCATATATGATACGATATGATGATGTTACCACCTCCCAACAATTTTTCACCTGCAACATAGGTTGACTGTAATAGCCTAGTTGTTTAGGTTTATAGAATAAAGTGTAAATAAATAAATAAATTAATAGATGAATAAATATATATTATTAATAGCATTTTCGTTCCATTTTCATAATCCTGAATGAACACCTGATTATTTTTTATGAGTTGAGTTTAATTGCAATTTTTGATAACAAAGCAAATGTAACTCAGCGAAACTAAAGTGATAGTAAAATAGTTTATTAAAAAAATAATTTAAAAGAATAACAAAAACCGATGGATTTTCCATTCCCACGACCCTGCCAGGATTCGAACCTGGAATCTTCTGATCCGTAGTCAGACGCGTTATCCATTGCGCCACAGAGCCATTGATGCACATGGAGAAATAAATGCATTCTAAGAATTCTGAACATTACAGAGCAAGTACCAAATAAGTAATTTATATTATAATATTATATAATACATTATAATATTAATAATATCATAAAGACAGAGCGTGAATTTTGTTTGAGTGTATGCGGAAGGTAATTGCGGAACCGCGACACCTATTCGAAAAATTCATTTACCATTTGGGATTAAGATACATAATTTCGGATGGACATATGACATCAAGTGTATATGTAGATATAATAATTATTTATTGTACCCGAACATATTCGATACGGGCATCTAATTAAAAATAAAATATATTTAGCTTATGAAACGGAAACACTGGAAGCCTGGAGGTTCAAAGTTTAAATTTACCACGGGGGATCCACGTTCGAATTAAACACAAACCTCTAATTTTAAAATTCATGTCCCTAATGCAAACATCGCGAAGAAATCTGAATACCTAGTTCAAAGTTCTGTATAATGTTCTCAAAGGTGTCTGAAGTCTGCCAGTCAACACTGGATCAGCGCGGCAAGAGGAAACCCGAGCACAACAGTAGGACAGTAATGTTCTAAAAAGATACAAGGGAGGAGTATTCCCGTATACTTTGAAGAGTTGTGAACCGAGTGTCTCCAGCATGTCCACACGACGAGCCATTAACACATATGCGATTCAATGAAAGCAATAGATATAATGTTTCGCACACCAATGAATGCATTGCTCTGTTATTTAAATAATAGAGTTCATTTAACGTGCAGTTACAACATAAAATAAAGGCTTCCGGTGTACTGTGCAAAAAAAGCCAATAGTTTTTACATATACGCTAGTGATTGTTTTACTAGGAAAATTGTAGATACTTCAATTTATAAATCTTTGATGTATTAGCAAACCGACCTCGCTTCGCTTTAGAAAAACAAGTCTTACACTTAGTAATAACACCTACACTATTTTCGGACTGGGTTTTTCTCGTCCTATAAATTAGAAATACATTAATTTAGAACTTTTTTATTTATGGACAGATTGCAATGAAACTTTAAATGTTAAATGTTGCTTACCGCAACACGTTAGTGAAAACAATAACGACAACGGTTGAGCCGTTTTTGAAATAAGCGCGCAGAAACGCACAAACAAACAAACAATTTTTTTAACAACTATTATTTTGGGTCCTTTTGCATTAATAAATTCTCCTAATAATAGTTGTTCTCGTTTTCTCATCTATCTTCCTTCATATGCAAAAAGCGTTGAATTGAAATTTTATTTTATGTATAGATTGATATAATATATATATATATATATATATAAAATATTAATATATATATATACTTGTTACTTGTTTCCTATAAGTACAGCGCAGTCGATAACATTAAAACATGACAAAAGAAATGGTCGCTCTTGAACGGTTGTTAGCGAAGGTAACTGGCGAGCTGTGAAAAAAATATTTAAAGACCACACCAAGAACTACCGCCTTATTATGATAACATGTCTGTGTACTTGGCATTCAACACGAGGGACTGTCTGGACGACAGAGTTAATCTTTTGGGTCACCCTTCTTACAGCGATTTGGTATTATGCCACATTTTATTTCCTAAAATAAAGTATCAGCTCAATTAGGTACAGTTTACATCACTGGAAGATGCGTTACAAATAATTTGTGTAGACGATAAGAGGTGTGCCTAAGATGGACTGAAATATCGTTTTGAAAATTTGTTTAGTCATAACTTTGTATGGTGAAGTGGGGAGTTCCTTCAAATGATTCGGCTATAAAAACTTGAATCATGTTATATTATACTTTTACTTTCGCTAAATTTTACTCTTATTTCTTAGTAAACGTATACTGAAAATTCTGCAAAGGCCTAGAAAACCTCTAAAAAAAATTTCGATATTGTCCTCCGTATGTCTCCTATGTTAAATGCAACCTAGCTCATTAAGGGAACTGATAAATTATCCTTCGCATTCTGTTATGCCAGCGTGATATCATAAAAGAATTCCACGATACTATACTACCGCCTCAAATTTTAATCAGTATAGTATTAAATACCTCTTACTCGTGATAGCATCTTTCTATGTCTACTAAAACGAGTAGAAAAGCTACTTATTTTCGAATATTCAGATGTGAATATCTAATTAGACACCATAAACAACACAATGCGACGACTATTGTTTTTAAAATAAAACTATAATGCATCGTAAAAGTCATGAGGCGTCTGTTAGCACTCGTTATGGCTTTGATACAATTACTACGACAGACGTGGTACTGTCGCGATCGTAAACCTGAAAGTACTACCACAGTGTTGATAATTCCTTTTGCCTATTGTACTCCACAATTAGAATCGTTTAACGATATTTGTTGCTAAATATGACGTACACATATATACCTATAGTAGACTATGTACTCGATGTATTAGTCATAGTAAATAATAAATGATACAAAATATTTTTCATTTATTATATTCAAATATGTGAGAATCCCATGAGCTGCTCCAATTAACTTAATAGTATAAATTATTACTTCCAAGCAAAAAATATGCTTAGGGAACTCGCAAATCCGAATCTTTTATGATAATCTCAAAGATGTGTAAACAGTAATGTACGTAATTCACGTTTTTGGATGATTTTGATATTTGAAATTGATGATTACGTACGTGTTTTGGCGCGAAAAATTTTGTATGAAAAACATCATAAGTTGAGCTGAGACTTCAACATAACAACGTTTCCCCAAGGTATCTCAAATCTGGCAACAGCAGTGCGACTGATTTTGAGACATCGTGGTGTACTCAATGTCAGTTTTGTATCGACAAAGGAGTCTTCATAAATTTAGAAACATATTTTTAGTCCACTCAACCTGTCACGTTATTAAAGTCCCATATAAAATGTTGAATTATATTGACAAAAATCTGCATTCTGTATAACGTCGAGCTATAACGTAACGTAATTCCAAATCAAATTGAAAAGTTTCCACGCTTTACTTTACTTGTTTAGTGCATCGCTTTCTGCGTAACTTTTTACAGCACTTTTATGCGCGAATGCACGTCGCAGCTGAGTCGCTTTACAGCCCCAATAAAACAATGAACGCGCTTATCACTCGTTATCAAAGCAGCAAACATTAAATTTATTTGAACGAGTGTGTGCTGCAGTACGTTTGTGAGGACCGACGTTTGTTCTAGTGACGTGATAACATGACATTTGTGGATGTAACGTTAGGAGGTGGGAGGTTTTTTGCCATGGATTATAGCCATTGGGTCCGTGTTGATAAATCCTCTCCAAGCCGTAGAATCCGATGTTATATTGGGTCATCAAAAAACCTATTTATTTATTCGGCTAGGTGCTTCTTTTTCATAGCAAAAGCTGGCAAAAGAATACGCTGGACACACAGTAAGTGGTCACTTGCGCTCATGCATATTCATTAAAACAGAGACGTCAAAACGCTTTGCCTATGCATTATTATTAAGAATCAATACCATAAGACAGAATGGATTTCTTTAAAAATTTCATAGATTATATTCTGTCCGTCATTACATTTCTATTATCACTATTCCCTTTCAAGCATACTGTTTTTTAATTGTATGCAATTCAAATTTAAATTACACCCAATATTCTTCCTAACGCAAAATTTTTGGCGAACACGTTACGAAATAGTATAATTTTCAAGAACTTAAATATCACGGTCAATAAACAACATTTTTAAGCCCTATAATGCTATACGCCACGAAACCACAGGCGACAATCACGTACGGCCAATAAAAAGATTTGTCGGTCTACATTATTTTACGAAGATGACTAAAAGAAAATTAAAAAGTAAAGAAATATCTGAAACTCTTCGTATTTATTGTAATTACAGTCAACATTCCCAGCTATCAATTGTCCGGATCGTGACTTTCGGCAAAACAATGGGATCAAGACCGTCTTGAAGACGAGTCTCCTGATGTATAAAAAAAACACATTTACTGCAATTAACAATGGAAGATAATACACCACTTGACATTCTCCTGACGTAACTACGAGTGTAATCAAACTTTACTACTGTAACATGTTTAGGTATTGACTTTTATAATTCCTTCATATTATATTGTAGTCTTCATCGGAATACAGATATACTTTTTTCTTTTCACTGCATGCCCACTGAGTAATCCCTCTACTTCACTATACCGTGCATAGCAATTTTAATATCTTATGATACATCATAAGGATCGCTTCCTTCACTCCACAATCAACCATTCTTTACTCCACCTATATACTCTTCTAAATTTATCATTCGTGTAAAAAACTTCGTTGATTTATTTTCTCCACCTATTCTATAGGTCCCCTACCAGTTCCTAGTCGCTCTCTTAATTGTTTGTTTTGTTTTTAGTCGTTTCTTTCTGAGCTTTCTTTTAATTCCTATCCTTAAGACAATCCTATGTTATGCGTCTGTGTAAATTATGTATAAGTACACCTTACCACCAAATTTTTTCGCACACATTCTCATTGCCCCGTGTTATCTGGAAATGATCGATATCAACGATATAATCGCCAATCGTTGCCATTTTTGCAGTTCTTTTTCATGCTTTGTTTTTTGGTGCACAATAAAGTGTTTTGCCTTGTATTGTTTGTATCTTAATAAACATAAAAAATAATCTTTATGGGCATAAAACATTGTTATTGGCAGTTACTGAGTTATCATTGATAGTATTCTGTAAATGATAATTTGCGGCGTTATTTATATTTTTCCGTATTACCCAATCGCAATACGTTCAAAGCTCTTACGAGTTTCACAACGTCTTAGGGGTTATTTTAAGTGAAAAATTTTCTGGGGACAGTTATTGTGAAAAGTCTGTATGTATTTTAATTCTACTATTTGTTTACCAGTGTGGGCCGAAACCGGTGAGTTCCGGGACAGCGGTCACTCATCGCTCGCCTCCGGGGGCTCGGTGGAGCAATCCTCGCTGTACGCGCCGCCACGGCAGCGACGCGATCGGAAACACACCGACGACAGTGAGTGTCTTGCTTTACCGCAGAATAAATATATAATTATTAATGTAAGGTCATAAACATAGACTAACGTAATAGACGAACACTCATCTCATCATCGCGTCACCGAAACCTAAATGTGCATGTGTGTGGAAATGACAACTGTGTGAGTGACTTTTAGTGATGTCAAATTCACAACCATGCACTGTCGACATGAATATCGACTATTCCATCATAGGTTTTTTGCTATATTTAATTCGTTCTCTTGATTATTTATTACATGTTAAAATAATATCATGCTGATTCTAGTAACTTCTCTTTACTTCGCTTCGTCTAAACTTAACCTTATTGCACGGGATTCTTTATATTTACATGTCTTTTTTTTTGTAAACTGATTGAAATGATAAAAGGTACTAAAGAAAACAATAATAATAAAACTTATTGGTTTTAATTAATTCTTTGATATAAATCGATATAACTTATTGCCCTCGGAAATTAACTAACCAACAAATTTTTTAGTTATAGATTCTTCATTAACAAGATGTCAGTGATTTCGTAGAACGAAATAGTTGCCCTTAAATTTCTAGTGTAAACTTTGTGAGGAACCATATCTATCTGGTTCAAAATTCGAATCCATTTTTCTTTTTAAACTGCATTTACAGGAAACCTTGAAGTAGTAAAATTAGTCAATAAATTCAGTACATTCGTCGGATTTTATCAATCTAAAGAGTTAATACTATTCAAAAGCTTAAGATGCACCTTTATAACAGTCTACTTTCTGTCCGGTGTGTTACAAGCTGTAACGGAAAATAAAAAAGGAAAATATGAACAAATCTAGGTAAAATAAAAAATATTTATTTATACCTATTTAAAAATTATCCATTTATCAATAGATTTTGTGCAAGCCATACATGAAACGGTATCATTTTCACGTACACAATATCTTTTTATATAACACATAATTATGAAAAATATGTTCTTATTCATAAAATGAAGTATTTACTGCATGTTATAAATCTTAATTTATATAATTTAAAGATCAACTTCTATGAAAATAAGCATCATAAAAGTAGTATTGTACTATCGGTACTTACCCGTGGAGTGTCTTTTTGTTTGGTTGATTGTTATAAGTAACTATGCCGTCTAACAGAGAACACAACATCATCGTGTTTACTGATTTTTTTTCGATAAAATACAGTAAGATTGAAAAGAAATTAATAAAATAACAAAGAACTATTTTTTGACAGGAGACTAATGGAGAGGAATAGTTTGAAAACAGTCCTACGGCCAATTATTCTCTTTTGCCTCTCTTTCTCGCAAGTAGGTTTTCCCATATAGCTCGAAATGTTACTCGCACACTGTATTCCTCTATTACGCTATACGGTATATTAACCTTATGTGTAAGGTATTAGTTCAAAATATCGTATATATTATAATATGTGTACTTGGATATATATACTCGTATCCGTTGAGAAATTATACAATATTTAAATGTATTTTGTTTCTTATAATTTTTATTGTGTGTACAAAATAAAATAAATAAGTAAAACTCATTCCTTGTATCTTAGCAAATACAACCAAGCAAACAGCTTACGTGATAAACTCCGAGCGTGTCACATTGTAGTACAGCCCAGAAAGCTCCGAATCTATGTTCCGTAATCACTTTTTCATTATCAGTGGGAAATTTGTTTTAAACAATTCTATAAACATTGTAAATTCCCAGCGAATAATTATGTATGATATTTACACTTGACCCCAAAACGGACATAACATGTTCTACATAAATCACACTAAAAGTTTCCGGAATTGGCCACTTACATAAACAATATTTAAAAAGTTATGACTACATTTAAAAATGGAACTCTTTAGCCGTAGAATATAAGTTGTTTCATCAGATTATTAATAGTTTTTACAGTGTTGTGTCATTTTAAAAATTGCGTAATTATAATAAAATGGATTTAACTCAGGAAATTTTTTTTTGGGTGATTTTTTACTATTTTAAGTGTAATTTGACAGCTCAGCAGAGTCTCGTTCGGCTTCAGTCTGCTTTTGGCGAAGAAGAACCATGCAAGACAACTATTTATAGCTGGTTTGCAGAATTCAAACGCGGTCGTGTCAATTTCCATGACGAAATTCGTGAAGGTCGCCCGTGCACCGCTGTGAACCACAAAAACATTGATGCTGTGCCCCGTATGATCGCAACAGACAGGCATGTGACCTACCATGAGATCCGTCTTTTTGAAATTCTTAATTTACGCTCAGCGCAAAGGCTAAAAACATAAAAATAGGCAAGAAAATAATTTACAGTACAATAAAATATTGATAGCTCTAATAATATTACATTTGAATACAATATTATATTCAAATAAATATAGTTAATTAGAAAAGACAAAACTTAGGTACTCGTTCGAAGTTTCATTTCGATTTTTTGTCTCATTTTACGTACATAAAGAATTCATTCAATAATAGCACAAGACCACAGGAAGTGATAAGCTTAAAGCAGGGAATAAACAGATTAGAATCTGTTAGTAAATAGCTGATTTACTGATAAGGTTGCACAAACGCCGCGGGAAACATTTTATTTATGTACTTACTAGCACCCCGCCCCAACTTCGTTTGGTTGAACAATTAAGCTAATTTATACATAATATATAGTCTATGTCCATTCGGAATATTATATCTTTCTAATGGCAAAACAATATTCCAAGTAGATGCCGTGTTTCCGAAGGTTACCTTTTGCATATACACAAAGTTATAAAATTTGCACTCTCTCTATAATATTAAGTCTAGATTAACCTATGGGCAACTCGAGCGAGCCGGAAGGCGGCTGGCGCACTCCTAACGCACAGGTACAACAAGCTTAAAGTATTGTTTATAGTGATTATTTTTATCAATAACGTGAAAAAGGGTCATGATAATAGACAAAGACAAACAAAATTACCGTTTTAAATTTTATGTGAATACCAATGCTCCATCTGTTCCAATTTAAAAAAATGTCTACATCAAATGTGAAGTAATTGCTTCATGTAAATATTTTTATGATAAATATAATTCCAAGGAAGATTTTACTAACTGATTAATTAAATAATTAAAGTCAGTACTTTCTTTCTTACTTTCTTCTCATTTCCTGACCAACAACGCATCAGAGATACTCGCTGTCCATGGGCAACGGTGACCACTTACCATCACGTGGCTCTTCTGTTCGTTTGTTAGTTGATAACATAATAACAAATTAATAATAATGAATTTAGTGTTGGATATATAAAAAAATACAAACTATACCTATTATGATAACCGTAAACCGAGTAAATTTATTTTTCTAAAGCAAAGCGAAAAAGACACTATTACTATATTAGTAAAATATAAGAATGAATTAGTATTTTATTGTAAATTATTTGAGTAAATATACATTACGTGTTATCGGTCGTGTAAATTACAATCAGTGGCAGTCTCCAAACACATTGAGTCTATACAAAATCGGCGTTACATTACAAATGAAATCGGCTGATAAGTGCCTATTAGAAGGGGTTTCATAACATCTTGGCGAGGAACATTAAAGGCAATGCTGTTCATTTTATCTGTACGAGTGTCGTACGTGAAGTAGTACCGTGTTCCGATATCTGTAACATATGTAACCGATCTATTTACCTACGCTAGTGTCGTGTCGGCCGACGCAAAGGTTGTTCCGAGTGATGGATGGGTCGGCGAGCTCACAAAGCGTATCGATGATACCCGTTATCAACGCTATCGCGCGATATCGATGCATCGTACTGTAATCGCAGGAGAGAATACGAGCGGTAGTTTGCTGTCCAGTCGAGGCGCTTGTCTTACGGCCAGCGATAAACTATTCACACGGATTTCTCGTTATAAAGAGCGTTATATGATTCCTATTAAAGTCCACACAATACACAGCATACTTTACCAATTGACATATTTAAATCTACGGTTTTACAATAAATATGTAAGAATTAAAAAAAGGAAGAATGGGTTGCTTAAAAGTTATCTCAACTGCAATGGTGGTTACAAAATGATACGATGGCAAAATGGATGGCAAAATAGAATCTAAGAACCAAAATTATATCATGATATTTACTATTTAATGTGTTCACCCTGTTTTACAACACGAAACGAACAATCTCAGCTAAGAAAAAACTTTACAAATCCATTTCTGATCATTAATTGTCGTTTCATCATAACCATTTTTTCGAGCATTATTAAAAATTAGATTTTGCTCTAATCTATACGAGGATTGATTCATTATAGATCCATAATATAATACTAGGAAACGTCATTTGCGTAGATAATTCAATGGTTTTGTTTTAACATAGTTCACCACAGCAAAAATTACATAAACTGTAACATTTATTTATTGTTGTCCCTCCAAAAACATTCCACAATGTACATAATTCGATGCAAAACTCAAGAATACTTAGTACTTTACTTTAATTACTTTTTATTACACGAACATCGCGTGAACTATTTGCCTCTCGCCTCACTTCTTCACTCTCGCAGCCGGTCGATGAGTCAAGTTCCCTCTGCCCTAATCCCGCCTTGTTCATTACGCCAATAAGTACCAACTACAGATTGATCGCTTTAATATAGTTGTCGAAATTGACGCGGTATCTACGGTAATCCATTAACCGACCATACGAACATTACGCACTACCTGTCGTACGGCTCGGATTAAATTTAGAGAAGCTTTTAAGTGCCTTAAGCAATTTTGTGCTTTATTGGTCCTAATACAGTTGTTTATGACCAACCATCATGGTCTTACTTACCCTTATGAAACTCTCTTTAGAGGCGAAATCCGTGTTGATTTAGATGTGTTTCTACAATCATATCTTGTGCTCGCAGGTTGTTGAAAAGTAGATGAATACTAATTCAGTACAGTCCAGGAAGTAAAGTAACGCTTGATAACACGAAGGAGTCTAGCAGGTATTCAATTCCATGAATAGTTTTGTTATTCAATTCAAACAAAATCACCTCTAACCCGTACCGCTATCAATTCATCCTTGAGTCCAAGGCAACCTCCCCTGGTCGAAGCAATGGCGTCATGTCGCTCCTTCTGGAATTCGCTGGGCTGTGTATAACCCTGTTTCATCCCGGCCGTACCCGTGTTTGATGATATGATTCTGTACCAGCCTGGCTGAGTACTATCATTCTTTTAGAAACAACTGTAAAATGTTTTTAACGTTGCAGTATCGAAGAGCCAGGAAGGGTCTTTCATCTTGGTCGTTAACGCATCGACGATGCTTTCAATGTTACGGATACCCGTGGGGGGCGGTGACCATTTACTGTCAGGTGGCTCGTCTGACCGTTTGTTAGCTATTGGACAAATCGTAAAGTCAGCTGCTAGAAACATTTTCGATTATAACATCGGTAAAACATATTACCCAATAATAAGGACCACGCATTAGAAAGAATTAACTTCAAACTATGAAAATAAAAGTTTCCTGTCACAATCTTACTCGTAAATTCAATATTGGAAATCATTTAATCATTTAGGTATGTTCTAAATACAGTTATGCACATAATTTTGCTTCTACTATTGTTTCGAAAAGCTTTAATGACAAAAAAACGGTGAAGAAAACTCCACGGCGCATCTATTAAATCAACATATTATTGTGACAAATACACGGTTGCGGCACTGTAATAACAATATAGTACAATAGCAATAGCCAGGCGTAATTTCCATTTATATAATCATTTATATTGTAATGTCCTTTAACTATAAGCTAAACTTCCAATAGATATCTAATTCACGTATCAACTTAGAAACCTTGAAGTGAACACCAATCGTCATAAAAGAACCTTTTGAAGGCGATTTAAAAGCGTAACCAAATTATACCATTTTTGTTATAGGATTATGTGTATGTATGTGTGTATGTATATATAAAACTATAAATAAAAATAAAATATAAAAATAATATAAATAAATATAAAATATAAATATATGTAAAAATAAATAAATTTGTCTTACAGCAAGTACACCTATTTCTTCAAATTTTTCACGCAAAGACACAAGCCACGTTAAAAATAGATAAATGTTGCAACTAAAATTACCAACGAAACATTGAGCGAGGGCTAAGTAGATTTGACATTGATCAAATTTTGTTTAATTGCACTTCAAACCAGATTACGACAGCAATAAAATTAGTTCATATAATTAATCCAGCGTAATAAATAATACCAAGGCCACATGAAAATATGGCATTTTGATAGAGTTATCGTATCGACTGTCGGAGCACCGAAATGCTAACGATGTATTTTCTGTGTAAAGCGCTTGTTATAAATGTGAAGTATGTATATCTCCGTCGAGATTGCCGTGCTTTTGACATCATTGGCTAGATTGCTGGCTCACTTCCTGACATCAAAACAGAAGTTATCTTTCTGGCATTGATGTTTGAATAGCTATAATATATTTACATTTACTATTTGTTACATTTGGAATATATGAGACTAGTAATTTGTCCTAGGTTCGCTTCAAAAAACTTACACATCACGTTTAGAAATAGCATTCGCATTGTTTAAATTATAGGAGCTGCAGCGAGTCAGTCTAAATTTTATTTACTGTTCTCTAATACAATTTCCATATACATTTTTGTTTCCCATTGTAAATAGATAGCGTAATTATATGAATTTCCCGGGATGAATACTATTCTAGATTATTATCCATAATATAAGTTACTAATATGCTCAAGTATCGCTTCCCTCCCTCCCTTCTCTCTCTTTATAATATTTGTATACTACTATATAAATCTGTAGTACCTGTAAATTCCACTTTCTTGTCAAATTTCATGATAAATATTCGTTTTATGACTTCTTAACATCAATTTGACAATTTTGAAAATTTTTGTCTGTTTGTATGTGCCGTTATCATCCAAGAACGGCTTGACCAATCTTAATTAAAATTGGTATGTTGTGAGAACACGTGATTGCGCATATGATATGCTATATAAAACTTTAACTTTTCAGTACTTAATCAAAAATAAGAATAACTCTCAAATTAAAAAGACACATTATATTAAAAATTAAATTTTGTTCCAAATCTTTTTTAAGCGTTGCTGGTTTCTTTCGCATAAGGAAATGTAAATAACTGCGCAGATACTCATCAAAGAAGGATCCCCAAATTTCGAGTAGCGTGAAAATATACGGTTAGGACGTCAAATAATCAAGACCAAGGAACACAGATAAATCTCATGAATGTCTTCACAAAATCATCTGGTAGTTGAATGGCAGACTACGACCTTAACCCCTTTTATTAAAAGAGGAGATTCTAGCCCAACAGTGGGACGGTCAGGGGTTGTAATGTTGACAAATGAATGATGTTTCTATATTTTTTTGTTGTGTTATGGGTACAACCCGCGATAGTGATTAACGAAGTTAAGTAGTTAAAGAGCATTAAAATTAAAATAAACGAAGGCATAAAAATACAATTTATATTATTGAATAATGATCACCAGTAGCTTGACTAATACATGTTTAAAGTGGGGATTATGCGCAGGCGCACCTAAAGCTTTTACGAGACGTTGTAAAGTAGTTGTTCTCAATGAAATACGTCACGCCAACATAATTTATGTGTAAAGCACTAAATTCCAGTTTTTGTGACATCTATTTCTGTGTCACGAGGCGATTAATACTAAGACAAATATATCAACCGCTTAAACTATTTTGATGTAGGTAGATTATAGTTTTTATTTTATACTAGTGACACGCTGGCGGCGCTGCGCTTCAAGAAAAAAGATGTACACGTTCACCAATATTAATCGCACTCAAAATCAAGTAAATATTTTAGCAAAAAAACAAACATCAATTAGAAGAAGGTGAATATCTTGATTTCGACTTCTATTTTACACCGTTAGGGGTAATATGTGTTCTTCATATTTAAGTAAGACCTAACGGAAAGTCATCAGCATCTGCCTTATCTTAACCTCTCTATCTTATCTTATCTAGGGTCGGCGCAATATACATATCTTTTAATTAAATTCATCGCGCTTTCATATAACGAAACAGCTGCCGGGTGCTGTAACTGCGCGACCTGCCGGGGCATTCCTTTACCCTATCACTTTCATTTCGATACATACCATACTAATGATTTAGCAAGCGTTTTTTTATGATCAGCCGCCAACTAGAGGACAACGCTTCTCGGGAGTGAACAGTAGCCCAGCTAACTAGGAGTTTGGATGCCAGCCATAGCTAGTTTGCGGTGGGAAATACTTGTATTCTTACTTCGTCCCCACACTTAAAAAATAGTGGGACAAAACGGGAAGTATATCTCAAACAAAAAAGGAAATTTCTAAATCGGTTAGTAAATGACGGAGTCCTGAGGTAACAAAAATAAAAAATATACAAAGGTATTACAACTTTTTTGAATTCAGTTAAAAACAATTGCAACTCACTTTTTCAGACATTTTATAAATATTTTATGTAATAAATAGTTTATCCTATAAACCTTACTTTTAACCTACTTGTTGTTAAAAACTGCATTACGATCCGTGCACTATACGATCGAAAATATTTGATCGACAGACAGAATCTTTGTTTTATACCATAAAGATTTGTAATATTTTGTTAATGTTCCAGAATGTACAAATATAAAATATTATTAATCATATAATGATAATATTAAGATTTACTTTATATTTTCCTAGACAAAGTAAGTAAGTCCAAAGTGGACCTCGCGTTTGGAGAGCAAACTTTCGAATCTTTAAGCAACTAATCGCTGTAAGTTATATTTTGGGTTAGCTAGCGACTAGATTGTAAAAAGGACCAAATACTTGACTAAGAACACCTATCTAGAAGCTGCGGCTTGATCTTATTAGAGTGTACCAATCTATCGTTATTTTTTATCTGATCTAGGAGAAAATTGTCTTTCAATAAAATCTGGTACATGCAAGAATCCTATCCACTAAAACTTTCTTGTGTCACCCGGCACCAATACTTTCATATAGGTTCGTATTTCGTTCACCTTACGTTTCTCACAAAGCACGCCAGCTTATGGCAAGACCAAGGTACCGTTTCCCTTAAGTTACAACTATGAGTAGCAAGAACTTTGATTCTGAATTTCGTTGGTGGTAACCTATAATAATAATTTTCCAAAAACAACATGAGTTTCGAGAGCCAACAGTTTCCAATAATGTCAGCATATGGAGGACAGGAGATATGCGGTTATTACAACAATACGTCGCCGATAACGGGAATTGCAATCAACCGTAATATTGGGTTTAGCCGAAATCCCCGTGTCAATGAACTACTGCATACATTTGGCTAAGTGTGACAATTGACGTATTTACCTTTCGGTCCATTAGAACGTCATATTTGACTACAATTATCATTATCGATTGTTAACATATTTTTGTGTTTTTTTTATTTATATTACTTCTATCTAGGTTTAATAGTTTGGTCAATTATTAAGAGAACAGATTTAATGAATTTTCGTATTGATCATACATATGAAACCTGTACGTATCCCACGGTAAGTACGTACATAACGACAACATACATACGTAAGGACAACTGTTGCAATTGCATGCTTGACTGTAACTTCATAACAAAATTTCATAAACTGGCCACGGCCGAAGTTGCTTGCACCAATAAATTGTAAAGAGAATTGACACAAGCTGTCGTGTAATGAATGCGTTGCGCGCACACGTACCTCTCAAATCATTACTTTTTGTCCCAGACAATCGTTCGTTGACGTCCGAGCCGACAATCAAGACGGAATCTACGACGCCGGGCATCGGTCCCGACGAGCCCTCCATGGATGATAAGGGAGACAAAAAAAACAAGCGCCAGCGACGCCAGAGGACGCACTTCACGAGCCAGCAGCTGCAAGAGCTGGAGGCCACGTTTGCGCGGAACCGCTACCCCGACATGTCTACCAGGGAGGAGATCGCCATGTGGACTAATCTCACTGAAGCGAGAGTACGGGTAAGTCTATTGTAGATTAAAAAGAAAACTTTTTAAAATATTTATTCGTTCTCTTGTTCAAAATGTTTATGCGATAAATGCAATAATAGTTGAAACTTATAACTGATAAAATATGTAAAATTATATTTTATACATCATCAATATTTCCGATATTGCGTTACGAAAATTTACATCCAAAGTTTTCATTATCATCGACTCATGAAGTTATATAATTGTCTTTTTTCAGCGTATTTGTATGAAACATTATGGGTGAGCGAACTGTTTCATTTTCGGCATTTTAAATTATCTCGAAAATAAATCTACTTACTTATTTAAAGGAAGGAAACACTAATAATGTAAGCAAAATATCCTGTTCGATACGGCAAGGTAGTCCATCATCGGTGATATTGAAAATCAAATATAATAGTAAAAATACTCATGGTGTCTATAACAGGTATTTCGAACGTACGTTGTATCTGCGTCCGTTCGTCCCCCGGGATCAGGCTCAACAGGCGCTGTAAATAAACGTGAAACTCACCGACACAGCTCATGCTAATATGTAAATATCCGCGAACAGAGTGACGGAATATCAAAACTTTTCTAAGCAAACACCGTGTATCCCTATTAGCGGATATACGTAAACCTTAACAACCGAGAAGGTGTATCACAATATTAACGAGCTAGATATTTAGACTAATCGTCGCATCCGGCGCGCCTTCGATATTTTTGTGCCGTGCCGTCGAACGGAACATGGAATCCCTTAATCCGGGAGGATTTGAACCGTCTATTTCGGTCTCTTCATAATCCAGGGCTTAAGTCTGATCGCATCCACACTCACTGTCAATAGTTTTGGAAGGCCGGTTAGAGATTCTGCGGTTTCAACTCGGCTTGTACTATTTACACTGTAATCTGGATTCGTGGAATATTTTTCGGTTTCTTCTGCCGTGTCGTACTTAATTATCGTCGTTTATGTTAATCTCGGAAACGTGTTTTCACGTAAAATTCTTACAATATACTTTTTCTTATAATTGGACGATGTAATTAATGTTTACAACCTTTCAATAAATATTTACATTTAGTAAGCGGACTAACCTCCCTTTACTTATACAGACGCAGACTCCATCCAATGCCATTATATCAATTAGCATTAATGAAAAATATTAAGTAATTAAGTACTCTGTGTTATTGTAATTTTTTTTTACAAAGGACGAAAACTTAAGTTTTAGAAAATATGACTTCACACAAATGCTTGATTGAGTTCTTAAAACACATTAACGACAAAGAATAAATTTAAGACTCTTCCGTGGAGTTACATTATAAAATTAAACGAATGTCGAATAAAAATCAAATTCTATTTTAAATTGGTAGCTTAAGAAATGTATTTCGGTGCAACATTACTATAAATAGCTGGCACAAGAGGTGTAATGAGGGTGTAAATCGATATTTCGATCGGTGCAAGCCGACTCAAGTGCTAGGATTCATTCCGAGTCGTATAGATGTGTAGCTGTGGATACTGGACGGGAGGAGCTCTTTAAAACATTTGTATTCTGTTATTAGGGCTGTCACACTCTGACATTAATGCTGATCACTTAAATAATTGTTCATTGTATTACACTTATATTATATTTGTTGCTTATTTTGGAGCGTTAAATAGATTCTAGTTATAAGAAAATACTCTATTTGTAGTAAGAAAATTGAAAAAAAAAAACACATTGTACATTATCATATTATCATTATATCATTTCTCTGTTGATATGATCAACATGAGTTGAGTTTCTCTTATACCATGTTCTTAAATTTTTTGTCCAGAAGTTAGTAATGACCTAAAAATGTCTAGAATAAATGCAATTCGATTACTCTTTAAAGCTACATCTGTGTCTATTATGTTTTCTTAACCTTAATCACACTGAATCACTTAGTAACACATGTCATGCTTTTATAATAAGTAAATCAAAATGTTACATTTTACCGTACTGTTAATTAAATCTGTCTTAATTATGATTTAAAAATGCGCTAAGCAAACATAATGCAAAAAATAATACAAACTATACAAACTAACCAATGCAACTAATTTTTTTATGTTATTAAATCAGATATATATGTACAAAATCTGTTACCAACTTATCTAGGAACAAAAACAAACAATTCAGAAGCTTAAAAATATTATCAGAAATAAAAAAGCATTCTTAGAAATTTATCAACACATCACATCAAAATTACGGTTTTAAAATTTTCTTTGAAACGCAAAAAAACAAATTTCTCTTTTCAAACCTCGTTTTACTGTCCGATGACAAGCCCATAATTATTCACGGCGATCGCTAACAATGTTTAATTTATTTCTTTTAAAGTTGCTCATGTACTCGTAGCTTCCGGCAACCCTAATGCAGGAGGATTAGATGATTCGTCCGCACAGCACCGCGTCAAATAAATCTGTGCTCTTGCGCACCGATAAATCGTCGAACATTATTTTTGTTACCAACTCATTAGGGTCATTGCCTGCTTATTGACTCTTAAAATATGATCTCTTTATCTCAATGTTTTCTTTACCGCACCGGTTTGCAAAATATCCATGTCACACCAAACCACATATTATAAAGCTTAACTGATACCAGACCACGCCGTTTACCGATATTTTCGAATACAGATTAAACTAATGTCTTACAGCTGTATTAAAGACGTCAAAAAATATGATTATACGTAGAATTATTGATTTTAAATATTCTCAAACAACATTTAACGGATCTCATTCAACCAAAAAGTACGTCATCTAACTTATGTTTTTTAAAACAAGAAATAAAAGTTATTGCTATAAATTGTAACGATGGAATTACAAGCCCAGCGATGAAGTTGTGTAACCATAATTCAAAGGAATCAGGGCACAATTTATACCAATATTATAAAGAGAAAGCGCAAATATTGTGAGTTTGTTTATATGCGGAAGGTAATCTCCGAATCCACGGCACCCATTTGAATTATTCTTTTACCATTTGAAAGGTACAATATTCCAGATGAACGAAGTGACGGACTGCTAACTTAAACTAGTTTTAGAATAAAGTTTTTTAAATTAAGCATCACACGTGTAAGTTAAACATAAAATTTTAAGGTTAATGAACCCTACATTATTTAGATTTAATTTCTGAAAGAGTAATAATAAATAATAATAAACGTTCATACATTCACACCACTGTATAATTTCCGGCATTGTGGATAACATGGATACCCACGGCTTGAAGAAAAACATTCTGTCTATCCCGATAAGGAATCGAACCCGGGATCCGTCGCTCAGCAAGCAGGGTACCAAAATAAGTCTGACTCAAAGAATTGAAGAACTGACAATCACATTCACAAAATACTTAAAACGATCCATTAAAAGAGTAGAACGGAATGAATTCGTGGGAACGAATGAGACTTGTAAGGGCGATAAATAAACGCTGCAATTTTTTTCAACTACATGCAGATTCCCGCCCACGATAGTTTTCTGAGAAGAGTGTGCGCGCCGCGGCACGACTGGCGCGGAGGGCGAATGGATAGAGACGTCAAGCCAATCGTCCGTGAAACAACTCTTGACACATTTCATTTGCCCCGAACGCGTATCGTATTGCATGACAGAGTGCGTATTAACATCGATTCCGGTACAAATAATTTCGGTAAGACAGATCCAGATGTATCTTTATTGACAGTCAGGTATTATACGGAAGTATTCTGTATTTCACGTTAGAGATGTAAAGATAATAGGCGATTGGGGACGAACTCGCTCTATCCTTTAGTTCAAATCAACTTCTTTCTTTCCTAGTGCAAACTACTAACCAACCAAGTCGCTTCTGTCAAACGTCACAGGGTTCATATCACTCGGTTTAATCTTAAAGCTTCTTTTGCATAGTAGTAGAGTTTTGTAGCTGATCAGTCACCCTTCTTCTAAAATGTGGAGTGCTTGGTGTCACCAATTTGTATTTTCTTAAAATTGTGAGGAATATTAATTGTTTTCCTAGTTGCAAATAATGACAGCATGCCAACGTCGAAATCGACAAATCACTGAAAGAACCGTGTCACATATAAAAGTCCTTCAAGAAGAACATGGTTGGAGAATCTAGAATTATAAACTTTAGGCTCTCTAAAGATCAGGCCCACAGCGACGGCTTGTCAACTAATAACAAAAGTTTTCTCAACATACTTCTCACATTGCAGAGTGAGTAGTAATTTAGGTATTAACAACTAATTTTATAGATGTACCTACACTAGTGCGCACTATCTAGTAATTCGTCGGCTCCGTAACCAGCTCTTAAGATAAAACCGTAAATTACATAAGAATTTCAGCTATCCTTGTATAATCTATTGGAACATAGATTCGCTGGAACATGAAGTTTTAGCCCCTTGCCAACAGTTGTCTAAACCTTTAAGGAAAAACGAATAGATCCACGCGTCTGTTGTTAGTCTAACCATAGATTACACTTTTTTCAGCGAAGTGTTTTCCTGTCACTCTGTAACAAAATACAGTATAATAACACCTCAAAATACATATTTTAAAAGATTAATAATAATGTAATATCTAAAATATTTCCTCCAAACTTTATTCGTGGGAGAGACATTCTTCTGCGGGCTTATCCAACTTTGTAAATGGTGCTGTCTACGAGTAAACTCAACTTGGTACAACGTCGGCCTTCCATCATCACTAGTTAGCTTCATAATATATATTATGGGTTTTGTGAAATATAATACAATAATAAGCAATGATAACCTAGTGGTTTGAACTTAGGTGTCCTACACGAGAGACACAAGTTCGAATTCTGCACGCACTTTTAATTTTTCAAATTACGGGCGTATTAATTATCACTTGCTTTGGTGAAGGAAAACATCGTGAGGAAACCTGCATACCTGAGAGCTCTCCATAATGTTCTCAGAGATGTGAGAAGTCTGCCAACCCGTACTTGGCCAGCGTGGCAGACTAGGGCCTGAACGTTTGTCATTGCGAGAGCTCCTCTCGCAATGGGTCTCCACCCAAGCCCAGCAATCGGACAAAATGGATTAAAATGATGATGATGTATAATACAAAACACAGTAGACTAACTTTATTATGCACAACGAAATGTTATACCTAAATATTTATTGCTACAAAAAAAGATGCAGGTGAGCCATATTGATAAATTGTCCCGGTCTTCATTCAAATCACTTAATGCGGAAATATTCGTTCATTGACAGTAATGAGAAAAAAATACATTGAGATAACTTTGTTAAAGTATATTTTATCTTGTATTTTATAACTACTCTGTAATACAACTCCACATATCTAATATACAAAATTCCCGTGTCACAATTTTAGTTAACATAATACTCAGAAACAGCTTGACCGATTTTGATGAAATTTTACATATTTATTCAGCAGGTCTGAGAATAGGTTATCTATTTTTTATACCCCTAAGTGATAAAGGTGGTCCACCCCAAATTAATTTTTTTTTTTGGACAAAATTTTTTATTTTAATTTTTTTATGATGTGGCATTAAAATTACATACAACCATAAATTTTCACCTTTCTACCGTCAGCCCCTATTTTTTAATAGCGATATTAGTAATTCATTAATTTTCAACCCACGTCGATAACTGTTTAATTATCACTTGATCAGTTATCCCTGCCAGGCGTCTACCAGTGTCACTCCTGACCCAGTAAACAGCGCGGAGTAGGGATGAGATCTCTTTTCTCACTACCTACAGTTTTCGGCCATTATTATTATTGTTTGTGCATCAATCGTAATAGTGACATTTACAATTAACATTTTACTATTTCAGTGTTATTTTCAAATAAATTTATCATAAATTCATGTCACACCATGTTTTTCACACGGACAATTATACATGGCATGCTCTCGAGTGGGCAAACCATCCAGTTTGTTTGTGTTAGCTAAAGATGGGATAACAAAAAATATTGTACACTCTATTGCGTTAAGGGATTGATATTGTTCTTTAGTAAAATTATTAATTATTATAATTAGAGATATATATATAATTTATAATTGATATGGCAAAACAACGTTTGCCGGGTCGGCTAGTTTAAATGAAAAATTAACAATCAGCCACTATCCGGTAATTTATAACATTAAAAAGAATGAATTAGCCAAATCCTCCGTAATCGTTAATCCTACGTAATCTGGCATGACACAAACCTAGCCGCGACACAGGTTTAGCCGCGTGTCTACAAAGCTTACGTAGAAAAAGCACATATTGACGGGTCGTCCACAATTTTTTTATTTATACAGAATTCACTAACGGGCCTTAGACAACCTAACAAGCGAGTTCGCCGCTTTTCAGCCAAAAGGCCAAGAGGCCAAGAGGCCAGGCCTGGTGTTACAGATGTGCCTGGACGGCCTCGATCTTGTACCATTCGTGACCTATCTACTCGCTGGCCAGTTGACTTACGATACAGTACAATAATTATTCTGCAGCAATAATACAAAATAAGTCATATTAATAAAAAAAATATCTACAGCAAAGAAAATCATCTTTTTCGTCTAGACAATCAAATGATATAAATTTTAACGAACCTTCTTAAAAAGTAGGGGTGTAAGAATAAGGGGTATAAACAGTAAGAAATAGTTAAGATCTCAATACAACACAAACAAAATAATGGAAGTCTATGGGCTGCAGTATTTTACATAAAATCGTGAGGTGACTAAATCCGCTTTTAGTTCGCTATGAATACTATGGATATTAACCAAACCTGGTAAAGTCCGATTCGGATTCGCACGACAAAGTAATGTTTTCGAACTCAAAATTGTTTTTTTTTTAATATCAATATACGAATATATTCAATAGTGATACTTTTAATAAAATAAAAAATATATACTTATAGTATTTGTTCCTTTTCTGAATTGAACACATACGCATTACAAGGTTTATTTTTTATTTATCTATAACATGACACCAAATAAACACGCTCCGACGTACCTATATAGAATCGCTCAATATAGGTAATGAAAATATAAATAACTTTGAATTATTTGAATTTAAATGTCAATGAATGCGTTTTTAAAACGATATTCTTTTGTTTCGTTTTAACACCGCATATTGGTAAGATAGCGGCCCTTTGAGTTCAGTCGGAGTGACCCGAGCGAGGGGTCCCGGGTTTGATTCCCGGCCGGGGTGGACATTTATGTGATAGATAAATGTTTGTTCTCGGGTCATGGGTGTTTGTAATGTGATATTTGTATATGTCCATGCCACCCGCGACACAAGGAATCCTAGCGCGGGGGTGTGAGTGTGTAAACGTTTAATATCATATATTATTTTTTATTTTATTATTATAGTGTTTAGTTGCTCCGTGCTGATAGCAATGGTTACTTGTAGCAAGCATTTGATATACAAGTATATATTTCGGCGTTAATGATACTTCCATTTCATAGTGGAAGTAACACCAAATAACCAGACAATGTAATGTAACCAAGTAATGATAAAAAACCGTCTTGCTCTTCCTCATCGTTTCACTTTATAAGGGGTTTATTTGTTTTGAAACAATTTAATATAAATTAACAAACAAATGCAAAGTACGCGGTAATTTTTAAATTGCTTGACTAGGAAAATTACCTGATTTTATTAAAAGGAACTTTAAAACGACCACGAAACAATTGCACGAGTAAAACTCCTAACTATAAAATGGCATCGTGTCAACAGCTCGATTGGAAATGTCGAATAAAAGCGTACCAAAGGACGGCACGTATCATTATTTATTTAACGCGAACCGATGTGATCCTGTTTTTACAGCGCTTTTAGCTGTACGCTGCGTGCAAACAGTTTAGAAGGCTTTACGCTGTTGTCAGTTGCCTGTATATATCTATGCATGTGCTGGGTTAGAAAAATCGTGCAGATATTTTAGACAGCTCCGATATTAAACTGTACCCAACACGCGGGATCTGACCAACGAATGAGGTAATCAGACGTTATTGCTCTTCAGGAGCATCAATGTATTGAAAAGTTGGTAAGATAAACTTATATTCCCCATTTCGCTTTAGAAAATTAAAAATTCTAATTCAAAGTGAACAACTTCACAAACGATATTGTAAAACGCTTCTTTTGTCAAATGTTATTTTTGTCAATATTTATCAAGCACGAAACTCGCATTTTATCACAAATTTCTTATTTTTCCATTGTATATATTTTTGGAGACGCTGCTATAATTTGTATAAGTAATAAAAATTATCTTCTATCTATTTATATAGACGCATAAGTAATGAGTATGAGTATCATTTTAATGTGTCCGTGATGTGCGTGGGTAACATAACATAACAAGATAAGATGTTAACATAACAAGATAAACAAAAAGAGAAACCTGCCGTAATTTCTGTTGATTCAGTAAATATGAAAAAAGAAAAAATAACCCTTAATTTTTTATTGCAGTTTCATCTCCAATATACTTACAACGTAGGTACAAACACAAGCGTTATGCAAACCGCATCATTTAGTATGCAGTTGGAAAATCAATAAATTCTATAAGCCAATATGGTAATGATCTGTTGATTTATAGGTTAACCCTTAGCGTGATGGTCTATCGTTTTAAATCTTTAATCTATGGTGCCGCTGAATATGGTGATAGATAAATAAAAGATAACATGCAATATAGCTGATATCTTATAAAAAATAGTTTAGAAAGGTATCATTAATTCATTATTACGTAAACTGCAGTTCAGATTCTGACCTTGAAGGTCAGATCTACGAAATCCGCTCTGTGCTGTTAAAAATAAAAGGTCTGCATCGATATTTTGCTTCTGTTTTAAAGACGGTGTATAAAGTTATTATAAATGGGTCCAGGCCAGCCACTAGTCAGCAGAATTCTGTAGGATATCAGAAAATTTAAATACAATCCATCTATTGGCTTTGTGCTGTAAATGCGTTTTTCAATAGTTTCCAACTCCTGTAAAAGTTAAGCAACTTGAAAATTGAATATAGATATTCCTGTAAAATATAGGGAAAGGTTTAAGGCCCTTCAGTATCTGACTTTAAAAAATTATCGCATTTCTAGAGCATTTTAAAACAAACTAATTTTTCAAAATTTTAATTATAGCCGTTTAATAGATGCAGGTAAAGTCGGGTGTGCAGGCACGCCAGTGGTTCTACAAGGGTTACTTTTTTCCACCGGTTTTGGATGGGTCTTTAATAAATTGGTGAGACGTCGCAAACTTTCAAGAACATTGTGTAGGATCATCATCATATCAGCCCGTTATCACCCACTGCTGGATATAGGCCTCCGTTAATTCTTGCCGGCCTTCTCTATCTTGTGCTTTTCGCATCCAAGTGTGCTCAGCGACTGTGACGATGACATCGACCCAACGCGCTTTTGGACGCCCATGACTTCTTTGCCTTGATCTTGGCCACCACTCGGTAATGGCTTTAGTCCATCATCATGTCTGGCCTGGTGTCCTGCCCAATTGTATGGCTTAAACATGTTTTTTGTTTTCCTTCTCTGAACCAAGTGATCACCGACGATTATAGTAAAAAGTGTAAAATTGAATTACGCTTCTATATCTTTACGCCTAATATATAAGCATACGGATAAAACAAAAGTAAAATTCTGTAAATAGTATTGGCATAACTGTCAAATTTGTATTTCGAATCAACTCAAGCAGCCCTCTTCTGTACCAATACTAGTATTCGTGGAAAGCGTGTTCCCTAAACCCCAACAATATAGACAAGTTAGATTCTAATTCCCTCATTATCACTGTCATGTCCTAACCACGGTATAACCGTCCGATAATAATATCCAACACTGCTAAACTCGGACAAAGTATTTGCTTTTGTGGCCGAACATGAAATGCAGTATTAAACTACACCGCTCACAAATTACAGTAAATTATGTTATTGCCAAAGATATCAATTGAAAACAAACTGTAATGACTGGCAATACAGCTTATTATTGCTTATTATAATAGTGCTCGGAAGCACTTGGAATACTAGATGTCTAACAGATATCCTACTTATGTTTTGATCGACGGAATGTCTAATGTTTTGATCGCAGGATTTCGCGCGGCTTTACCAAACAATTTATTTCAATGAATGGACGGAGCCACAGGCGATGTTTAGCATTTGTAATCTCTATTTATTAGTTGTTGAAAATATGGTTTTAAGACTACTTATTCAGCGTATTCAAATACAAAGTCACTACCAAAGAATAATTTCGTTTACAAGTTGTACACCAAAAACATTGCTTTTAAATTGCAAATATTGAATAATTTTTCGGCAGCGAAACTTTTCTATAATTTACTTGTGAATTATACCACCGTCACTTTCTAATTTGACATCGATGAAGAATGTTAATTTTAGTAACTCTGTATTGATTTAAGGATTTAACATATTTAAATTTTGATTTACGAAATTATTGCTAAAGAACAAGAGAAATACAACAAATCTTGTTTTTAATCATAAACAATTCACTTTACTTTGGGTTCACCTATGTTAGCTATCACACACACAGTAAATTTGATGAACTCTGTACTAAAATGAAGGGTACGGTTACTGCAGGTTATACAGGCTAGGAAGGGTGCGTTTGCATCGTTGTACCAGTGCCTCTCAGGCCTCCGGCTACAGGAGGAACACCCAACGCCGAAATAGATATAAGTAGGGAAGTTCCACGCTCGAGAGTCCATAGTTAGGAAATGGAAGAAGAGACTGGCCGAACCCAAGGCCGGCCTCTGGACTGTGGAGGCTGTCCGTCCGGTTTTAGATATACATTGCCACCATTGTACCTGCGACGAGGACACGGCGCACGGAGATGTGCCCAGCATGGGACAGTCAGCACCGTGAACCCGTCGCTGCAATGGGGGACAACCTCTCGCTCGTGGCTTTGGTAAAAGCTATAGTGGAAAGTAAGAGATCGTGGAAACTCGGAATGTCCTTCTGCGAAGAAGCCATGTCGCCGAAAGAAGCTGCGAAAAGGGAGAGAGAAAAGTCTTCTGATCTCCAAATCTGCAGCCGGTGGAGCGGGCGTAGGAGAAGAGGCACCCATGCCCATCTCCGAACCCTATAAGAGAGGCTATGGCGTAGGTTACGGGGGTGTCTTGCGCTAAACCAACAAGTCTCGAGGTAATGTCCATGGTGTTCCCGCGTGAACCTCAAAGACAGACGGATGATGCAGCTCCCGGCTCATCCCGAACAGAGACGGGCTGTGTAGAAGACGCCGTCGGGACCGCGAAAGAATGCGAGAGCGTACCCGCAGTCCCGTCAAAGGGTGTTCGTAGGAAGACCGTGGGGTTTTAGCCGGTACGAGTCCGGCATATCCTCTCAGTCACCCCTGCGACGGAGAGGTACCCATGGGGGTTTCCCCACGTAAAAAAAAGGTACCTGCTGGTTACAATCTAGACACAACTTTACAAACCTACATACTAGTCGGTATTCATATCGCATATCGTAATAGCCTAATGGATTAGAAGTTGGTTTCCTCAAGTTTCCAACCAGTACGTGCCTTTAATTTTTTAAATTAGGAGCGTATCACAAATTAATTATTACTCTAGTGATATGTATATCGATACATCATAAGTGAATAATCTACGCATTGTCACAGCGCACTAACAACCACTGTAAGAGACGGACGCGGCAAGTGAGACTCGTTTAACTTAGCGACCGCAGTACAACGCCAAAATTACTCTAACTGTACATAATTTATGGAACACATCTACAACTACATATAACTCAATGTACACTGCCAACTGGTACTGTGCAATCAATTACTTCGATGAAAGCAAACATCGCGAGAAAATCTTAAGAGCTCTTCGTAATGCTCTCAGAGTTGTGTGAAGTCTGTCAACCTGCAGTTGGCGAGCGTGGCGGTCCATGGCCTTAAGACTTCTCGTTGTAAGAAAAAACCGGTTCCTAGCAGTGGGACAATAAAGGGTTATAATGATGACAAATTTTTAATCTATACTACTTTATAGGTAGTACTATCGTTCATACAATCTACAAAGAAAATTCAAAATGCACAGATAAATTTCACTACCTTTTTTAAAATATCAAACCTTTAATAACTTGATATTAAAAAGAAATAGCAAAACAAATACGCCGACAAAATTACACATTTTCAAACGTATCTACAAGTACCTTTACACTCACTCATACCTTCGTAAATTAAGAAAACAATTACTTTTCCAAACCAAACGAATGAACATTTTACCTAAGAGGTTATTATAAAGGTTATAAACATATTCATATCGTGCATAACCATATAACGTTCAACCTGTTCATGTTAAATGTTAATTAAATAGGGCAACGCAAAATTGTTTTTAAATACATTCATTATAATATTATACCGACACGTTAGCCACACGAGCACACAATACCGACCGCATGAATGTACTGCCGCCCTATACGAGTAATAAACCTATTTTACGGTCAGCCGCCCGGTTGGTAAATTGCCTTAAATTTAAATTAAACTAGAATCACAGTTTTATTACTATCATCAATCAAACAACGGTCTATCGGTATGGGGGTGAGATACACGGAATATTAGCCTCTAGGGCTATGTCTTCTAAGGTCATAATAGCTTAAAATATAAGACTCGCAGTCAATAAATAGGTGGGATGAAAGGAACCGGATATCAATAGTAAATTCAGATTCGACGCGTGCCATTTTGTGGTTAATGTTGATAAAATTAAAGTGTGCACATTGCATTAACGTGTAGGTGTTGATTGATGGAATATTTGTGTAGGCCTGGAGTAAGATTATTAATCAGAATTTTTTAAACAGCACCAATTAAAAATTATGTGCCGGTAAAAATGTTTCCGGATCTGAAAAATGACTCCTGAGAAACAATAGGCTTAGTTTCAAAAGACAAGTTACTAACCTCAAATATGTCTCGTGTAGTATTAGCGATATATACAATAATGCTCGTTCTGTATCAATAAAAAAATATCCCTTTGGTTACTTTAATATCAGTTAAAACTGATTAAAACGAACTACACCTTATGTAAGTTGATATAGAGTATGATTTTCATTGTATTGCTTTCTTTCGAGATCTAATTATTGGAAAGTGACTCTGTTAGTGATATCCACAGCACATTTTGAATTTCGATATCAATGTGAGTTAATAAATGAATAATGTGTTTTCCAACTTCACAGAGTTTTTCCAACTCATACAATATTCGATATGTCAACTTTCATCCCCTCGCAAAGATTTTATTAAATACCCCCTGCAATGCCCCATGGCATTAACGATGCTACGAATCTTATCCTGGAATAGTAGGAAAAAATACTTTTGAATTCTGCTTGTATAAATGTATTATATTATTTATACTTATAATAAAAGTATAAGGGGATCGAACGTGTATATTATTTTATTTATTTATTTTTTAATTTTAATCTTTAAGCTTTAATTATTGACATAGACATAGAGAGCAAAACATATTTTTTTAGAATTCTTGCCGATTTGTTTTTAGTGTCTGTCTGACTGCCGGTCTGGCTTTGAAGCGATCAGGTACAACATAAAATATTTAGATGATACATGGCATATTTGTTATTAATAATGGTTATAGGATACAATTTATACTTGAAAATATATCTCTCCGGATAGAACACGATATATAAATAATAGGAAATACTAAATTTATTTGGAAGTTCTGTGAATAGTTGTAAATAATATGTTGCCGGTTTTTGGGCAACAATTGATTGCTGTAGTGAATAATGCATGTGTCTAATTCATAAAACCAGAGAAACCGTAATAAATATTTCGAGTGTAAGTATCATTTATAATAAGGCATAGTCTTCCACAGCGAGGCGAAGACCACTTTCTAGTAACTGATCATTTTTATTCATCTATACTATTTATATATCTGATGTCTATTTATATGTCTGTACATCCATTTTTTTATAAATTTGACAAATATTCCTTTTATGGGTCACTGATGTTATAATTCAAGAACAACTTAACAACGACTTACGACGAAAGGATGTTAATAAAAATTAGTATGTAGTGAGAACACATCATTGCGCAGATGATATGTTATATAAAATATAAGTAAACTTAATGATTTCTAACCAAGGCAAAAAACATAAAATTTTCAATAATCATGTATAATTAATTGTTCTACCCGAGCGAAGTGAGCGAAGGGAACCGCCAGTATCATGTAATACTGACACTTCTTTCAGATTTAACTAACTTCGCAGGTGTCGTAGTTCCGTCCGCAAAATTTTCTCGTGCAAAGCGCACGTCACTATTAAGTAGCTAAGGTGAAATTGAAACTGAGCACCCGTCCACAGGTCTGAAGTTAGTTGCGCTACAACCACAAACGATGTCATAAAAATCAATTATCCTTATAAATGAATTACGATATACAACTTATTTTTATCTCTACTATGGAAAAGGGTGACTTAATACATTTATGTGAATCTTAATTACGTTTATGATGATTTTAAGTTCAGAAATGGACAAATTCCAATACTTCTAAAACAATCACATAATTAAACTACGACATTTGTCATGTGTCTTTACACTGTGATATTAGATTATTAGTGCTTGTAGTGGCCGATGCGTGTAAATAGCTTCGGCACTGTGTACTTGCGTACGGATATTTTTCTTAATCAGACCTATAAAATGGCTGACTATTTGTAAATAATTTAAATATTGAGCAAGAATTCTACTCTGACCACGGTGCAGTTAATAAACAGCCCACTCACCTTGCCTTTTGATGAGATTCTTATTATTCTTTCTTCAGGGATATGCTTTGTAACGACAATCTTGCGCCTGAAGAAGCCGGCCGGCGGGGGTTCTTGCTGTTAATCCGTGATCATCCGCGGAAGTTCACCACATTATAGACTGTTCCTATATTATCTTAAAGGGTGCACCCTAATATTAAATCATCAGTTTCTATTTATTGGATTATTCCACTTTAAATTATCTAGATTTGCATTTTTACACTACCGTTCAAGTCGAACGAAAAAATCCGGAGGAGGAGAAAAAACAAGTGATGACGTTGTTAGCTCATCGGCTCGACCAATCCCGAAGAGGCAGTATTTTTATTAATTTTGAGCCTGCTAACGCCATCTATTGGCATGTAGGTTGCAACTCTGAATGATTGGGCTCTGCACTCAGTAGTTTCCTTGCCCATATTCAAATTAATTTTAATACTATGAAATGAAGCTGTAACGCTTCACCAGTGCTACTAGTTATTAAACGCCTAAACTAACGGACGTATAAGATAAAAAATAAAAACGAAATATTACAAAGACGGTATTTTATATTATTACTTTATATTATGTCCTTGCCGTAAGCTCACCCCGTCAAGTTTCTTGGGGTCACGAACGGGCACAAAGACGGCTCTGTTCATTTATCTTACAAGTAAGCGCTGCTCCAACAAAATGGCACGTCGGTTTCACGTTATAGGCAAAAGTCATAGTGCTTAGCAAGTAGCCCATCGGTCATTATACCGAGGGCACCCGGTCCCTTCTAAATCCTTGAAGCCTACAACGTTGGCTGGACGATAACATAAGAATTTTTTCACTAATTTCTCCCAGATTTATAACTCAGGGACTTTGATTTAACTGTTATTTTAACCGCATAATGCATGTTTATTTATATTACAATAGTAAAGGAATTATTATGTTAATTCTAAAATACTTTTATTTTTGACCTATCGAGCAGTTATGTTTGTTTAGCAAAATTCTCATATATAATGATTCACTCACTCTTTTTTCTCGTCCGTTACCATTTTCACTTCTTAAGATTGTACTTCATAAGATTTGCTAAAAAAGTTTTAGTTTGGTGATATACGAAACTACATCCTTATAGAAAATCAGCGGCGTAGCAAACTTGCTACGGCTACGTTCGTAGCACTCGTATATAAAAACATAATGTTATAATTTTTCTCCTTTTATAGACAAATTTTAAAACCTATTCTACAATGTTCAGAATACATACAACAAAGGTTAAAGGTTATTTTATGACTTTTAATATAATAGGGGAGGTAAGTATCGGGGGAGAAAGTGAAAAGTGCAGAGACATACCTACTTGCGGAGCTATTATAGCTAGTTATTATTTTAGATATATACTTTAGGTACATATGTTCTTCAGCAGTATTTGTGTTCTCCGTCAGCGCTGCGGCTTGATGGCCGACATTAATCTTCTTCCTCGCTCCCCGCATGATAACGCGATAACATACAACCAATCTTTGTTCAAGGGAGTTTATAAATATAACTATTATCGATTATAGTACTCTTAAATACATTTGTAGTGTGATATTGTACTAAGAGTAGGTAGTACTTGTGTGATATTGCATTATACTAATGATTTTTGCTCGGACCTAGGGGAATTACTTAGGTAGAATGCTTTAAATTCATATGGTGGAATGTTTTAAATAATGAACCCCCAACTTTGTTTTTAGAAGGAGCTGATAGACGAGCCGTTGGTGGACCTAATGGTTAATGGTCACCGCTGTTCGTGAACGCCCAAACCAATTAAAGACATCACCGGCGCGTTGCCTGCCAAGACGGACGCGGAAGACTTATTTATTATTCACTTCACTCTCCCCACTATACGGGGATTTATGTCTACTTTATGTTTAATTTGAAGAAACCTATTTTTTTTAATTATTAAAACCTTATTAAGTAATTTTTTGCTATTCTTAGCGTAAATTTATCTGGTGAAAAGTGGTACAAAAATTATGAGCGTATAAATAAAACGTTGCCACCTTAAAATTATTGTTTTAATTTGAATAAATTTTGGCGAACGAACATTAGTATCGATTTGGGAAACATTAAAAACTGTCGTTCCCCCATTGCTTGACGGAGGCCGACCGACCTCACCATCCTGCAATAATATATTTAAAGGATTAGTCCCGTCGCAATATCGCGACCCTCTCCTACGCCCCGCTGCGCTGCCCGCTATTCAAATAATGGAAATTATTTCCACATATGTGCACCTAAATAAATATCATTCTGTTGTCATTATTGAATACCCCAGGCTTTCTGTATAGCTATTTTCACCCGTTCACTCGCGGTTTCAATGACGAAGCGAGGGAGTGAACACGAAGTTCTTCCGGTTTTTTTTAGTCGCGCATTTCCACGCGGAGACCAGCTAATCGCCTTACGTCGTGTGACTCGAAGTAAACACGAAAATCTCATGCAAAAAATTACCCCGGGTATTCAGTAAATACCAGTTGTTAACCTACGCGTACGAAATATGCGTCCATGTGAATTCGTAAAATTTATGTTTCGAAAAATAAAAGCTCGTATATGGGGTGGAAACGACCGTTTATGTTCACTTAACCGAGGAAAGAGGGTATTATTTACCGTTTCGGCTGGGTGAACACGCCACAGTGAGTGAGACAAATACCGCTGCTGGCACAATATTTATTGCAGTCGCTACGTGGATTGGGCAATTTATCGCGGAGGTGTCGTCGGCGATCGATCGCCGGCTGACGGACGCGCGCCATACATCAGCGCGCGCGTTATCTGTGCTCACGGCGACTTATCGCTCGTCACTCCGCCTCCGTTCTCGGCCTCCGCTAAACAACAACATCGATTCATCGGAGGCTCCATGGCGTGTCCCGGCGTTCATTGTGGCCGAACCGAAGGCCAAGCGGTGAGCCTGCCGGGGCATCCCGTCCAATCGCGACGCTCGTTTATCTTCATTTCGCGGCCGCAATTAGACGGGTCGTTGGCTGCGGCCGGTGGGGCGTCGCCTCCGCTATCACTACGTGGCTCGAATACGCCGACGCTCCGCGTCGCTGTCAACTTCGTAATGAGTAAAGTTAATGGGTATCCACGCAACGCACCGAACCGACTTTGAATACTAAATCTTGTTAAAACTTGGCGGACTCGACGAAAAAATTGTAACGAGTGCATTTGAAAATCATTTTAAGAAGAATAATTTTGTTGCAGGTATGGTTCAAAAATCGAAGAGCAAAATGGCGGAAACGCGAGCGGAACGCCATGAACGCTATGAACGCTGCCGCGGCCGACTTCAAGAACGGCTTCAGCACGCAGTTCAACGGGTTGATGCAACCGTTTCCCGACACGGACGCCCTCTACTCGTCATATCCGTACAACAATTGGGCAGCCAAAGTGCCGAGTCCGCTGGGCACGAAGAGCTTTCCTTGGCCGGTGAACCCACTCGGGTCGGTAGTCCCGGCGAGTCACCACCAGGGCTCAGTGAATTGCTTCAATACGGCGACATCAATGGGCGCGGTAGGCGGCGGGGGCATGGCTGGCGTCGGAGGATCCAGTGGTGTTGGGGGCGCGGTCGCTCCGTGTCCATACACAGCGCCGCCAAATCCATACAGCATGTATCGCGCTGAGCCGTGCCCGGCGATGTCTTCTTCGATCGCGTCGTTGCGACTGAAGGCGAAGCAGCACTCGTCGGGGTTCGGTGGCGGATACGGCACGGTGTCCCCGGTGTCGCGCGCGGGCTCCGCACCGCTGTCCGCTTGCCAGTACGCGGCGGGTGGCGTAGCGGACCGTGTGCTCTGAGACGAGGCCCGCGGCCGCGAGGAGACACGCTCGCCCGCGCCGCTGCTGGCCGCGCGCGCCTCCTAGTCGCCGCCCGCGCGTGCTCCTCCGCACGCCGCGCACGCGCACCACCTCTACCGCCACCTGTGGGAGTGGTTCGACTGAGCGGTCGCAGTTGCGCAACCAGCGAGTGGCGCAACCGCCGACCGGCGCGGCGTCCGACTCCGCGCGCGTTTGACCCGCTAGGTTAATGGTTAAGCATTATGAAACTTCGGGCAATAAACCTAACGATTCGTTCTAGACGTTGTTATGTTGTAAATATGTAGCTATGTACGTACGTATACCAAAGCGATGTGTGCAATTTTTACAAGCTTGTTGTATTTAGATTACTATACGATATTAAATTTTAAGTGTGTACCTACCTAGTTTGTTCTACTCACTTGTAAATATAGGTGCTAAGTTTATTCGATTATTTATTTATATTTCTGTAAACTACGTATAAGTATGAAGCATTTAACTTAAAACTAACAGCTTTATTTTGTTATATATGAACATACATAATTGTAATTTAAGAATTTTATTCATTATTTATCTTGTTTACAACATAAATGTTTCGGGTGACTGGTTATAAATTTAGTTGTATGTAAAAAGCAGAAATTATGAGACATACAGCAAATGTAATTACTCTGTTTACGTGCACGAGCCCTTCGTTATCTGCCTGTTAGATGCCAGATGTCGGATCTAGGCTAGACGTATGGTAATCAAACCTAGAACGTCGTTTTTATCCATGGGAACACTACCTGTGTCCTCCCAGTACAGTCTTAATTGTAATGGATTTCAATAACATGTTAATATGAAAATTTTAAAAAACATTTCTTACTATTAAATTTGTTTTTTTTTCACAAGACATTTGGATACCTACTATATAAGCACGAGTGTAATTTTGTGCACAATCATAACCCCTTTGTCGCAGGGTTATCTCTCGGTAATTTAACTAAAGTATAGTTCATTCTTGAAAAGTTTAACTAAAATTTAAAGTTATATAAACAGTATATAACGGTGATTCAGCATTTGTACCATTTGTAAAATATGTAGGTATATAGAAAGAATTATCAATATTTAATAACTTAATACCACAAACTTGGAACATGATAATAAAAAATTAGCAAAACTTTGGAAACGTCAATACATAAATATTAGTTATTTGAACGCATCATAACTCAATCTACGAGTTACGTGAATGTAATTTTTAGCATAACGTGTTGGATACATGAACGGGGCAGAACGCAAAGCATTGGTTACGTTAACGCGTCGATACTTAAAATGTTGGTTACCTGAACGCACCAAACGGCATTGTATAGACTATTTGTATGTATTGGTAAATAATGTGTTGGTTACTTTAACGCAACTTTATAATTGAAATGCTTTAATGTTGGTTAGTGTCGTTAATAGTTATCGTATATAAATAATTTCCTAATTACAGATCTACTTCTACTTTGTTTAACAATAAACAATCCAAACATAGAGTTTTTAAAACTAATATTTAATTAACTTGTACGAATAAATATTAAAAATAATGTAAAGGAATGTGTTATAAATAAAATTTAAATCGCAATATTCCTACACAAATGTCTTGGACACGTACTTATCTCATTCAAATAATGCATTTTTAATAGATTTCCATAAATTTATTTGCACTTATTTAATAATTAATTATAAAAAATGCAATGTTGCAAAATCACTGGCGCAAGTTAAATCTTTATCATAAAAATTTATAGCACTTAATACAGATTACATTATAGCTCTAGTATTAGAATATAATTTCATATTTCATCACAATAATACTACAAATATTCTCGCAGCCGTGACACAACACCCTCACGGAATTTTAAAGTATTCGAAAATAATTACATTGCTTTAAAATCCATATTACAGTTAGGTAAGTGCTAACGGAATTACTAACTCGACTACAAAATGGCCTTAGTACTGTTACTAGCTGGTTTTTTGTAACGGGAATTTCAAAATTATAAATTCGAAACTTTGAAAATGTTTTAAATGAAAAACAACACATTTCAACAGTTGCTGTGGTACTTCCTGAAAAACAAATACCCATTTTGTTGTTTTTGCAAGTGCAACAACACGGATTTAGCGTTGTGGTTAAGCCTGACGTGCTATAACGCGTTGTGTCGGTCTTTTAACGTAACTATTGTAACGGTCACAATGCACCCTTCCCTGTGAACCGCAACTCTGTGAACTGTTAGAATAAACTACAAACAACATACTCCATGTTGTAACTCAATGAATAATTGTCAAAAGTTTTCATAGCCACCGTGTACAGTCGGCATGAAAATTAAATATTAGTATACGAAGATAATAATGTAATGAGTAACTTCACAGTGTTTCATGTTTCGAAAATAACATAAGAGGGTCCTCGTTTCATTATAACTTAGGATGAATTATTTGTTAAATTTACATACTGACTGGTAAACTTCACGCGATTTGCTTTCGACATAGGAGTATGTTCCTTTGAAAGCGGTTGTTACTCATTCTTACCAGGCGTTTAATACATTTTCATTCCATCTATTTGAAAAGAGGTGAAGGGTTCCTCGGTAAGTTATAACAGTGACGAAATGACTCTTGAATTTGAAAACTATTTAATAAAAAAAAATCAACGCAATTCACTTAGATAAAGTCGTGGCCGATAATAAGAAAAGCGCGCCTGTCGACGCAAAATTGGTAAACTGAATTAAAAAAAAAATTGCGGGAATTTCGTATTCGTTTTTTTATTACTTTTTATCAAAATATTACAGACAATTTTAATTTGTAAATTTGGTTATGTAACTATAAATATTCGTCACTACTAAACTAGCACTAACAACACAACGAACCATCTCTTATTTATTTTTCTTATGGAGGTGGACGAAAAGCAGAGTGTGCCACACGGTACCAAAATTATTTAACTTCGAGCGACGTACTCTGAATCCCTCGATTCACTTAGGATTTTACTCTAGATCCTTTCTTCGCTGTGGATTCAAACAATCGGTCTCGCCCTCAATACATAATTTTGGTCCGTTGTGACACAATCTACTATTTCATGTGTAAGCAACTAACTCAAATCTCTTGGTAAAAACCACACAATAATCCATTCACCGTTTTTTGGAATTATCGCGGTCAGACATACAGACTTTGATCAGTAATTATATTGTAGAATACGAGTAAGAATTTTGTCAAGAAATTCAATTATTAACTCCGTCTTTAACTATTATTACTAAATAACTTTACCCAAAGACACTTCTACTCCTTTTCCCAATCGTATCACTTTCTCCTTCTCACCCCGCGTACGCATATGAACCTCTTTTCAGATTTACCTAAGTCTCCATTAATTCTGAACGCAAACCACATACATTATAAACTTTCTCCTACGTTCAAGTTTTTCAGTTTCTTTTGCGTTTGAGGTATAATAAACGAGATCTACTAAGGCCAAAATAGTAACAACCTATTTATTACCAGCTTAAAACAGAACTTTGATCGATTAGAAAAATATTGTCATCTGATTAGATAAGTGTAATTTCCTCCTTTCATATTATAATTTTAAAAAGAATACAATCTTTTGTTCTTTTATAGACTTTAGAAAAATTGTTAGTGAAAATTACCTTTTTTCTTATTCGGAAAGTTGCAAATGAAAATGTAATAAAACTTTTAAGAATTTTGCCTTAGTCATAATATTAAACGAATCAATTACTTGAAATCAATGAATACGTATTTACTGTAACATAAAGTTTGCGCCTCACTTTATGACCGGTCTAATCTGTAATAATCATCGTTGTATTTCATTTGACATTACAGAATTACAAAACTACAAGTTTGTACAAAACTGTACAAAACTCCGGCTTGGTTAGATTATTATAATGTTAATTATGGTAAGTTTAACTACATAAACTCTTAGATTTACCATAACATTTACCATTATATTGATCTCACCCCAGAATCTGCTGTGAGTTTGATATGTGGGAATTACAGAACTATTCGCTGCGCAATACATAATAGGATGTCTTTAGAACAGGCCGCGGAGCGCAGGGCACTGCTGCTATCATATACGAGCTTAAAATTTTAGCGCAATTCAACATCTTGCCACATTTTGGCGCGGCCAAATAAATTGGCTAGCAATATACGAACAAATACTTAACCACTAATCATAACACAATATCATTACCATTAGATACAATATCTACGCTCCTGCACTTTATCTTTAATTTAAATCAGACGCTTCGAGATCGTTACAGCCGCCTGAATGAGATTAACGTAACCAGGATCTCATTATTTATAGTAAATATTTAATATACTACAAGTTGAACTGTAAATAACTGTACCTACTAATCGATTAACTTATAAGTTCCAATAGAACTGTTTAGTTTACACGAACTAGAAATATTTCCGTGTGCCTATCAGTGACGAAAATTAAAATATATAAATACTTATGTAATTGTAAATAGTTAATTCGAAATGTAATAAAATCGTGAAATAATTTGAGATTTTCATTTTATACATATCATACAAAAATATCAGCGATCTAGCACCGTTTCATGTCGTGTAAATGTAATTAAGGAATACTGGTTATTTTGTAAGTTAAAAAACCTCTAGTCATAATAAAAAATATCACCGAGTAAGCCCAATTTTTTCATTTTGATTCCTCTTTAACGCGATCTCCGTCCCCATTCTACCTTCGAAATTAAGAAACGTATTTTAACCTGATTTTAATAACCAGGAAGTGTTTTTATTATAATTTTTATAACACCTCAACATTGTTGACATTACAAGTGTAGGCCGTTTTCCCATTGTACTCACTGTTCGTCAATCTTTAGTAATTAAAAGGTTCTTTCGAGACCCGCATAATCCGACGACTCGAGCATCTCCGGCCGTTGACTGCTTGTTTGTGTAATGTAGTCTGTACGTTATTTGTCTACAGAATTATTAAAATTGGATATAGAATAGTCAACAAACAAATCAGTATTATTATTAAGTCATTAATATTATTACTGGTATTATTATCATTCCGTGGAGCCTGCCTGGCTAGCTGCCACCTCCCTGCTTGAGTCACCCGCCCAACGACTCGCCATGTTCCGGCTGGGGGCTTGAGAGCCAGCACTCTCTTAGCTTCTGATTTCCTGGCCGACAACGCATGATTGATACCTTCAGTCTTGCTGGTCTCCACTTACCATCAGGTGGCTCGTTTATCGGCTATTAACATAAACAAAGAGTAAATCCTGAAAAACAACTTAGGATATAAAGGTGGACATTGCATTTTAACCTTCCATTGTAATTTAAGATGAATTCTACACGGCCTTCACATACTTAGATAAAACTTGTAAAAAATGCATTAAGATTAAGGAATATAACATTATTTTTATAAAACACAAGTTAACGCTCGACAACAATCCCACCTGATGGTAAGTGATGACGAAGTCTGAGACGTTGAACGCACTAACTTATAAAACTCTATTCAATTTCCTCTTGAAAACTCCTCACGTCATAAGTAGGCGGAAAATAAAAAATAAATTAAAATATTTTTAATATAATTATGAAATTAAATGACTACCTACTGTCTAGCTAAGTTAAATTATTACAATCATATAAATATCATTTTTACAGTACTAGAGGCTTTTATTTTTAGGCTTTACAAAATATTTTTGAATAAATATTTTTTTTTACAAATTTAAAAAGGCTGGATAATTATGTTTTGACATAAAAATATTAACATAGACTTTAAATTTGTTCACACAAAAAGTGAACCACAACCGTCTACGTTCAAATTTAATTGACACATTATCATAATACATTATCCTTTTAACGGAAGAAACGAAAATACATGAAAAATAAGTTTATTGAGTTGCTTATGACATCTCAATATGAAAACGTAAGAATATTTTTATATCTAATCATGGAGAAAAACCTCATTACAATTTTGTTATAATATAAACTACATTGCGCCACAACTTATACACAATTTATTTATCTGTGTATTTTATTATCTACGTAAAGTTTGTAATTAAACGCATAAAATTTCAGTAACAAAGCCTCTTACGAAACTATAAATATTAATGGACAAGAAAGGAAGCTGTCCGAATAAGGAAGCTGATACAAATGTACACAGCATTCAGCGCGACAAAGCCGCCTTCGGGAAGTTGCAAAAGACGTGCATTAAATTGAAATGGAAATAAATTTCGCGTTACCGTAAGCTCTGCAATGGTAACGGGCAGGAATAGATTGCGTTGTCACACTCTTGGCTCAACCTGTAATACCTATCCTACCACCTATTGTAGGTACTAAAATGTTTTTGATGTACTTCTTGTAAATGTGGTTGATGTACTTCTATTATTGAAAACTGTTTGGCTGAAGTTCATCCCAATGTTGTCAAAAGTGTATGTTGTCTTCCATCCAACATCTGATCATTGTGAGAGGACTACCGCGCACAGTAATGGGACTGTGTTTTTTACGATGTTATATTTCACCGACGTAAGTGATTTACATGATTACATTAAATTGGATGTTACAAATCTCCAAAACACCTACATTCTCCAAAAGTAGGGACATAACGCCATGGCTTCCTCCGTTTTCATCAATGTGCACCACAAGAATAGGTTGGCTTTGACTTAAGGATAGGGCTTCTAATAACCCTGGCGTTAATTAAATTAAATTTGACATCTTCCGTTAAATTAATGTATATTAACAAGATAAATTGTTATAAACTATTTTACTTATTATAAAACTTTTCATATTTATAACATTATTAAAACGATATATGTGGTGCGTGGAATACAAACTGGAGACTGATTTTCAAATTTCATTGCATGTTATATATTTACATATATTTCATACACGAATTTATATTTAATACTGCTGTGCATATTACAATAATTCTCAGGTATCAATGAAATTTAGAAATGGATGTATCAGTTGTTCTTAACGTTGAAAAATCATATCATAATATGTCTAACTACAATGTAATAAATTAAATATTCATTCACCTCGCAATGCTTGTGTACTTTGTCCTCGGAACAACCGTCTGCCTGCGTTGCCTGGGGAAGAAATTTAAAACATACACTAAATTTTATCACTGCGGCCGTGACATAGTCATTTTAAAATTGTAGATAGTAAAAATCTTTGTGACAATAACTGATACCAGAACAAACTTTTCCACCGCAAAACATGCCCTTCATTTGAATATGGTGAAAATTTGGTAATATTTACAAAAAGTTAATATAAAAATAATATTAATATTACGCTATATTTAATAAAATTGTCTTGTAACCTTAATGTATCATTACAATTTTTACAGTACCCTATTACGTATTGTATATTAAAATGCCATTATAACGTTGCAGCTTAAGTAAGCACTCGATAGAAACTCAATAAATAACTTGTCGATGTGTACTCCTTAATCAGTCAATTATAAGTAATAATATAGTTTTATCAATAAAAAAAATGATTACGATATAAATGTTGTTAAGTCCCGTTGTAAATAACAAGTTTCCGGTTGTTACGTGAATTTAAATTAACGAAACGGGATTCAGGTTTACGCTGAACAAAGTTTGAAATCCTTTCAAATTCGAAGGTGAAAATCGAGGTCAAAGTTCGAAATGCCAATAAATTGCCAACAATTGATTCACGAAATTCGGTGACATTAAGCGGAAGGTATACAATAATCCAACGAATGATTATCAGCCGGGTGGCGCGGATGGCGGCGGGCGCGCAAACACACAACTTCCAGGTGCTCCAATCCAGGCGCTTTAAGGATTTAGCCGAGGATTTGCTTTCAATATTAGCCGTCGGCCGCCGAGGGCAGGCCCATTCCGTTCCGCTCGTACCTTTTTTATTATTTTGTCGCATCGTTTTGGCTCCAAATGGAATCATTCCGCCATCTACATTTTTATTTTTCAATTGCTCTCCGATTAGTCGGATTATCCGGTATCGCTTTTCGATTCTTTACTCCTTTTGGTGGAGCTTTCGCGGACTAACGCCGCGCCCTGCGAGGCTCTAATCGTCGAGGGATGCTATCGAAATCATACCGTAATCGTTTGTTAACCACTCGCGTCGAACGTTACCAGACGGATTGTTTGCGTCGTCGGAGAGTCAGATCTGAATTTTTGTTATTTGCCTTGGTATAATTAGAGACCGTCGTAGTATTTATTCAAGGTTTCGTTTCTACTTGCACAAGCACGTGTGCGGTGGCCGCAGCCGCGCGTCACGCTTCTTATCTTTATGGTGGCAAACACTAATGTTGTTTTTTATTTTATCAAGGATTGCCTTAGTCACTGAGGTCCGGGTCTACATGAGCGAGTGTACGTACGACCACGATATCATATCAACCCTGCGGCCTTTAATTATATTTGCCCTCAAACAACACAGCCTAGACACGTACGGTACAGTTAGCGATATAGAATTATGAAAATTTTTAACGTACAATGTCACGTCATATTTTTCATATGGTAATCGTTTTTGCTGTACAATTTGGGAATTTTATCACACGTTGAACGTGAGCATTTCAATCCTTTCGAAAGATTAAATTCAATCTTATGGAAATTAAAATCATATTATTATTCTCTAAATCTAATAAAAGGATAATTTTGGTTGTTTTACGTGAAACACTCGATGATTAGTTCAGAATTTAATTTAATTTATTTTGAATCTATAGGCCAATGTTTATTTGTTACTACAAAAGCTTCCATTAGATTCGTTGCATATAGAATCACGTATTGGCGTTACAATAAGAATATCAAAACAAACAGGTATGCGTACCATGTCAATAGTTAACTGAACGAGGGCTAGGTTTTGGGTGGAAAGGATCAAAATGGGATTAGAGGAACGACAACCAATCAAGGGTAACTGGACTGCTATACCTACACGAAATAAATGCGGCACATAAAACTTAAAAACTCTTGATCCGAATTCAACCTTATTGAAAGACAGCAGAGTAGAAAATGTGTTGCGGAGGGTAGTTTATTGATGTTTTGTTTCGGAGGGAGGGCAGATGGATGAGAAGGGGGAAAGTAGCGAGTGCAGCCTCCGCAGACAATCTTACAAGTTAATTGTGTTCCGTGCCTGAAGCTGCCTGACTACAAAATAATATCGCACTCAGTAGGTACGTTGATATATACGCTCTCTCGCTTTCAGCCTTCATTGGGAGTACACAAACATACTGTGTAGTTTATGTATGTACCTCTTATGTCGAGAGATATTATGTTCGAGTTCCAATACTATTTCGCTAATACTTCATTGCATACGATTTCAATTAACCCGCACTACAGTAACTCAGTTGTTATTTAATGATTGATTAAAATGTCACTCACGGTATTATACTCTCTTACTACGCACCTTGTATTCTCGTTAATTTGCATCTATAATTCAGATGAAATTTACCTTGTTATCTTTTCCGATGTGCTCGTATTTTTTGATAGTGTATACTTTGTTGTGGCAATGAAATAAATGTTCAACTTTTTTAATTACCCGGACTGAGTAAGAATTGGTAATTTCGTATTTTTCTTCCTTCTGTTCGTTCAATCAGCTAACCAAAGGACGACGCAATTACGTCAGGTTTCCATTTTTAGTTCGCAGGGCTCTATACTATCCGGCATTATCCAATGGTACTCATGCATTGTAGTAAGATTATTTACAGACAAGCTACTGTCCTCCTTGTTTTTACTGTGAGTTATTTGGTTGTATTAGTATAAAACCAGGAAACGAGCAAATTCACGGCTTCCATCTTGATTGGCAACACGTCAGTACCGCTACAGTTCAATGCAGGAGCCGTTTACAATTGTGTAACTTGTATAGTTTGCTAGCATAAAAAGTAACCGTAAGTTAACCTAAGACATCAGAGAAATGTGCCTTAAATTCGCGCAGCCCGCAATAAATCTGCACCGCGACGTATTTATTTACTAGTCAACCCACCGCCCATTCCACGCTAGCTCGCTACTCGCTACAACCTCTCATTTTACATAACACATATACATCAGAGCCACAACCCGCTGCCAGGTTACTCTCCAGTGTAGTTAACAGTGACTAATAAATATTCATAAGATTCATGCAAAAGATACACATTTTGTATGTACACGCACTGTATAAATGTAGTATAGGCTAAATAAGTCAAAATTTAAATAATTTCAGATAATAATAATTTATGAACAATTAATCCTTTTTCAATTCTGATAGTCCCAGTGCAGGATGTCCAACCTTAAAGCGTTTTTTGATCGAATATTGAGTTTTTAGAACTTTTCTTTCAAATTATTGAATTAATGAATACCATATTTTACTTTGGTACAGTAGGTACTATTGAAATGAATTGACGAGTTCAACCGTTTTGATTTTTTTTTGTACTAACCAATTATGATTTCCACATTTTTTTCGAAAGAAGCGCAAAGAAATTACGCAATGTGAATTTTACCTTATAAACATATAGAAAGCAGGCTAAGGTTTAAATGAAAGTTTTCGGATATCACCGGTCTACCCTGGAATAACCTTGCTTGTCCTTTTGCTCAACCTTAGAGGAAGTATTTGTGTAATAGTTGTTATTTTTGGAGGCTTGAATATTTGTATTGTGTATTTTAACCGCGATGAAATGTCTCCCAGCCTAAAAGCGTGGGTGTACGCTTTCTTTTATTTTATTACATTAATCGTACATTACTAATTCTGACTTCTAAATATTTTTACGGTAATCTAATTACTGGGGGTTTTAGAATTATTTTAAAATTGATAAAACTTTAATTGCAGCTCGGCATACGAGTAAATCGATCTATACTTTAGTTAAAAATAGGTAAGGTTACTTGTCCCGATGAGAACGTTAGAAATAATGTTTGAACATTAAACAGTTCTAACAAAATTTTTAACCTCATTAAACCTCTCAAATACTCAAATGCCTGTAGTTGCATGAAACAGATTTTTGTAAAATATTTTTATCACTCATAGTCTAAAGACCATGGTAGGTTATATTTAACTCGCAATGTTTATAAATTCGATATTAATTTGTGAATAAAATTTTAGTGGATATTGGAAACGTGTTACTAAGTATGTTGCCTAGTAGTAATTTGAATTCTGATACAACAGCAATGTCATAAAATTGGTTTAGCTAAATAACAATAGAAGATATATATTCTATCTGACTTATGATTTCTTTTTAGTATTCCTTTTAATTAGTGATGAAACTTTAACACTATTAAGTGATTAATTTCATCCTCGAGTTATAAATCTTTCTTAGTTCACTTTCTCTCACACTAACTATTTCAAATGCCATAAAATAATTACATCATTTTTTATTTAAATACTCAACAATACATGTTGACATTTTTAGTAATTACTAAAGTAATGTTTATATTGATTATTAATTATTTTACTCTCATGTTCTTCTGAACATGATCGATATTCAAAATATATTGTTTTACACATGAAGTAAGTACATGAAATCATAACTAAAATGCTATTACGTGGTATGAACACATTCGAGTGGTGGTATCCGAGGGGGAGAATGAAGATTTACGAGCGCGGCATAACGAGCGGTAGATGAGGCGTGAACAACCCAATTCGGTTATTATACCTACCAACAAACCGTTGTATTTATAAAGGTTTCGTGTGCTGTAATGAAATTTGAGAGTATATAGATTTCTTGTAGCTCAACGTAGTATGTAAACGTCAGTCGCCGTGACATCCTGCACATGTCGCTAGTTTAATAAGTATTTGCATAGGAGGAATTATCGGATGAAATTAACTATGGCTTATGTTGATGAAGGAAATATCTTGAGGCAACCTGCGTATTTGAGAGTTGTTCATAATATCCGCAAAGGCGCTGCAGTCAGCGAGGTGGACTATGCCCAAGCCAAACAGTGGGTTAAATAAGGAATGTTATGTTGATATCATAACGATTACACCTAACACTAATTTAAAGCTATAATAATCATCGTTTGAATTTATAATTTATTCACAATGTAATTGTTATTTATTACAAGTTTTACGTCTTTGCTGTAGTCTATATTAAATATTTAAATAAAAGTGTAGGCAATACGAAACAATGTTTTTCGCTTTGTTTCAAGTAATTTCTTTATTTTACTGATAAAATATATTTGTTATCCAACTTCATTATAGTCTTAGAAATTTTATTTATACAGATTGGTTACCATTTTATCACGTTGCTATGATATATTAATTCGAGAATTAGGTCCACTGCTTCGATCTTGATCGACAGAACAGCAGTGATGCCTTCGATGTTGCAAATCCTCCTGGACGGCGTTCACCATCATGAAGAAACCTATCAGCTCGTTTGTCCGCTTAATGCATACAAAATGAAAGGGAATAGGTGTAATACAATTAGATTGAAATATTTTTGTCAGGGAAAAATTAAACAGTATGAACAAATTTCGAATGTCGTTAAATTATAGTATATATAAAAGGGATGAGAAATTATTGTGTGAAATATCTGTGAAGCATTTCGTCTAATAACATCCCGATGCTTATTTTGCAAATCACGTATATCAACGTATATGAACAGTACTAATTATATTTATTTAGTGTATCTAATGATAGCAATTTAACAGTTCAACTCAATCCTAACTCAGGACGGAATTAATCCTAGTCCCTACAACTCAGTATCGCTGATCGCAAAGACCAAAGAATTCGTCTAACGCAGCCTCCTCAGAAACCAGACAGATATGAAAACGCTAGTTATACAATGGAAAGACTTAGGAAGACTAGTGGGTTACAAATGTCATTTTAAAGTTTTATTTATTCAACAGTATATGTAAAAGATACAAAACGATTTTTTTTTACGTACAGGCCCGTGAAACGTATGTAAAATACAGCAGATAAAGAATAACAAACTTTTCACATTTACTTAATTTACGAGCGAGGCGTCTTAACGCGCATACCTGCCTGTAAAGCTTAACCAACCCAGGTCGAAATTATTCCGGAATCTATCTCTTATGTTCTAAACTTATATATTTGTTAACAATGTTAATACAGAGTTATGTATCACATCCAGTAATAACATAATATTCAGATGAGTTGAAAATATTATTAAGTATTAATTTCTAGTATTTTAAGGCTCATGATTAAATTATGAGTGCATGTAATGTTAATTTTAAACCAGGCAAGTATTAGTTTTTGCCAATTTAGTTTAATAACAAGCATTGTAGAAGGGTTACATTACAGACAGCGGGTGGCGCCGCGGTGCGGCGGGGTCCGTAACTAATTTCAGGATTAAGCACATTTGCAAATGTAATTTGTATTCATTAAACCGCACGTACCGCGTACGTGGTACTTCCATAGTGATTTTAAATTTCAAGGCAATTTAAGTCATGAAAGTCGAATGCAAAAAGCTAACCAATTTTATCATTGTTTGGTAGTATGTTTTATTTCAGGGCTATCAACCGCAACAAAAGCTCACATGTTTAACATATTGACGTGGAAAATATAGACAGCTTAGTTAAGCATAGTTAAAATAATTAAAATAAAATAAAAAATAGTTAAAATAATTAAAATATAGTATATAAGTAGGTAAATAAAGCTACACCCAAAATCTAATTCGGTATTTACATAGACCTTTGGGAAAAAATCCTCCATTCATCGTTTTAATTTTCGTTCGTTCGTTGACGCTCCGGCTCAAATTTTATCGTGCCGTCGTTCAAACGCGACAGAAGTTGATAGAATTAAACCGAGAGCATCGCTGCGCTGTTATGTGGAAAATAATAACACCGAGCGCTATCAGAGTTTTCACGCGCCGGTGGCAGGGGTCTCCTGATCTCGTCTAATGGAAATCCGGCCAATGATAATCTGTTTTCTACACCATTAATCCTGAACTAAGTCTGAGTACAATCTGTGGCGTCTCGGGAGTGCGCGTCGAGTTTTATGCCGTCGTTAAGGTCTGCAATTTGTGGAGTCGAGCCGTTAAGAAGAGCCTCGCCCTCTCCGCCACGAATCCTAATTCCGTCCGTAGACTTTCTTAATCTTACGATATCGGGCTCGAGGTAATTGTTTCAAAATTGTCGCCTTGATAGTGAACGCTGTGCAGTTACTGGTATCTAGGCGTGAGACTAACGACGTCTAGGTAGCTATAAACTGAATTCATTTGAACGATAAAATAAAATTCAATCTGCTCTCAGGGGATATGGAATATAAAATAAACAACACTTGGTTTTATTTCTTAATATTTCAACATAATTATAATCGCACACATGCCTTTTAGCAAATTTTGAAATAAAATGTTACTTTTACTTTATTTAATCAGTATTTAATTTACCTTTGTTACTTGAACCACCACCACCGAACACTTCTACAAATTCGTAATGGAGCAGTGTGGTGGTACTCGTTCCATACCACAATTACAAAGATAGACTGGGCATTGCAGTGAACGTCAATGGATTTAAGCCGTTTAACTTAAATCCGTTGTTACTATTGCCAACTGATTCAAGACAAACTTCAAGCAGTACCTAATTAAGCTAGTATACACAGCAGTTCCCATCGCAACCACGATTCACGTCCTTTTCTAAAATATTAGATTTTTATAATAAATAGATAATGAATTGATACTTTTTACTTATTTATTTTTTGTTTGTTGTTTGTATATTTTTTAAAAATAAAACTGTGACGGGATGAATTTATAAATGAAATACATTTGTATATTTTAAAAGAGATAGGTTTTGTTATTAATAAAAAGGCCAACGTATATTATTAAGTCATTTTTAGTTGTCTGTCAAATTGTTTGACAGTGCAATTATAACGCGGAAACCGACGTATATGTTTACTCGCGAAAATAACTGTCCAGATCTAGATGATACTGTTTCATCCCGGGAAATGGATATATTACTGGAAAAGGAAATAAAAATGAGCGTGAACATTTATTACACTATTAAAAGCTCTAAACAACCTTTTGACTGCTCTTCGGCGGCTATTGCATTAAATAATAAATGACTAAAAACGGCCGAACGTTAAATTTATAAATGAGTAACAATTGTTTGAAGTTGAAAAATCTTTCGCCGCTTCAGAAAATCTTTTCTAAATACAATTTGTATGTACTGTGTACTCGTATCTATATCAGTCTCGAAACTAACGAGTGAGAGCAAAAGGTTGGACGGATTACGCTTCATCCATTGCGGTCATTAAGACACATTACCTCCCCCTCACTTCACCCCTGCTCCGCCAACGAACCGCTTTTTAATTCAACTTTCCTCCTCCAATTTGCATGATCACTTTCCTTTTTATTGTCCTCGGTGACTGCCCTACCCACTCTTTTCTTTAAGTATACTATATATACTGGATGAGCTTCGGCACGAGACCTCTAGTGGTTTCGTATATTAGCTTTTGTTCAAGGATTAACCATTTCGTACAGCTGTATATCTTTGGCACAAATACATAGTATGACGTCTACGCCTGAGCCGAATTGTGCGAATTGTGTGAGTAAATGTAAAATAATGCATATGTGTACGCTCTTTTAAGTTTTGTATAATTTCGTTCATTTTTATGTTTTCATGCTAAATGAATTAGCTTAAATATATTAGCTTATTGTTGTTTATTATATTGCCATTTCAAAAGTCATATTGCACCCAGTAGTAATATAACTGTCCGAGCTGGCTATCTTTGTTTTGCAATATAATTAAAATATTATGTATTATGCAATAAATGTGTATACCATTGTAGTACTGGATAACGAGTTCCTCTCTCCGTTCCCTAAAATATATGCCTTAGCACAGATACCAATTTTTATTTTCGACCACATTCCGTATATAAACCATTAATCCTACTTTTATTAAATAACCACATATTTTGACTATCTAATAATTTTTACTAACTATGCACCTGTAGCAGCCAAATATGTCTTACTTAAATAAATACAAGTTTGTGTAAAGATTTTTATGTAAAGTTCATTAATTAATGAATGATAACCGTAGCGAAACAACTTGAGTAATTCGCAAGTAACTCACAAAACACATATACACGAAAACTCCTAATTATTTTCTGTATTACTGTTTTCTATAAAAACAATGTCTTTGATAAAATAATTAATGCAGAGTTACTAATATAATTAACTTTTTTTTATGTTAAAAGCCGATAAACGAGCAGACGAGCCACCTGAATGTAAGTGGTCACCGTCGCCCATGGACACCAACAAGACCAAAGGTATCACTGATGCTTTGTCGGCCAGGAAATGAAAAGAAGGTAAGAAAGAATGTACTGGCTCTCAAGCCCCCAGCCGGAACACGACGAGTAATTTGGCGGCTGACTCAAGCAGGTGGGTGGTAGCTAACCAGGCAGGCTTCACGAAAAAATAATAATACCACTAATATTATATTAATATTATATTAATATTATACTAATATTATATTAATGACTTAATAATAATAATACTGATAATATAATCCTTACGCGAAGCCCTACCACCAAGCAGGCTGGCTTCTGTCGCCTCTTATGACACCCTTTTCTACCAGCATGGGATTGGGGGGAGTATTCTAGGCCGCCCCATACGGCCAACTGAACTGAAGCCTGTGTAACAATAACAAAAGCAGCAATGATGACGGCACAACAAAAGTTTATTTTATATAACCTGTCCATCATGCTGACAATTTGGTCACCGTCGCCCGAGGATGTAAGACCCAGGACATCATCTAAGTTTACCTGCTTGTTGTCTCGCCAACACTGCAATCAGAAGACGGTAACATAAAACCTCGGGTTTTAAGACACCTATAGACTAACCACAAACACCAATACTTAATACACCTATAACAGCTCCTTGATAGATACATACATGTTGCTTGAGAAATATCATGTAATATTTTACCAGTATATTAAATTTAATCATCTGTAACATTAAAATAAATATGAACCTTAAAGATAATAGTATAATGTCCGTTATGGTATCACCCGGAAACTATGGCAACGAATATTAGTACTCAACTCAACATCTGTGACTCAGGAAACTCATTTTTTAATTCATAGATCTCCAAAAAACGACCCCTAAATTAATAAACCCTTACAATGATAGTCTCGAAAATGGTCGATGAAAAAGGATAATGTACATTTTACATTAGTACTATAAGTATGAAGCATAATCTTCACTATATAGGAGTATTAACTCCTGATCTGATTGCATTAATTGCATTGCACTGCGGCTCTAATTCAGCATTGATTCTATTCTAATCCAAAGATTACCTACTGTAAGCAATCTTAAAAACTAATTTTTTCAAAGTACAACAAGGATGGGTTAATATAGTTATAAAATAATTGATAAAAGTTACATTGGCAGCCGACAGTCGATACAGCGAGCCCGACAGTTCCGCAGTCGACGTGGTGAATCGCGCGTCGGCGACACGACATCATCAAATCAACATTTGCAGATTCGCGGAGCTTTCCTTGGGAGATTTAGAGGTGGGAGGAAAATAAAAAAGTTCGTAGAGGAATCCAACTTGATCCCTGTTGCCTTTATGGTAATGCCGGGATGCGTGTATTCGACTATTCAATTTATATTTTTTTCCCTTCGCCTTATTTCTTTCGCTACGAAATTATCTATCCTTCGAATTTCGTTTCGCACTGTATTGTATACGGGATTCGATGTTTGCGAATAAGGTACGACTTCGCCTGAAAATATCACGGATAACCGCGGTGGATTGGCTATGTTTTCGACTTCAAAGAACTTTTCTTGTGAGAAATATTTGTGTATAAATGCGTTCGGTTGTTGAAAGCCGGCAGAGTTGAAACAAACTTCTGGGGAATATGGCACTCGCCCGCGGGTCTAAATTTACTGTCGGAACACCTTAGGCACTATTTTAAATAGTTCTAACAAATCTGGCCATAACCCAGTAAACATATTAAACAATGTAGCAATTTAGTAACAAATACTTAATCCAAAGTAAACAATTCGGGCAATCTCCGATTCTTCTTTTGCTTACTACGTAATTAAATCAACCTATAAACTAGTTACCGATAAATCTTTATGAAAAACAAATTAGGCTCGTAGAGCGCTTGACATTTTGCGCCAAAATGCCCCTGTACAAGTAGGCATCTTCAAATTTAACGTTGTTCTTCCTCATGAATAAATCATAAGAAGTAAGCGGGGCTCGACGCCTTTATAATTCTACATAATACATTAAAACGGCGTACAGATTGCCTCCTGCTTTAATAATATAAACTTAATGGGCATTATTACCATGTGGGACGGAAGAACTTTGCTACATAGAAAATACGTACACTCCGTTTACGTGTTGTTGTCATGCATACATTTATTTAAGTCTTTTGTTCCCGAGAATAATACTTTACGTAACGGACTGAGCAATATACAAATAATGTTTAAGCATACGTCTTTCACTTTGTTCTCTAAATCCAAATAAAAGGTAAGTTTACTTGGGTACAAACTAAATTTCGCTTATAATATATCAAACAAATGTTTTAGTTTGCGTATTGGACTGGAAAAAAAAAATAACATTGTAACAAAAAACCGACTTCAATTTAAAAAAGGTGAATTTAAGTAGGACCAAACGGGAAGTATCCCCTCTCAAACATTAAAGGAATTGAGACTTTCATCCTTTTTTGAAGTCCGGTAACAATTGAGTTAAAGTCAAAATTATTCTAAGCTATTATTCAAAATATTGTTGCAGTAAGATACAATGTCAAAATTCATAAATCAATACATCAAGTGAGAAAAGTCAAGTTCAGACCATAAACATGATATACTAACGTAATAGACGAACACTCATCTCATCATCGCGTCACCGAAACCTAAATGTGCATGTGTGTGGAAATGACAACTGTGTGAGTGACTTTTAGTGATGTCAAATTCACAACCATGCACTGTCGACATGAATGTCAACTGTTCCATCCCCATCATCCGGTTTTTTGCTATATTTTAGATATTCGATTATTTAATTCGTTCTCTTGATTATTTATTACATGATAAATTAAATAATACCATGCACCACAGTAACTTCTATTTACTTCGCTTCGTCTACTCTAAACTTAACCTTATTGGTCGGGATTCTTCATATTAACATATCTTTTTTATTTCTAAACTTATTGAAATAAAACAAAACCTGATTAAAAGGTACTAAAGAAACCAATAATAATAATATTTATTGGTTTTAATTAATTCTTTGATATAAATCGATATAACTTATTGCCCTCGGAAATTAATTAACCAACAAATTTTGTAGGTATAGATTCTTCATTAACAAGATTTCAGTGACTTCATAGCACGAAATAGTTGCCCTTAAAATGTCTACAGTAAACTTTGTGAGGAACCCTAGCTATCCAGAATTCGAATCCATTTTTCTTTTAGGACCGCATTTACAGGAAACCTTGAAGAAGTAAAATTATTCAATAAATATGATATCACATTCGCTGGATATTGTCATATCATAATAATAACAAATATAAAATTCGCCAAATTTTATCAATCTAAGGAGCGAATACTATTCAAAAGCCAAAGATGCACCTTTATAAATGTCTTATCTATTTTCTGTCCAACATGTTTACAAGCTGTAACGAAAACTAAAACGGCAAAATAGGAACAAATCTAGGTAAAACGAAAAGTATTTGGGCTGGTGTTGCCAAATGTCATCTATCTGCGTTAGACTCGATGAAGAGCCGTGCGAAGAGGGTCACGGGTGACCTACATCTGATTGAAACCAATCTGCAAAGCCTTAAGCACAGGCGCAGAGTTGCCAGCCTCTCAGTCTTCTATAGGGTACATTTTGGAGAGTGCACAGGAATTGGTCCAATTAATTCCCCTATCGCCGATCCTCCATCGGACAAATCGACGTACGACAGACATCCACCCTTACGTAGTGAACGTACCACCTGCACGGACGACGTGGTTTGCGTCTTCATTCTTTTGCGCACTGCAAAGGACTGGAATAACTTGCCCGCGTCGGTGTTCCCGGCTGCTTACGATGTGGGAGTCTTCAAGAGGAGAGTGAATAGGCTATTTATAAGTTAGTGCGTTCAACATCTTAGACTGTATCACCACTTACCATTAGGTAGGATTTTTGACAAGCGTTAACTTATTTTATGTAAAAGTATGTATGTATACCTATTTAAAAATTGTCCACTTATCGATAGATTTTGTGCAAGCCCTATACGAAACGGTATCATTTTCACGTTCACAATATATTTTTATCTTACACATAATTATGAAAAATAGATTATTATCCATAAAATGAAGTATTAACTGCATGTTATTAAACTTAATTTATATAATTTTAAGATTAAATTTTATGAAAATAAACATTGTGAAAGTGATATCAATACTTACCTGTGGAATGTCTCTTTGTTTGTGTTATTGTTGTATGTAACTATGCAGTCTCACAGAGAACACGACATCCTCGTGTTTACATTTGTTTGTCCGATAAAATACAGTAAGATTTAAAAGTAATTAATAAAATAACAAAGAACTATTTTTTGACAAGAGACTAATGGAGAATAAATGGTTTGAAACCGTCCTATGGTCAATTCTCTTGCATCTCTTTCTCACAAGTAGGATTTTCCGTAAAGCTCAAAATCTCACTCGCACAGTGTTCCTCTATTACGCTAGTATTTTAACTTTATGATTCAGACAAGGACTTATAAAATACATAACATTTAATCACCAGCATGTTTACTATTACTACAATATTATTTATTATTACACTACTAAGCAAAAAGTATAAGAAAATGAAAAAGAGCAGTAGAAGAAGAAGCTTTTCCTCTACAAATTTTAAAATCGATTGTAAAATATCACACATAAAAAAAGGTGCAGAAGCTCCCATAAATGTATCGATTATAAAATTCACATATCTTTTTCAATGCAGTAAATTAAATTATAAATATTAATACGCTAATATATAAATATTAGTAGTATTTATGCATCCTACGTATTTCGTTTTCGTGTGAGGTTTTAAATTCGTATCGTGCTGAAACAGATACTTTTATACCTACCTTAAAGTCAGTTTAAAAACATCGTAGGCATACCGAAAAAATTTTACAAATTTAATAACAACTATTGATTATTATTTAATGATAATTTATTTTATTAAAATACATTTAAATAATTACGTACAATATATTATGCAAATGTATTGTATATGAGTACACGTAATTCAAAAATCTAATGCATGATTTAATTTCCCGCAGAATGGTAGCAACACAGTTGAATGTAATCTTGAATAATGACTGCTGTATGTCATTGTCTTTTGGGCCATTTACGTGAAATTGAATACTTGCCATACATTTCATACGACCTGTGACATAGAAACAGTATACTGTTAATCTTAGCGTATTATTATTGATGGTATTGCCCACATATTACCTACCTCAAACTAAACTAAAAACAAAGTTGTGTTGATTTGTAAAATTATCATAAATTCAACCGTTGATGTTCCTTCCTCGTCTATATAACAACTAAATAACGTCCAAATTTATTTATTTATTTTTTACAAGCAATAAAATTACAGAACATAAAATATGAAGAATTTGGCCAAGGGTCCTACTTATCCCAACCTATAGTCAGAAATTTCAGTAACTCAAAAAGTGGAACTATAATCATTTTTGTCTTTGATATACATATATTATTATTTAGGTATGGTTTGATAATTATATATATAAATTTATATTTATTCTACACAAACACTTAAATACCTACTGTATAACATAATTTTATAAAGATGTCGCTCATCATCTATTTTACACATTTTCTAATTAGATCAATGTTACAAAGAGTTTGCTAAGTAGAAATATGTGTCGAGATATTTAGAAAAAAAAAAGATACCAAGAACGTTTCAGAATCTCTTTCAGTAGAAGTTAGCGAGTTCCACAATCTAATCTCCTGAGTAGAAGGGGAATGGGTATAAACTCTCGACTTGTGTGAAAGACAGTTATGGAGAGTTTTCACTGGTGACATGCATTTGCTCCGCCAATTATCTGCTCAAAAGGAACTTTTCATAACATATATATATTATTTCATCCTTCCACGTATACTACGTGGAGCGTTCAAAGCCGATGGTTTTTGTAATAAACGAACGATTATAAGTGAAGTAACTACGAACACGGATGGTAGTTGAATGGTGACTGCTATTGACAATATTTTTTTGAGAACTTTCGTGTTTCAGATGCCAATTTTGCACTAAATTCTCTAGCAGTTAACACAAGCAACGTAGTAGAGTATGCCTTTCAGTTACGAAGGAATCCATGCCTTATGGTGAGCTACTGTGACCTGTCTCATTCGTTCTGCATGGTACCGACTAAGTGAAGACGTATTATGGTATAAGTATTTATCTCAAGATTAAATATAAATTTTCATGGGTTGTATTTAACGTTCAATATAGTAATTTCAGTGTTATTGTTCTTTGGATTTTCATTAAGTTGGCGAAAATTTTTTCTTTATGTTTTATTGATATATTTTTTTTAATTAACGGGATATATCTAAATGAAAATAAAAAGAACTTCAGGAGTGTTTTAAAGATTAGGATGTATCTAATTTAAATATCAAGCAAGGTGTGACGTAGTGTTGATATTTATTTTAACGTATAGTATACATTTATCTTGTTCACTTAACAAGTATAAGTCTTTACTTAACGAGAAAATCTTTTATCTGTAATAGCCGTAGCTACAAGACATCACAGAAGCGTACTACAAATTCGTAAGCCGCGCTTTCTAAAATCGCAATATGTCGATATTTATGTGGCACCAGTGATTTTGCAGTAGAGCGCACCTTTTTAATATATCGAGTGTTTCAGTGCAACGATACACCACGTTGTTTACAGTGGGGGTGGGGGTGGTAGTCGGGCAAGATGGCGGCGTCGCCAAGGCAACGGTGCACTCTCTTCCTTAATCGACCGTCGCAGCCTCCGACCCTTCCCGGGCGAGTCGTTTATATAAGTCGTATTGCAGTTCTCGAACAGGAAACAAAATGTATTAACTTTCTGTTGTTCGCTGACATGTTTACTTGTATATTTACGTTGTTGTTGATGAACGCAAATGTTAAACTCCTCATACTTAGTACATACGAGTAATAGTACGTACAGCGTCGAGAATTTACATATACATAGGTACATAGGTTACACACGCACACATACATATATAAGTAAGTATATAAATGAGTACACTGAGGTAATTTCATCAGTGATGATATTGCCTAACGCTTCCATTAGAAACATTGACAGGAATAAACCAAAGATTATGTAACCCTCATATTACTTAGAAGAATATTATTAGGTTTTTTTTAGATTGGAAATTTTATTAAGGTTATACATTAAAATTTCTAAAACACCTAAGTAGGTACTTTAGTAAGTCTCAACGTCTTTACTGAAACGTATAAGTTACGTTCGCTAAATAGCTCTTTGGATGTGTTGGGAATATCTTTTGACATCATACGAAATTTTGTATTTATAAGGTCCAGTCCAGTAATACTAGATGGGATTTTGAATTATATGGTCTGAAATTAAACGTGTTAAAATATGGCGTATGATTTATATGTCACACTGGTAACATAACTCTAAAATAAACATTTTGGACACCTATCATATTATCTGCCCCAAATTGGATTCAAACCCAAGGCTCTTCATGCCGCTTGCGGGTACTCTACCAACTTGTCGACTGAACCTGTATTATTAATTATACCAATCACACCTAATCAGTATTGTACTCTTTATTTTTTCAAGATGATAATCAAAAAAACAAAGTACAGAAAAGAATGAATACGGATAGATAGATAGATAATAACCGTATCATAGATTGAGGGAAATTTCAAGCGACTTTACAGAAGAAAATTAAAATGACCTTAAAAATATAAATGAATAATAAAATTAATATGTGATTGTTGTAACTAGTATCATACAACATTTTTCAATTAATACTGATAATTTAGTTAATATGACATGTAATTTATTGTGTGCATTTCAATAAATTTCCATTTTTTTTTAACTTTTATATGTCAGTAAGCCGATGTAGCCTTAGATAGTTAAGCACATTAACACAATTAAATATGTAAATTACATTATTTCTTATGTGATTAAATGTCTACTATTTAGGGCAACCAAATACCTAAACCCCAAACAATATCTAAAGACCAAAAAGTATATTTTTCGTTATATTCTCAAATAGTAGACTTGCTAAATTATAATAATAATAACGCTTACTATTATAATTAATACAAATTCTACATGCCATCCAGTTTCCAAAGTAAGTTTAATAGTAGACAGCACGAAGAGTGTACTTGAGCGATCAGCGGAGCAGTGCGGTAATCCAGTGGCCGGTCGGTGCAGCGCATGGCAATAAAAAAGAGTTATAGCAGAGACGAAAAGGAAAGTCTCTCGTCTAAGGCGCTCGCACCGTTAGTTAGGGATCAAGGGCTCAGCTCGCCGGCGATAATCATAATTTTTACTTACAAGAGCACAAGAGCATTAGGTGGCGGGCGCGCGACAAATCTTCCCTAACTGCGCACCAACTTCGCGACTCCACTCGACCTCGTAGGTTACCTTCGGCTAGCGCCTCGTATATTTTGTTACGTTCTAGCGCTCTCTCGTTACCAATTACAGTCAAGGGACTTTTTTGAAAAGAGTTAAGGTAAATGAATGCTCGTCAGATAACAGTCATAAAATTCTAGGCACTTGCGGGACACTACGGATTGACTCTACGAACAATTTCCTTATTGATTCGTAGTTGTTGTAAAGAAAATTTACTATTAAAATTGTATATATCACATGTAAAATTCTTCCACCCAAATCATTCTACATAAATTATTTTTGTGTAGATTTTTATATTTGTATATTCATTGCTATTACGAATTTACAAATTTCGCCTTATTTCTCAGAGCTTTAAAAAGTGGTTAGTTCAAAATAAAAGGGTATGATTTTGTTTATTCGAATGATTCCTTAAAAAATTATATGTGGGTATGTAACAAAGGCAATATTCTTTTAAATCACACAATATTATAAACAATTAAATAACGAATTTAACGTTGCGCACATTAGTTTTTTATTGTGTTTCAAAACCCTATTGCTTACGTCCTTTAGGTACATACTACATACATTTCACATTTACCAATCCATATTTCAAGTGATACCATCGTCGTACCACCAAAATTACTTTCTAAACGCACGTAGGACATCGTATAAAAACAGGTAAAGTTGTAGCGTGTACTCGTAGTCCTGTCACGTGACGCGAATGTGCGGACAAACAAGAACGTTCAGTGCGTTACGCGACGGGCCATTGAGTGTTATTCAGAATATGTGGACGCCGTTGTTACGTGCCGGGTGGCGTAGAGACTACAATGTTATTGAATATATTTCAGTTTTGAATGTTAAGGATTTTGATTGTGAATAATTTCAAGTTCAGTTTAAATAGATATTTCAGCGCCAATTAAAATAAAGCTATACGCTGACCATTTAATATACACAGACATGCATATTTAATGTTTTATAATAACCTTGATTGATTATAACTGTCTTTACTGTCTTGGATGTGGTATAGGAACTTGATAACATTACAATATGGAATGATATAGACTTAAAGAGTTAGAAACTTATTCGATTATCCAAAGTTTTAATCCGCTTTAAAAGTGACGAACTCAGTCACATAATAGGTATGTAGTAAGTGTGCAAACTGTCCCGCCTACATAAGCGACTTTGTACGTACATCCGCATGTATGTAAGTTAAAGTATCGACCTATATATATATTCAAGAAGATCCTAACTTTGTAACCAACACCCGTCTAATGTTATATAGATGTATAAACACTTAGAATAACCTACTCGTATCGTGTATATAAAAAAATTGCGATCTTTTCTATCTCGTTCTTGTTACTCAAAAAACGTATTCTTAAGTAGTGTTCTAGGAACATTTAAATTTTGGTCGGAAATAATAATAACTGTACAACTATCAACACATTTACTTTCTATATATACATTATATTTATATAATCTTCTCTAAACGGCAATAGAAGCAAAAAATACAGTATGCCTACCTACACAAAGAAATTATTTTAAATTTGAATACAAGATAGTAAAATAGTAATGAAAGGCTCCACAGATATCTCTGTGCGGAGCTGATACCTCGCAGCGGATTTGTTTTACGCCACCAAGCAGCGGCTTGCCCCGAGGCCCCGAGCCGCCTTCTTAATTTTATTACGCGACCCGAGTCGGCCCCGATGGAACACCTCCTAATTGTAGCTCCGGAAAAACTACCCTGAAAATACGAATTTTCTTTCCACACTATTGACGTTAGCTTTTCTTAAGTTAATAATAAGAGATTTTTTGCACGAAATAAATAAGATAGTTACGTAGGATACTTGTTTTTACACATACATTTATTTAATCTTAACTACACAAAAAGAATGAAGGAATTTAATTATCGTGATGAAGAAAAAATATATATATTTGGGCCGAATTTTTTTGCAAATTAAAGTAATGGAACAAAAGCAGAAACTCATTGAATTGAGGATCTCAGATTTAATGAGATGTGATCTCTCTTGTTGGTACTTTTTTGTGCTGTTCATTTTGTACCCACTCTAAACCGTGTTTCACCATATTAACGTCAATTCAATAATTATGATCTTTAGAGTAGCAGATTTATACATGTTTTAGAAAAATAAGAAGAACTCTCCAATATGTAGAATTCCTCATGATGTTTTCATTCAGCGAAGTAATTGATAACAAATTTTTAATATCTACGTAATAAAAAAAAATCGGAGCGAAAGATTTCAACCCTTATTTCCATGCAAGTTTTTGTAAATTAAATATTGTGATCGTAATAAATATTTTACAGATAAAAATAATCTAAAAAATGTATTGTACACGGACTTGGATTGATTGCAAACACTTAGAGCGCCATCTTTTAATGAATAGTAGTAAAGTCGGTAGATGGTTGATGAATAATAAGAACACAACTATGGGTACAAAAAATTTCATTACGGTCGTAATCACATAACGTTCTGCCATCTATCGGGGAATAGGCATACGAATTTTTCTTCGAGCAATATTGTTCCATTACTATTCTGTATACAGAAAAAAAAATCAAATATAGACAGAAACATATTATTATCATTTAATGAAATGTCCATTAATTAATATAACAATCATTTTCCATTTCTTAGTAAGTTATAACACAATAGAATTTTATATTTTATATATTTATATATTATTATACATTTTATATAAATAATTCGAATCATAGTTATTTTTTACCCAAATCATTAAGATGGTCATAGTATGTATATGAGAATTTGATCCATAAATTTCGAGTGTGTTGCGTTTATATTTTAAACAGTTGTTAATGTAAAATCTTTTCTGTAATATTTGATTTACCCTGATTAGTCGCTCCCACTCTTTTTTTAACTAAATCAGGCAGTGACAACTTGGCCAGTCTCGTTTGTCGCTTTGTTTGTCGTTTGTTGACATGAAAACTTTACTCCACTGTGGTTACATACCAACAAAAAAAAACATGGATGGATAAAATAAAATTATGTAGTAAATTACATTAATCTATATCTTTTTAGACATATTGGGGCGGCTTAGAATGTTCCCTCCAATCCCATGATTGGAGGGAATATTCTAAGCCGCCCCAGAACAAGGTGTCGTAAAAGGCGACAGAAACCAGCTTGCTTGGTGATAGGGCTTCGCGTATGAATTATATTATCAGTAATATTACTACTGGTATTATTATCTTTCCGTGAAGCCTGCCTGGCTACCACCCTCCTGCTTGAGTCAGCCGCCAAACGATTCGTCGTGTTCGAGCTGGGGGCTTGAGAGCCAGTACTTGCTTTCTAACCTTCTTCTTATTTCCCGGCCGACAACGCATCAGTGATACCTTTGGTCTCGCTGATGTCCATGGGCGACGGTGACCACTTACCATCAGGTGTCTCGTCTGCTCGTTTGTCGGCTATTAACATAAAAATAAAAAAAAATCTCTGCAAGGAAGTAAATAAAAAAACCACCATAATTCAAGTTGTATATTTTCCATTTATTCAAACCCCCTGTATGCCCCCATTTCACCATTTCTCACAAAAAAATAGGAATAGAAAAAAATAGTAACAAAACCAATGCAAAAATCGTAGCCATGCCAATGCAAAAAGTAAAGAAATCACAGACAATAACTAAATGCTAAAAGAATGTATCAGATTTTTGTTTCATCACGTAAAGTACAGTCGCTCACAAAGAAAAATACACCACATATTTTGATGTACACCTCTCACCACCACAAATCAACCACTTCCTTAACATATTCATCCCATTAATCTTTTGTTTAATATAAATTGTTTAATATAATCTTATGTTTCTCTTTGTGCACTATTGTATAATGGTCTTTTTCAACAAAAACAACAAGAAAGTAATAGATAGTTTAATAAAACCCTTCAATATTTCAACTTACCCCTAAATTCAATAAAGGTAACTAACAATGCGTTGAGCAAATTTCACACTAAATAATAAATAATGTGAAATTAATATTTCACAATTAAAGCCCCCTTTAAAAGTTAATGTTTTCCTTTGATAAATGTTTCATATAAAAACTTATGTTTCTAGCTATAAATACTTGTAACCGTCATATGGAATTTTAAAATACCTACAAATGAGATTCTTCCTCTCCTTTAAAGTTCCCTAAGAGATTCTATACATGGGCCTCAGTGGTTTTAAACCATGAAAAACCTTTTTTGTGACAAACAGATCTAAATTCGAGCACTTAACTTATCGATTATCATATATTCATGTATCTATTGTATAAATAGAGTATTTGTAAACATTTAATTTTAAAAAAAATTGCAATATCATGGTCCTCAATAAAATGATGAACCTAAATTTTTTTTTTTAATATTCATTAGTATATATTGATAAAATAATACATTATTTATAAATAAAAGATATTGTAATAAATCTGATGGCAATTCAATATCTAATAGACATAGAAGGTTGACATTTACCTCAGAATGCGAGATGTAAATTGAATTTCCATCTCTAGAGCTGAAGTGAATTGTTAATATGTTTTTGCATTCTTGCTCTATACTTAAATATAAACAGGCATTACTTCCAATTTTATGTAATGTTTTGCCTATATGGCACACACATACCGATGTCAAATGTTATGTCTGTTCACATCAAAGTTGTATTTATATTTTTTCACTTTAAAAACCAATCAAGGACCAGTTTGGAATTGTTTCAGTTGAGCAACCTTACATTTGGCTTTCAATACATCAGATCATTATAAGTCAATTATATGCAAATGACACAAACCGCTATCTTTAATTGTTGTTGCTATTATCGTCAGCGAAGTTGTTGCTGTTATTGTAATTGGTGTTTCAATTGTTCTTGTTATCGTTGACGTCAGAAGATCCTCATATTGTTGGCGCAACCGTGGTTCATACGGTATTGCACATACATCATCGCTGTATTGTGCCAGTAATACAGCGCGCCCAGCACCAGCGCATGCCACCACTGGTGCGAGTGGCCCACGTAGTCCACCTTGCCGGGCCACCATCTCTCAGGAATCTATAGAAAAGGTTTTCATTTTGTTATAATCAGGCACAGAAACACATAGCAAGTGCGTAATAATCAATAGGTTGCCGGTCGAAAATAAAGCGATCAATTCGCTCCTTGGTAAATGTCATATCACAGAGTGATGCTTAAAATAAAAAATAATATTTTACACCGAGGGATGATAGTCTAATGGCTTAAAACTGAGACCCCAGACAGAACTAAGTTCCAACATTACGCGCTTATTCGAAAGAGACTATAACTCGATTGAAAGAAAAAAGTCGCGACGGAACATTAGTTACGCATTTTTTATGACCTATTTCTCTGTAAAGTAAGTGTTAGTCTACCATACCGAGCTCGATAAACGTAGTGAGACCCTCGGCGAACAGACTCGAGTCCAACACTGGGATTGCAGCGAATTCATTCCTTATCTGGCTCTCGCATACGGCAACCAAAACGTACCATTGACCTCAGAAATAGGGTAGTAGGTAAAAAGTCACGCAGGTGAAAAAAAATTCCACTATTATGCTCACGTATCACAATCAGGATAAAACTGAGCGGTACAGAGCGCTGTTGTTGCATCGCAAACAGGAGAGGGAGGAAGAAGTTGGTGCATCATAAACATTAGAAGAAGGAAGAAGATGGTGCATCACGAACAAGAGAGGTAGGCAAGAGCTGGTGCAATAAAGGAGAGGGAAGGAACTGGTGCATTACCAAAGGAGAGGGAAGGAACTGGTGCATTACCAAAGGAGAGGGAGGAAGGAACTGATGCAAACAATGAAATATCGAACATACGATAATCGAAAAGTAACAATGAAAATATACGAGCATTCAATTCAACATGAAACAACTAAGAATATGTACATTGAGCGTAAACATTTAACGAACAACCACTACACATGCAATACTCTACCTTGAATGCGTAAATGGCAAACGCAGTCCCGCTGATCACGTACATTCCTATGACCCGTGGAAAAAACATCTGAAAATAATACAAATACTAATTATTAATATTTATCTAAATCTCAGACATGAATTCTGTTGAATACGCCAGATAATTTTCTTGATTTACAAATTAAAATACATGAACAGGTAAATTTATTACACTTATGTTTGATGAAATAATATAAAAGATTTTATAAGATTAACTGTATAAAACGAGGACGTCCAGATTATTGTAACTGACAAAGAGATAGGAATTACAATTATAATTTTAGTACATGTGAATTATACATATGTACGAGTTATAAATTACATTGTTCTGTTAGTACTAAGTACTATATTAATTGATAAAATATTGTTTTTGCCATAATAATATATCATGTCCGCTTTTAATATCGACCATATCTTGAATATCCTGTTGAATATACGTAAGTATTTTAAATGAGAAATATTAGTGCGATTTTTTCATATAATATTAGTGGATGCGACGCCGATATTGCAGAGTAGGAGAAACAATAAACCCGACCAGATTGTTCAATATTAGGACTTTTGAATACTGGTGTCATTATTTCAAGGTTTATTACCTAATTTATAATTATAATTACTTTATAACGTAAAGTTTAATATTTCATAGTTAAAGCAACTAGTTTTGTTTTAATGTTTTAATTTTAATAAATTCTTAATATACAAACAAATATTCCTAAAAAAATTGTTTAATTGCCATATGAAATATGTAAAAACCTTAATAAATGAGATTATTACTATCCTTTAGACTAATATTTTTCACTTATATACAGAATAAAACTAAAGTCCTCCGAAAAAATTTGTAAGGACCGGATGGCCACGTTAGTAGGGGCTCTGTCTGCTAAACAAAGAGTACGATGCCTGCGGGGGCAAATGTTTATGCAAAAGACAATTTTTATTTAGTATTAAATCCCCGTTAACCACTTTACTATTTCGGTACTACACTTCCTCAAGCCTGAAGTAATACGTCCAAACTTACCTGAACCATAGGGTTGTCAAATCCCCCCATAACGTAGGTCCAATGCATGGTGGGGAGGACTCCATAGGCCGCCCAGGCGATGAACACGCACATCTTAACAAGATAGGGCACGCCCAGGCGAGGAATCTGGAGCACCATGGCCACAAAGAAGATCAGCGTCACCGACGTCATGTAAAACGTTTGTAGTTCCTGGAATTAAAAAAAAACATAAGAATGGATTAATATTTAATGGTTTGGAATTATTATTGCAATAGTCCAAAGAATTTATGAAGAATATCAAAATATCACGTGAAAACTGACAATGAATAACGGAACTTTAGTATCATCGATATATCCCAAAGTATATTCATTCTGCATGTTATGGCATATTTACACCCAAATACCTATATTTACAAATTTTACATTGTCAGGCGACATATACACCTAATGAAGCAGCAATTTGACAATATGGTTTGGTAGTAACAGCCTGATGGTTCGAAAGTCGGTCGAGTCCGACTGAGAACCTTAGAATCGAATCGGTGATTACAAATGTGAGGACGCCTGCAAACCTCCGAGTTCTCATTTATGTTATATTTCTAAAATGTGGGTGTGAAGTCCGTACTTAGTCAGCGCATCGAGCTACTGTTATAAAGCGTAGCCTATACAGTAGTAAATTCGAGCCCAACTGTGGAACGGATGTTTCGATTACCGCTTTGATGTTGATCAGGATAACTGACAAGAAACTTCAGAATTGGTTCAGGATACAACTATGTATTATCATTTTAGATTTGGACTTAAAATTTTAATTATACTTATATGTATATTTTTACAACATACAACTCAATTAATTTGTATGCAAATAAAAAAACAACATGGGCAACCCAGATGATGGAAGAGGAGAATAAAACATTTTATTAATGACTCAGTCTGCCGAGCGATTGGCCCGGAGTTCAATTCTCGGCCGAGCGGACATTTATTTGACATTCGTTTGCTATCGAATCATGGGTGTTGGTGACGTTATATTTTTGTACATCAACGCCACCCGCAATACAGGGAATATTACCATGGTCACCCCCTCCGCCACCCCGTAATATTGCCGGTGAATGTATGAACGTTTATTAATATAAACGTACTCCAAATTGTACTCCAATCTTGGTTACTTTTCTCTGTGAAATATAATTATTTGACCTGATAATACATATTTTTAAAGACATCCTTAAAACTCGCTAAGCAAATTTAGTTTTTTTTTTCACATAGAATAAGTTAATGCTCGACACCAATCCCACCTGATGGTAAGAGGTGATGAAGTCTAAGATGGTGAACGCACTAACTTGTAAGAGCCTATTCACTCTCCTCTTGAAGACTCCCACATTGTAAGAAGGCGGGAATAAGTTTAGTTTAGTTTAGTAAACTTTTAATTTCTGAACTTGAAGCTTAGCATTAAGTAACAGCTTTCCCCACTTATGAGGTCAACGCCAATAGTCTTTTAAAAATGTTAAGTTTTTAGTAGAGTAAAAACATGAGTAAAAACGGTAACTCACAGTTTTATCTATAAAATGCAATGTTAATAATATGTTTTACAATATGATAATTTCGAAGTTTACCGTTGTGAATGTTCCTTTCGAATGTTTCTTCTCGTTTCGACGATAAAGCACCTTTTCGAAACGGTGATAACGGTGAAGCAAAACTAGATATGAAAAATTGTATTAAAAATTCCGAAATTAATAATTTTTTTGAATTTCAATTATTACTGATGGCGGACCTTGGTTCCGATGTTAAGGTAACCAATGTAGTTACGGTATAATTGTATTGTACTCTTATCTTAGTCGATGGGCGAGAAGTTATGTTTATGACATTAATAAATTAAAATCTACATTTAACAATTCCGTATTATTATTACACTAGTACAGTTTATTGTATTTACTGATTATTATTAGTAAAATAAAAAAGAAACGCCTGATAAAATCAATAACAACTGTTTCAATTACGGAAACTATTTGTACCGTAAGAATCATGTTTCCCGAAGCGATTACGGGTGTCACACAAAGCAGGTGGTAGTAAAGATGAAGCTGAGAAATAGACTGAAAAATTATAAATTGACCTAGACAGTTGATCTAAATGAGATGAACATTGTTTTTGTAAATAAGTACCCATATGTACCCATGCTGTAATGAATGCACCGTTATTTCGTCTATCCACTTTTGTAAAAACATTTCGTACTAGAATCTTGAGTGTCACTGGTGCCTCGAACATAAAAAAATAGTAGATCACCAGCCGAGAATACAAGATAGGACTCCTCGAGTTACCAACTGAGCTACTGGATCGTTGTCAATTAACATTTTGATTTTATTCCTCTTTTGTTGCTGACCGTACCTACAGAACATAATGTTACAGTGGTTGTTTGAATAGACAGCATCAGTGAAAGTAGAGTCGGTTATGCTTTCTCCACCTGCCTTCAAACAAACTCAACTAGAGGCATTTTGTAATCATATCTGCACCAGTGTTTCCACAGTGCTAACTAGGAGTGCATGTCTAAACTGTATTCGATGTAACGAAATAACACAGCAAATAACGATGTTTTTGTAATGGAACAATAAAGACCAATATTAAAAATTTTATTTACGAACATTTCATTCATACTTTAATAACTTTTTAAAATAATACAAACACTGCCTACGTTACGGAAAAATACTCAACGTTTATTAATACCTTCAATGTAGCATCAAGACCGCAGAATCACGTCACAATACAGTGCAATCACTACAATCAGTTCTAGAGTATCAGCTTGATACCTACAATACTAATTCAATATCATCCTTTATAGTAATCAGTATCACAAAACGCTTCCGGCCATAATTTCCGCTCGGGTCTAATTTCATTACTCCCGATTTAATTCATTCGGAGACCGGCTTAGATGCCCAAAATGTACACCCTTCGAAATTCCATGCTAACTTTTCCCAGGATAAAATGAATCTTACCTCCAAGTTATATTAGATGCCAGGTCCTATGTGTCAACCTAATTTGTTAATGTATTCCGTTTTCGTGATACCGTAACGGACAAATACATTTTACAACGACGACTATAAAATAATATTATTATAGCCAATACGTTGATGGTGTAATCGTATCAAAATGGGTTTTTGTTTATAAATTTATAAGCCGGCAAAAGAACATATAGTCTACGTAATGTCAAATATAACCAAGGCCCACGGCCGTCCGCAATAATCAATAGTTTTAATTACAATCCGTTCGCTTCGAGCCAAGGACTCGAGAATTTCTATTCTGTTCCAACATTGCGTTTCGGTACACCGTATTATATTAAGTAGAGCGCACAGACTAAACGCACGAACTAACATATGCAATAATCATGCGACATACGCGACTTTCACTCAAGACGGTTAACTGCAGTCCTCTACTTTTACCTGAGCATTTTTATCTCGCAAGAATACACATAATTACAATTTACAATTTCGCTTCATTTTAAACGATTTATCAAAATACAATGGACAGAGTAAGAGATACATTGTAAATGTTAAAGTCAGTAATTAATAAAAATAAATTAATAAGGTAACCGCGTGTACGAAAGTGGTGTAATTATTTTTTTTGTAACTATTCGACTAACGGCCGGATGAGCCACCGAGAGTTCAGTAACACCAAAGCCATCGCCGAAGCGTTGACGAGAATAAAGGAAGCCAGAATTATTGTTCCCGTTTCAGGCGGATCATTGTGGTAAATTTATCTAATCAACACTTTCACATACGTTACATTATAAGCAACACTATTTACCAGAGATCACATATAAATAATAAGTTGGGAATTTCCAAACAATAACCTTATTGTACACTTAGAACTAGGCCGGACCGAACCATCGGCTTTGGCTTCGTGTAATCAAACATCCAACCAATGAAAGCTATTCGGCTAAAATAATACCTTCGACCGCACCGATTCCCTCCAGTCTAAAATAAGCCGAAGGTTGCGACGAAGCTGAAGGCTTTTTTACCGGCGGCCGAAAACGGTCGAATTTGAAGGAACGTCTGCTAGTGTGGAAGGCCTTGAATTTATAGTAAAACAACATTGCCGTTGTGTTACTTACGTGAATAAATTAATTTAATTACAAATAATTATAAGAATATCGTTAATTTGCTACAATAGAATTTGAAGATGTTAATAATATGAAATAGTAACCATAACCAACGATCTAAGGCAGGCATACAATAATAAAACTATATTAAACAATATACTAATATACACATTTAATTTAAATGAAATAAGCAACATGAATAAAATTAATAGCTTTAATTCAACGTTTAATATAAATTCTAGATTGCGGTTTCCCTTTTTACAATAAATGACGGAAGCTCCACAACCCTTACAAATGTTTCAAAGTTCCGTTGTGAAATAACAAAAACGATACTTTTATAGGTTCGTCACATCGGTACGTCCATATGTCACGATGTCACGGCCGTTTCACTAGAGGATTAGTGTTAAAACATCGATGAACTTTTGAAGGTAAATAATGTATATAACACAGTTTAACAACGTGGACGGCTTGCACACTCGAAAATTGCTGTGTCCCCGTGGCTTTTTAATTATGGGGACAAAAATTAAAATTTAACTTTCAACGTGAATCGAATTCAAAAACAAGACAATATTGTACAGATTTTGAATTATGGCATAATTTCATGATCGCTCTGGGCGTATAAACAACGATAGTGACTATGTACAGTTTAATATTTGATCGTGATTTGTGTAAGTGACCTATACAAATATAACAACAATTGCAACTAACGTCTTGTTGTTAGTAATCTGTGACACTGACCGCTTACCGTCACAACGGTATTTTATTGTATTGTAAACTTGTTTTGAACTGCTTGCATTGTATAATCGAACACAAACAACTCACTCTAAACGAGAAAGTCCTAAAAGAATAAAATTATATAATAGAATTTATAAAACGCCTGACGGATAAATATTGGTAATAAATTTAAACCGGATTCGTAAAGAAAAACTTCGAAATAGCGAGAAATAATCGAATCACAGAGTTAATACAAAACACAAAACTAAATATTATTCATTGACATATATAATTTCATTTTAACAAATCTTGTAAGAACCGGATACCGATTTAAATAAACACAATAGGGCTTATATTATATATTTAGAGTCGATAATAAATATTAATCTAATTAAAAACACCTTTACACCTCCGCACTACGATTCCGTGTATAGTGGATGGCATGGAGGTACACAAATATGACATCTCAAACACCCAAGACTCAAGAACAAGCAATTATCTGTTACATAAATATCTGCCCCACCATAAACCAAACCCGGGACCCCTCGCTCGACAAGCAAGGTCACTACCAAGTGTTCGTGTGTTCGTATTCAGAACTAACCTAACCTTTTTTTTTGTTCTGGCGGGAAAAAATGTACCTAACCGCACACCCCGTCGTCCGGGGAGACAACGGGGTAGTGTGGGGCCCTCACCCACTAAAATAACCCGCAGTGCGCCCTCACCCGCCCTAACAAGGCGGGCCACGAGTACCGCGTACGTTGCTCCGTGGCCCGCAGGCGGCTGCCCCATCGGGCACCCTCTCCTGTGCGACGCCCCGCGCACTTGGGCGTCGCACCTTCACGGTAGGCTGTTGTTTGCGCGGACGGCGGGCAATCCCCGGCCCGACCGTCCGCAGCCTCGGCTAGGGCGGCATCAGACGCATGTGAGCGCGCCTGCACCGCCCTGCGCGCCGGCGGCGAATTGGGTCCGAAAGGAGCAAGTCCTCCCGGGCCATCTCCGCCGCCTCCTTCTGCGGCCGGCAGCGACAGGTCCTCTCTAATTACTGCAGCGAGTTCCCGGCGCTGCTCAGCCCAGGCCGGGCACGACTCGAGCGTGTGCTACGCCGAGTCCTCGCTGCAGTCGCAGTGGTGACAGCCCGGAGTCGCTTCCCTTCTTGCAACTACGTGCAGGTACTTGCCGAAGCAACCGTGTTCCGACAGCACCTGCACGAGTCGAAAGGTGAGGACTCCGTGCTGCCGCTCCGTCCACTCTTCCAATATCGGCTGGAGCGCCCCTATGGTCCGTAGACCAGCCCGGGGCGTCTCCAGCCGAGTCTTCCACTATGTGAAGGTGGTGCGGGGGGCGTGAGCCCGCCACACTTTGATTGTGCTCGGCGGGGGGTTAGTGCCCCCGCTCTGCGCCGCCGACAGCCGCCGATAAACTTCGGCGAGCATTTCCGCCTCCAGGTCCCACAGGGGGGTTCCGGCCAATGCGCACGCGGCCTCGACGCCCACCGTGCGGTAACCGCGTATAGCCCTGACCGCCATGACCCGCTGCGGACACCACAGATGGGCCCTATTGTGCGCAGTCAGGGACTCCGCTCACACGGGGACGCCGTATAGCGCCATCGACCGAACCACTCCGGGGTAGAGCCGTCGGCACGCCAGACTCTGTCTGCCCATATTCGGCATTAAACGCCCTAGGGCGGATGCCGTGCCGACTAGCTTCGGCGCGAGTTGGCGGAAGTGCTCGTCGAAGCACCACCTTCTGTCGAGTACCAGGCCCAGATATTTCATGTGGGCCCGGATACCTACTACGGTTGAGCCAACCGTTATCGAGGCGCCGGCAGGTGGACCACGTCGAGGCCCATGGAAGAACAGGGCCTCAGACTTGTTTAGGGCCACCCTAAGCCCCAGCGCCTCGATCCTTCCGACCACCTCCGCGGCACCTGAGGTGGCCAGGGACGCCGCCTCCTCGAAGGTCCCGCCCCGGACTGTGACCAGAGTGTCATCGGCGTAACAGATTATACCCAGCCCGGGGGGGAGCCGGCCACGGAGGACCCAGTCGTACCCGATGTCCCACAGGAGCGGTCCGAGAACAGAACCCTGCGGGACGCAGCACGACATGGGAACTAACCAAACCTAAGCTAACCTAAGCTATTCCTGTACACCATCAAGAATCCACATTTTTCGAGCAGGGTTTTCAAATAATATACCTACTAGAATACTAGATAATAATCCTCACTAATCTAAGTTGCAATTAACAAGAGTAATACAATATAAATAATAAATTCTAAAGAGTAAGAGTAAACATGTTGCGTAATAATATCATTAACCATGAGTATGTTTCTGTGCCTCGCTGTGAATCAAATCACGTGTCGAAGAAACGATTATATAATAGTCATTATAAAGTAAAGCCATTAAACTATGCGGAATGAATTGATCGATACCGTTATATCATACCAGTAACAAATGGAATGTAAGTTTTGATGGTTCGAAAATAACGCGTAGTTTTACCAACATCGTTTCGAAACGGCAGTTACGAACGGCAGTCACATAAATTCCAGTAACAAAAATAAAACATTCTTATATCAAACCAATACTAACTTGTTATGATGTAAAGTATGGAAAAATGCAAGTTTTTTAGTTACAACAGGGTGGGATTAAAATTGACGTCAGGCAGTTTTGCTGACGTAGATAACGTTAAATGAGATTAAGTAGAAACCTTATTTGATACAAAGTTTAACTTCAATATAAAAGAAAGAAAGATAGCTCTTAGCTCTATATTAATAGCGCCTTCTACGTTGATAGTTTGAGTACATATTTCAGCATGTACAATTTTATATACCGATGTTCCTGCTAGGACAAACCCTTGTACACCAGTAAAAATTGTACACCAGTGTCACAGCCACTCAAGAACACTAATTACCGAAACAACAGGAGATACAGTAGCAAACAAAGCACACTTAGCAATACCGGCTGACGTAGTGACCGCCAAAAGTGTCCGAGAATATGGAAAGAGCTATATTGAATTAACAATATACAGGTATGCATCATAGTAGATCAGAAGAACCACACTTGACTAAAATAATAGCAGATATATTAGCGAACAAAACTGACTTATTTACACCAGAAGGTAAGGTTACCGACTAAAGTGTAGCGAAAACTAGGATACAGCGGTCTCGAACAGATGATACCCCAGAAACGCGTTATATTTGACTCTTTCAGGAACAGTTAACGATGTCAATACCTGATAAAATAGCGCACGGCATTTACTTAATACAAAAATGGCCGTATTGAGGGTGGCCTAGAATACTCCCCCCAATCCCATGCTGACAAAACAGGGCTTCGCGTAAAGATTATATTATCAGTATTATTATTAAGTCATTAATATTATTACTGGTATTATTATATTTCCGTAAAGCCTGCCTGGCTAGCCACCACCCTCCTGCTTGAGTCAGCCGCTAAACGACCCGTCGGGTTCCGACTGGGGGCTTGAGAGCCAGTTCTTTCTTTTTTACCTTCTTCCAATTTCCTGGCCGACAACGCATCAGCGATACCATTGGTTTTGTTGATGTCCATGGGCGACGGTGACCACTTACCATCAGGTGGCTCGTCTGCTCATTTGTCGGCTATTAACATAAAAAAAGAAGCATAGCTAATGTCCAAGGTGGAAGTCAAAAGCAAGGATTAGGCGACGAACAACATTCCATATATGAGGAAGGTGTAATAGTTATTTAGGAATACATTTAACCAAAGTAATATTAAAAACAGTAGCGAACAGCACTTACTTGATTGCACCAGAAGGCATAGTAAACACCCGATGTGTATATGGCGAGCAGCGAAAGCGCGATTCCGAACAAATCGTACATCAGGAATGTATTGTAGTCGTTTTCTGACCGGCACGAAAAAGTGTGGTACAACGCCGAGAGCGCCATGCATATCTGCGGACCAAAGTATTGACACATTAAGCACCGCTTCACCATTTGTCCTGTTTTAATGAAGTGATAGTACTATCCTGTAACACTGATGAGATGTTGTCGTAACAATAGAATAAGATGATTATGTTCCCTGTTGTTATTATTAGAGCTGAATTATTTTTTTTATTTATTATAAGTCAATACTTCACTACAGATTCCCCCGTTTGCTAAGCGGCGATGTAGCCTTAGGTAGTAAAGGGCATCAACTTACAAAAGACCCCTATCTTCTTGTAGTCATCCACACTGTAATGGGATGGGAGTGGTCCCACCTTGGTGTCGACGCAAGCTGATTATTTCAATCCTTCGCAAACAAATGAAGAAGCAAACAGTGACGACTGTACCGGATGGATGGATATTTATAACGATGTCACATATAGCAGTGTGTCGATTCATTCAATAGCGGAGAGGAAACGGGAGAATTAGATCGTGTAAATTCCTGCGCACACTGTCTAGAATGTATCTTATAAACCACCGAGAGACTCAATACTATGTACCTATGTACCTCGCTGCGATAGAGGGTATATTATAATATCCGAAAGTTTTTTTATGGTTTCTTTAAAGACGTTTAGTCTGTCTTGTTCAAAAAGATACCCGAACCTAGCAATGTGAGATTTCTCAACTGTCACGATAATTGTCGTTACAAAGTATTAACCAATTTACAGCGTGTCTATTTTATTAATGTTTCACGGCACTATTCCAAGTGATGTTACCAGTCAATAATAAGTTAATCACCGTAGTTTAAATGACTAAATCGAAATTTTATTTGATTGTATATTTTGAACATTTTAAATAACATAACTGCTAAATTACGGATAAAAAATAAAGTTAAATACGTTAATGACAAAAGACGTTTTTGCTAATATTAAATAACGTCGCTCAAGTTAAGCGAATAATTCTGTATTTAATTTACACATTGTTGTATTATTGTATGTGTGTGTGTGAAGTGATGCTGATTGAAAAGGAATCGGGGATCCGCATTGTTACACGTATGAAACATTTTACGGTCTGTTTTAGAAGGAGTGTGATAGCTAGCCCGTCGGGCAAAATACCCTACCACCCTGCAAGTACCGCCGGGTTAAAACTGGGTGGTACAGAGCTCAGTGACCCCTAAAAGGAGGGACATTTTACCAAAGCCTCGTCCGTTGTTTATCAGGGTGCACCACGAGCAAAAGCGGTTGACTCGGACTCAAGGAGTTATACCGGTTATACCTCTTATAAAAAATATATAACAGTTATACATAACTTAGTTCATAACAAAGCATCTTATCTAAACAATAATACAAGCAAAGATTGTAGATGGTATTCATCATCACCACCAAAGCCACTAACAGTACTACTTCTGGATTTGTTTCTCCTTGTCTAAGATAAAGGATAGCTCACTATACTGGCCAAGTGTTGATTGTTAGACTTAACACGCCTTTGAGAACCTTATGGAGGATACAGGAAAGATTAGGTTTGCAGTTATGTCGTTTTATTTTGGATGTTTTGATTTATCGAAGCGAGTGATAGTAAAATATTGATCAGAACTCAAAGAAAGCAAACTAAGCGAAAGAAGAACTCAAAGCGTGCAGAATTGCGACCCAGCCCTGCGCCGAACCCCGACACTCGAGCCGCTACGTTATCACTATGAATATATTATATAAATTTTGGTATTAAGAAATGTGACTGAACATAAAATACTTTTAGATAAACCTTGAAAAACATATTTAATTCACAAAATACATCACATACATAAAATGTAGATATAATGGTTGGTTACTACGTACACGTGCGTATGAGGACATCATTGGCTTTTAACCTGACAATTATATGTTGTAAACACATAAATTGTATTTTCTGCGTATTTATGGCACTCAATTTTTTTAATGATACACATTTCGTCCGACTTCTCTTGTAATAAATACAAATTTCAGGGATATGTTCGCTTTAATTTGTTCCACAATTTCCGCATTAAAATGGAAGCTTAAGAAAAACAAAAAAAAAACAACATAGCATACATACATACATTCACGGCATTAAACAACAAAAAGGTCAACGTCACTTTTAGAACGTTCTACAGCAGAAGCAAACTACTTGTTCATAAACATAATTTTATGCTGCAGTAACGGAAAAATTTGTCGCGTTCGACGTTAACAGTCAACAAGATTAACGTGTTTGTTTTTTAAATTAACGTATAATATCAATCATTTTTTTTTATCATTTTTTTTTTTGGGAGAAAGTTAATTTTGTGCTAACAATTCAATGCACTTTAATTTCAATACAAATTAAATGTTAGTCATTCCCCAATTGTCAACAGTGCATCATACACAAAATAAACTTTAATTGAAATTTATGAGAACAGACACGACACCCACGGCCCAATATTATCTTATAACAGTTTATAGTAACTACTAGTTTTAACCAATTGTAATATTAAATTGAGATAAAAAAATTATTAAGTAACTTTTTATTAAATACTAGCTGTGCCCGAGACTTCGTCCGCGTGGAATTTAAAAAAAAGTTATTTAGTAAAAATAAAAGTAGCCTAAGTTACTCCTTATAACATCAGCTACCTGCCAGTGAAAGTCCCGTCAAAATCGGTCCAGCCGTTTCAGAGATTAGCCGGAACAAACAGACAGACAGACAGACCAACAAAAATTATAAAAAATGTTATTTAGTAAAAAGCGGTTATTTTAATGTTAAAAACAGACACTCCAATTTTATTTATTAGTATAGAAGTATAAATATAGGTTTTAATCATAAATACTCAACGCCATTATCCTCACAATATGATAAAATGTAGCAATTTATAATGAATAAGATTTTTTAAGAAATGGAATTAATTTGGGTATCAAATATTAAGAATAAAATAACGTACCTATATACTTGAAGCACATTGAAAAATATTGCGTAAATGTTTATTTACATCTTTAACAAGTAGGTATACTTGTATTAAATAAAAACGCCATTGACAATAAATTATAAATTCATACGATCATTATAATAACATAAAAGTATCTATTGTTATTTTCAGTATTTCACAATCGTTACAACTAATAACTGAACCACAAGTGGGGTCAGGTCTCCTCTGGCAAAATGAGAGAAAAAGGCTGCTCAGTACTTCATCAATCATTATCAGACTTCACAACAGTTCAAACGCTGATCTCCCGAACAGGAGAATCAAATTCGAATTCTGCAAGCACGTCTAATTTTTCGGACGAAACCTTCGAAAACATTACGAACACTTAAAACTCAGTTGTGGAAGTTTTCTCAAATTTTCCTAAAAATTACAATTACAGAACACAACTTTGTAAAATGAGAGATGTGTGCATGATTTAAACCAGTTCCACCGGTACAAGTGACCAAGGTACAAACTACTAAGGTATCGTCCTATATAAAATCAACATACCATAAAATCATGTTACTAACAAATACATATATATTGTTACTATATTGCATTAATATTACAATTAATATCTTTTGAATAAATTAATACATTCCGCTACACAACATAGCACTTTGCGATAAAACCCTATGATCACTTAAGAGGAATAAAGGTCATTGGAAAGCGTTGGCGAAAGTACCACGGTCACCAAATTACTTCGGTTGACGAAAGTATGTATACCTCTAAGTGTTAAATTATCAAATTGTACTAACCACTGGAAATATGCGTTTGTTTAGATTTATATCCAAAACTTGGGTTTAAGGATTACATATGTTTTCTGGCACATGAATATGTCAAGTTCATAATTCACATTTACCTGTTTGATTACCGATGTACGAATCAATAAGGTTTCATCAACTTAGCGATATGACTGATGTAGGGAAACTCATTAACATACTGTCTGGAGCCAATCTTAACAGCGACAAGCCATGTGTATGATATTACCCCGTTGAACATAAGTAAATAAATAAATATTTTAACAAAAAAACCTACTTCAATTTGAACAATGTTTGATTTCCATTTTTCCACCCTTAGGGGTGATATTTTTTCTTCCAATTGAAGTAGTACCAAACGGGAAGTAAATACAAAACGGGAAATAGACAAGAACACACCCCTACTAGTTTGGCACCAGTACCGAGTCGCCAGCCAATGGTGTCTTCAATGTCTGAACGTTCGTCTTGTAACAGATGAAGAGACGAAATAATCATTTTTATGCCTACCGCTAAGCAAATCTTTAAAAAACAATATTTCCATGATACCCACCTTTTTTTTATAATTATTATTATTCGATATTGAAAACCAAACATGTACATTGTGAATATTCTAGTCCCTGAGGTAGCCGAAATTATGTTCAAGGACCAGCATCTTCTCCCATATAAAGAAACTGTTGTTCAATTTAAGAATAGCTAATGAATTGCAATTGTGTGTGTTGTAAGTCAGTGTGCGTACGTGCGTGTGTGTTTGTGTCCGTGAGCACGAGTCCTAGTACTATACTTTAATTATATATTTATCGAATTTCATTAAAATTTTAACAATCGGTGAAATATTTTTACTGACGCCATGTTACGTATTCAACGAAAGAGATTGTTATAAATTTAATTCAATTAATATAAATTCCTGAAATTAAAACGTCCACTGTGATAATTCAAATTGACGTAGTTGTAATAAACTGACGTCTCGGGGCATATAATTTGTTTTTAATATCTCAAATATACTAAAATTAAGTGTTTAGCAGCCGTCAACAGAACTACGTAATAAAACGATCGACTGATTGCAAAAAAACTTTAATAAGCTTTACTAAAACAATCATTGTAAATTTGTAGAAAAAGTAGTTAACGAAAAAGTAATTGATAACGAACATATTATGGTCAACAACGAATTTTTTAAACAGTAAACCTAACAATAAATTGATTAATAAAAATATAGTAAACCCACGACTTTGCTTTTTCTATACACTTACAATACAATTTTATTATAATACTGTATTGAAGGAACATCCCAAAACTAATTTACCCGACATCGAAAAGGAATAGTAGGTTATCTATTCACCTTTTTCTTTCTACAAGCAAAATATACTTTCACTAAAATTGCTCAGAGAATCAGGTCGAACAGCTGAGATGTCCGACTTTCGAGGCAACCGATGGTGTCTGCATTTCGCAATGACGAAGTGACATAGATATTATGTATTGCGATGTCCGCGGACCATATCATTGGCTGGTGGGATTTTTATATAGAGTGATTTGATTCAAGTGTTGACAACGAGATTATTAAGAACTTTGTGACAATACACGCTACGATATATTTTAAGAAAGATATTGGCAATAAGATCTCAGCTCATACAACAAATGTCAACCCCGACAGGAGTAGACGAGAACTCTCGCGTGACGTGTCAGGTCAGGTGAGCTTAAAGGGTCACCACTATCGCATTTTAATGACACTGTAGTAGCAAATGAGGCAGCAATACATCTGACTTTGAGGTGCCACTGTAATTCATAGATTTCTACACAATCTGCTCCAAAAGAACATGAAGCGTCGAACACATTTGGTCAATGAGAAACATTGATGGACAGTGGAATTTTTAAAGTACCATATGGGAATAAATTATACTTTAGCTTTAAAATCAAAACACAAGGTTGCTTGAATTCTGTATAGAAATGTTGGGTAACATAACATAAAACAATTTTTATCTAACTAATCATATATATGTAACTGGTATTTTTATAGTTGTATGAAATTTACTAAATATATATCGTTATTATATAATAGAAAAATATTGTAAATCTTGTTACCACCTAGCTATCAGAATCGAAGTCCTAAAATCTAGATTTTTCATTCATATATTTTTATATTGATACGGGTTTTCGCAATATATACATGTATCTAAACTTTGGCTGATATTTCGAACATGCTGCATAGATCTAGGTCGAGAAGGTCACGTGCTTAATAACGCATTAGAACCCAGAACAATAGTTGTTAGAATTTTTGTCTGTTTGTCTATGTGTCTGTTCCCGCTAATCTCAGAAACGGCTTAAACGATTTTGTTCTGGTTTTCACTAATGTATTGCAGTAAACATCGCTTAATACTTATAGTTTGTTTCAAACTTTCGTTGTTGTTGTTGTTTGAAAAAAGTTATGTATTACGTAATATAATTATGTATTTCTAATTCACAGAACGACAAAAACCCAGAAAAATGCAGATGCTATCTTTAAGCGTAACGTAGTTTTTCCGAAGCGAAGCGAGGGCATTTGCTAGTATATCAATATAATAAAAGAATCATTAGATTCAAATTCAAAATCATTTAATCATATATGTATTCAGTAAATACACTTATGAACGTCATTTTTTGCTTCTACCACCGTTTCGAAAAGGTGCTTTAACAATTAGGAGAAGAAACGGCAAAAGAAACTCCTCAGCACATCTTTTAAACAACATATGGTAATTACAAAAGTTTAAACCTGTGCGGAACTGGTTTCGACACTAATTTTGTCCAGGCATCTTTGTCACTAATGTACTCATCTGTACTATAATATTCTTTGCCTATAAGTGGTGTTTTAATTAGATACTCACCAGAAAACACGAAAACAGTATCGCAGCAACTGTTTTGTCAGTCATCGTGGCGTGTATGTTGATGATGGCGAGGTCATTGATCGTGAGGAACAGCAGTAGGAAGAAACCGAATATATGCGTCCAAATGTTCATCGTTTCGTTTGTCCACCAGAATATACTGGAACAACGTCACATTTTAAATGAAACTGTTTAACACCATATATCAGTGTTTGTCTGTTTATTTGAATGATTTCAAAATAAATCGGTACCCGAAACACGGCTTGAAAATAGCCCCACAAGCTGACCTATAAACTTATTTCAAAATCTTCAATTTTTTTTAAAAAGGTCAAAGATATCACGTATCACAATAAAAGAAAAAAGGAAACTCGCAAAGAAGAAAGGTTTTGGATTACGCTGAATATTTTATGTCCGTGACAATTTTATATGGGACATTATAACAACACCACAATTCCAAAATTGTATGAGTATATAACATAACATCAGTATTGGAGGCACAAGTAAAATTATGTAGATATATAATAAAAACACAAACGTATAAATAAATCACTGAACATATTGTACAATCTTAAGCTTCACAACTTTTTACAAAGGAAGCCGTTTAATATCCCAAAGGATTTCTTGATTAATACAGATTGGTCCGTCTGTTCAAACGAGGAAGTCGGACATAATATATTACGCAAGCCCTATCTCATTGAATAAGCAATTGCGTGTTAACAAATACAATATCAATGATTCCCTTACTGACCTCTACCGTGATCTTAGTAAATTAGCTCTCAGATTCAAATGAGAAATATGCAAATAAATTATCCTTATTCTGTATATCGATTTTAAGAAAAATATTTACACGGACAGAGGGACCATGTTTTTGCGTAAGTAAGAAAATAAATAAATGTGTATGTAATGGTAGTACCTCTCTACTTTATTTACCCACTAGTTACCAGCACATACTCAACGTAGGTTATTTTAACGTCTTTGATCATTACCCTAAGAATGTAACACAGAAATTTGTACATACACATACTATAGGAGCATAATACGAAGTAGCCTGTTGTGAATGTTTTCGTAATTATAGAATTTATGTTAATTTATAATTTTGATATGTGCAATAAATTGAATAACTAATATTTTATTGAGTTTTACTTTTGTCCGATTCCCATCCAACCTGTTAAATCAATTGTTATGGAGCTCGAACGAAGATGTCACGTTTATGGATTAGTTATTACAATTTCCCCGATCATATATCTAAAACACATTAAACACATAGTACGGTTTTTGAGATACGGGATGTAACATTATTGAATCACGCAAGGGAATTTTACTGTAAAATTATAAGTAGCGTGCAATAACTCATACGTACATAGTTGCTTACACCTTACAACAGTGGATATGTGTGTGTAATACATTATTTCCATTGTTGAGTAAAAGCATTTTTTGCCGATTCTAGTAAATGTAATGTAACGCTCCAGTTTCATTCGTACTATTAATTTATTCAGTATTAAATCTACATACATTTGCTGTTGCAAATATATGGTATATTTGATTGTTGTCAAACATAAGACAGAATTTTTGTTATAATGATATTTTTTTTATGTTAAAAGCCGACAAACGAGCATACGAGCCACCAGCTGGTAAGTTATCGTCGCCCATGGACATCAACAAGACCAAAGGTATCACTGATGCATTGTTGGCCAGGAAATGAGAAGAAGGTAAAAAAGAATGTACTGGCTCTCAATCTCCCAGCTGCAACACAATGAGTTGTTTGACGGCTGACTCAAGCAGGAGGGTGGTAGCTAGCCAGGCAGGCTTCAGGGAAAGATAATAATACCACTAATAATATTAATGACTTAATAATAATACAGATAATATAATCCTTATGCAAAGCCCTACCACCAAGCAGGCTGGCTTCTGTCGCCTCTTACAACACCCTTTTCTACTACCATGGGATTGGGGGGAGTATTCTAGGCCACCCCAATATGGCCCAAAGGATATGGCCACATGATAATATATTTTGTTTTAGTATATGATCCATCAAGAGGTACTACCTTGCTTGCTATTTGTTATTAAGCGACTTTGGGTTCCAAATGAAGTTCAGAAGACATTCTTTACTCAGATATGATATATGTATTTATTACAAATTAAGCAAATCAATGATACCTCTCCCAACACAGCCTTGTTGGTAGCAGTTTCCGATACCCATCTCGAATATATGGATTATGCTGCAAATATTCTGGAGCCTCTTCAAACTTTAGGAGCTGCCTGTAGTTAATATATTCCACATCTTCTTGAGTGAAGTTATTGTTATCTTCTAATTTTTTGCCACGGCGAAGCAGCGTGCTATTTGCACTGTAGTCTCTATCAGATCTACAATTATCTTCTACCTATTGAAACATATTAGAAAATTTTAATGTCTAAATACAATCAAAAAAAACAAAATCGAAACATATATAAATATAACAAAAAGAAACACAGATCTGGTACAAAAAATAAAAAAAAAACTTTAAACCTTAATTCTGCCTTTTATAACACAATGTATTAATTACAATAAAGTTTCAATAAATTAATTAATGTAGGAGTTTGTTCACTAAGGCAATAGGAGAAGCTTAGGTGAAGCTGACAATAATTATATCATAGCCTAAATAGTACATTTAAAATTAATTGATCAATGCAAAGTAATTTAAAGGACTTACTTTTTCCACTGACATGAACTGAACAGTTTCAGATTGACATTCGGTGACTTTTCTTGTAACCGTTATGGTCATTTTTACTATATTTGAAATAATTACAACGGTTGACTTAAAAATTATCACAGCATTCGCAGTGTAAAAGTGATTTTAAGTTCCAAAAACTTTTGCTGCAATCTCATTGCCTTAATTTTATAAGAATAAACATGGCTTGAACACCACAATTTTCCCCAAAATCATGAATATGATAACTTGTTTAAAATTACGTTAAACATAAACAGCATTTTTCAAAACATTGGACACGCGATTTAAATTGAAAATTTTCACGAATCACAATTCACAAACACCTTTACCACTACGCCACGCAGGATTGAATTGAATATACGTTAAATATACTGTCATCTATGATTGAATTAACTAATGATATTGACACTATTGACAGTCCGAAATTTGACACACAGAGTTACAGATTAGTTAAAGCACTGACATAAGTGACAAAGGTGGCAATAACATGTAACAGTTAATAAGGGTCGTTTATTAAAAATATAGTTGTAGGTATACATTAATATAATAGTAGACGATTACAGTAATGTACTATTGATTTGATACATACTTAGTAACTCAGAATATAGACTACAGAAGAGCGATTTGCATGAACCATCCAACGTATGAGTTATCTATACTAATATTATAAAAAGAGTGTTATGCCGAGTATGTATGTATGTGTGACTTGTGTGTTTGCCGAGGGTAATTTCTAGAACCACAGCACATATTTGAAAAATTACTTCAGCATTCGACAGGTTAATCTTTCCGGATGTATATAAATTATAATAATATAAAAATTATCTAGCGTCATAATATTCATTTTATTTTATACTATTTAGAGGTTAGTATGGATTATAACTATGTATTACCTATTAAGACAGATAATTGTTCAACGCGAAATAAGTCGGGGTGGGCCGTTAGCGTAATATAAATTTATAAATTACATAACGTCGCTATAAAATTATAATTCAAAATACTTTTTAGGTAAATTGTTAATTTTGTTGATTATCAATTTGTAGGTTTTTTTAGGTTAAATAAAATTAGGTTTTTTTAATATTTTACAAATTAAAAAAACATCGTCATAGCAAATTAGTGATAAATGTGTTGCTATGTTCCTTATTATGTTAGTAAAATAAAAATAATATTACAATTCGTTTATTAGTTACAGATTGAGAATATTATGGCGACGATGACCACTTACCATCAAGTGGCTTGTCTGCTCGTTTGTAGGCTATGCACATAAAAAGTATCATAAATTAATAATTTTATAGTAATAACAAATATGTGGAACATAATGCCACTTTCCACACCAATCAGTTGTTTATATTTATATATTCATTGGCAGAATATTGTAACGCACTACATATTGTTTTAAATTATATTACTATTTACTAGACGAAAGATTATTTATTGAGTGATAGATTTTTTATAGATTCCGAGATATAAAATTGTTAATTTTTTAATGAAATTTTTAGTTATTTTTTTATAGTTATTCCATGTTGTAAAGGTTCCTTCACACTATCGGGTCTTCAGTGCATAACCTCTAAAATTAATACAACGCAGAACGCCGCAATAATGCGACACGATTCAGAAAACAGATTCAAATGTTAACTTGTTAAAAATGTCTGAAAGTGAAAGAATAAAAATAGTATGAGATGACGATCCTTTGTAAATTCTAGGATTATGTAAATCTGGAAAAATTAGTTTCAGTAATTATTTTTTATAAAATGTGATAAAGATATCAGATTTTTTTACGTAATTTGCCCACAAATGAGCAGAAGGGCGACTGAAATGATCATTTCCACTCATACACGTTCGTAATATTAAAGGCATCACTTATGTGTTGTCAAATCGACCAAAATAGAAGCGTGGGACCCTCTCAATGAAACGCATATAAATGTTTTAAGATTGTTTCTAGGTGGCAGGTGGACCAGGCCGTTTAAAAATCCGTACAGAAGTGTTGTCGGGATTAAATAGGATGGGGTAGAGCCCAAGGACTTCCAATAGGAGAGACCGTTTGCCATAACTTCATCCGTTATTAGCAAGATTTACCATGAGCAAGAACAGTCGGTTTTAACCTTTTAAATTAAATATGAAACTATTAATCCTATCCGGTATAAATCATTTAATGGGCAATTAATAGTTGGCTTTTTTTAGATACGCCGAAGCAGTCTTTAACATATTTTATTCGTATATTTTTTTAGAAGAAATAAAAAACTTTTTTTTAACATTACGTAAATTCAGGTCGATGACTGATGCCTTATTCGTTAATGGTGCCTTCATATTTATATTGAGATCAGGCATTTTAGAGTTTATAGAAAAAATTAATATATGAAAATATATTTAATACTTTTTTATTAAGATTTTAAATTATTGTGCTCGTTATTTTGATTTTAATTAACAAATATAGATTGAAACTAATACTGATAATCAGTCAAAACTAAAGACATAAATGGCATTGTTAATTAAGGATCATCTTTCTGTACATGAATATATACTGCAATGTGTACCTGGAAAAGTTTCAAATTGCAAAAATGTGTTTGAAAATAACTCTACCTACCTACTTTGCTAACCAAAAATAGCGCCGAGAATTCTTAAGATAAACGTCACATCCGAAAATACAGTGTTGTCATATAAAAAGTGGTTGACTTATACTATTTTGAATGTAATTTAACAATTCATTGTTATGTAGAAATAAATGCATGTTTTTGAATTTAAAATTGTGATAATAACTATTATTTATAAGATATTACAAGAACTAGTTTTTAAGAAGAATTAATCTAAAAAAAATAAATAAACAGTTTTTTTACATAACATTACACACCCTAAAAAAGGACTATTAATTTTGAACGCTCTTTGTAAATGGTCGATTTTCCTGTTTGCTGTACTCCATTCGTCGCGAGTGATAATTTTGTTAATAGCTGAGCTCTGTTACAATCTATATTGTTTCTTAATATTAGTTACTATTATTTTATATTTATATCTTGGAAGTTTTGACTTAATTGTTATTATTTCATAATAACTGCATAAAACGACTTATGTGGTACTTTTGCGTTTAGACGGGAGCCATCTTGCAATCTCTAATCAAAGGTCCTTGGCTCACAGTTTCGTTGTCTAGTTGAAAGCCAGTTAATTTATCATATTGTACTCAAATGGCGTTAAAACGAATTAATAGGGTACGTATTACATGTTTAATTTTTAGTTTTAAAATTCTGGAGTTTGTATAATGAATTGTTGTAAAATTTGTAACAGACTTCGTAGTGAATGTTTCGTCATTGTGAATACCTATTATCGAAATTTCTTCTGGATAATTCTTAACATGCAATCGATTTTTAGTAACTTTTTTGTCATATTAATGAGATATTTTAATTTAGCATGTGTAACGGTGTTTTACTGGTTCACATAGTTGACAATTTTATGCACACGGCGTACTTAAAATGTCGGAATAATGTGCCAATTTTGAGGTTTTCTTGTCATATATCCATGACGCGAAAAGGTCCAAGTTGGAAAATCCAGGTTTTGTGACTCTGAAAATAGTGTTTTTTATGTATTTGGGGTGAATGAATAAAAATTGTGTTGACGCCCGTGCATTTGTTTCTGATGATGTGTTTGACATGTTTCACTTATCTCGGTATTGTGTTTCCTGTATTGTTGTACATAGATGGTTTTATCTAATTATGCAGGAATTACAAGATCTGGGCAGAGACCCTCCAGCACAATGTTCGGCAGGTCCACATGGAGAAGATCGTAAGTACTGGAATGCTGTGACTCATGCAATTGTTTCATTAAAAAGTAATGCATTATGTTAACTTGACTTTTTTATATTGATCAGTGTATTTGGGATAACTTATTGACAGTGAACCATTAATAGAATTATTTCCATTTTGAATCTAGTTATTTATAGTTTTAAGTAAAATCATATGATTCATATTAAATTTGGGTTAGAAACATTAAAATATTTAAATTGTATAGCTTATCTATAAAGGCATAGGATGATCTTGGGTAGCAATATTTTAAATTAATAAAGTATGAGGTAAATAGAAAGACTTTTTATGTTCTTATTTATGAGCATATTTCTCATTGCATATTTTTATTTTGCAGTCTTTCACTGGCAAGCCACAATTATGGGTCCAGTAAGTAATTTCTTATTACTGTTTGTAAATTTTGTAATTATTATTGGCATAAATAGAATGTGCATGTAGTTACAACTCGGAAACATTTTCTGACACAATAATATAGAAAGATTATATGAATTTGAACTGGTATTTATATATTTTTTTTTATATATTTCAGGTTGACAGTCCCTACCAAGGCGGAGTATTCTTCTTGACCATACATTTTCCTACAGATTATCCATTTAAACCACCAAAAGTTGCATTCACGACACGCATCTACCACCCTAATATAAACAGTAATGGTTCCATCTGTCTTGATATCCTGCGCTCACAGTGGTCTCCAGCACTGACTATATCTAAAGGTGATTCTTTTTTACTCATCTTTCATAATTTATGTTAATTTACATGATTATCTATCTTAATTGACATTAAATTATGTACTTAATGTTTGCTATTTTTTTACAGTGTTGCTCTCAATCTGTTCGCTGTTATGTGATCCAAACCCAGATGATCCTTTGGTGCCAGAAATCGCTAGGATCTACAAAACTGACAGAGAAAAGTACAATGAACTAGCCCGAGAGTGGACAAGGAAGTATGCCATGTGATGAGTCAATTGTGACATCAGCAAAACATATACACACACATCGCCACAGCCTGGGCTCCTCCCTCTGTTCCCGCTCCCTGGTCCTTATCATCCAAATCCTTCAACAACTTAAATTTACTGACATCTGTGTAAAAATATTCATGGTCACTTAGAACCTGCCTAATTTTTGTCATTTGTAATTTAAATGCATTGATTGTTGCATTCTAAGTAATAATGGTATACACATGCAAATAGGTTCTGTTTATCTAATGTATAAGAAACATTTTCTATAAGAGAAAAATTGTTTTTTGTTAACAGTTTGATGTGTCGGTAGATGTCTTAATGCATACACTCATTTAGTTAAAAGTTAAATATTAGTTAAATTTACATCATTTGAATTTATGTAATTCCTAAAGAATTTGTACTTTAACTAGGTCTAAATTGCAATGTAAAACTGTACAATAGCCATACGTTTAGGAAATGGAGCGTTCCTAATTTATCTATCACTTGTTCATTTATAATTTTGTTGATGAAATGTAAGTAAAGCTCATTATGTGTTAAGAACATTTTAAGTAATGTAAAGTAAATGTATTACACAATGAGCTTGTTTGACAGAGTCGTGAGTGATTTTTACTAGTAAAGCTATGTTTTTTAAGTTAGTAAATGTAGAATGCTACAGAACAGACTGACATTGATTGAAGCGGTCAGATTTCTTTCATCCACAATATTCTGCTATTACAATAAACGCTCCAATAGTTGCAAGTTTCAGTATAAAATTACAGTGTATCTCATAAGATAATAAGTTACGTTTAATCTAGACTTTTTCAATATGGCGATCTTTATATTATAATTTTATCTAATATATATTGTGGTTGTAAGGATACCTGCGTTGTGATTTCCGCATATTATCCTATCCACACCGACCGATCCTGATTTCCTTAGCATTATATTTATCATTCAAAAATATTGTGTCGAGGGGCAGGTGGCAATACATGGTGTGTTACTTGCGGCGGCAGGAGGAAGCTTTTGTTCACTTGGTTTAACACAGGGAGAGATAGAAAACTTAAAGCTTTTAATTGTAACCAATCGACAAGATGTATTTTAGCTTCACTAAATTGTAAGAAACAATAAATTATTGTGTATGTAAATAACTCCTTGAGCTTTATTTAGGTGAGCACCTGGATCGAAAGGGCAGTGATAGTGTTGAAGGCAGGTTGTCGTGACATGAAGACAAAATGTGTTTTTGATGAGGTATTTGGATTTTCTACGAAAAGGTGTTACCCCTTCAAGTCGAGCTTTGGCGAATGAACAGTGCAATATAGACAAAATTAGCAGCCTCGACTGTTGTATTTTAGTACATGCGCCAGGAAAGCGTATAAATTGGGTAGTGTATTGAACTTGGATCCATTGAACTAGGATGATTAAACACTTTTCTAGTTCAGGAAGAAGAGTGCCAAAATGAAATAGATCAGTTACCAAAGTACTTTTGGAGTTTGTATTTTTACAAGTTTAAACAATGCCTCAACAAAATTTGTGGTCATGAACTCGATTCATCTGAAATGCCTTTCTGTCGAAATCGGGACGAGCATAAATAAATTAATTTCCATGAAGTTCTCCTGTTTAAAGATTTAAATTTCGCAGGAAGGTCAATATGATATACTTACAAGTTCCAGACTTATGCCGCATAATAATGTGATTTTGTTTTTGCATAATATATGTAAGTAGGTACTTTAGAAACTTGGTTTTTGTGACTTCATAGACAACGATTTAAGAAATTTATTTCAGTTAAAACTTCCGATAGTGTTAGGTATACATATACTACATTAAAAATTATCTATTTTTGAGGCAATATCGCCGCTTTTTTATTTAAGAATATGCATTGTACACCTTTAGCATATGGTAGGGTGAATGAATTCCACATAATTGGCATATATTCAACACAGAAATAAATGTCTGCGGTGGCGATGTGAATGGAATAGCGTAGGCAGTTGTAGTATTTTTAAAAATTAAAAAGGTACTTTATACCTGATAGAAAACAAGTTGCTCCAGATTAACTAACATATAGAACTGGTGGTTAACTTAGGATTCATTACAATTAGGGTTATAATGGATTCTAAATATTCAGTGCATCCCACTATACTGCTCGTGATGCACCCTGTTGAAGAACATGAAGCTGTGGCACTACTGGGCACTGCGTCACCCAGTTCAATCCACGGTATTCGTGCATGGTTCATAATGAGGTTTTTATCTGTCTAGTTACCGACTTACAAGCAGTCGTAAAATTTTTAATGTGTTTCGGTTAGTTGCAATGTCGAAGTCTGTAAACAAGCGGTCTCCACGCTTTTACCTAGTCCAGAAATGAGTCTGTTATAACCCTGTCATGGGTGGCGGTGACCACATGTCACTATGTGCAGCTGCTCGTTCACGCGGTCCGGCTTCTCGTTAGCCGGCTGTTACCATTACAAACAAGCCTTGTCTGAGTATTTATGATGTGGATTGCTAGAAGAGTTAACAATCGCCGAACAATGACAAAGGATAGTGATAGAAAAATAAATAGCGGACAAATGTAGGCGCCCATTGGCAACATCAAGGGCTTTAGTGGCCGATGTTAACGCTCGCACTCCTGTATATCAATAATGCTCTGGCTCTTGTACGAACATCTAACTTCCACCTTCAGAGCTTTACCACCTTTAGAGAATGGAGGTAACGCCAAAGGTTCTAACAATGGCATAAGAGATAAATAATGAAATCGTAATGGCATTGTCGCAGTCGCTACGACCTCTGATAGATCGTTAATCAAAATTAGCTTGTGTATCGTAGTGGAGCATCACATCTTTATTTTTATCCGGCTGTCGAAAAAGTCCGATTATGCCTGTCCTTCCAGTCAAAAGATCCCTTAAGTTAGCCATACCATAGGTACTGAAATAATACAATACAGACACATGGAAATATCTTGGGATTATTTTGATCTTGGTGTAGAACACACGAATTTATTTACTGACACTAATATTATTTTATTAGTGTCGTTCAATAAGCAAAGGTGATAAGCCTTTTACATCATTAAGACTGAATTTTCGGAACTCTGTCAAATGGAAATTACTGCTTAACGTTTATCATACTAACATTCAGCACGACTGTTTTCCAATTTCATGATTTAGTTAGCCAATACTGAATTCATGTAAAATGCATAAAGCTAGTAAATATTAAATTTATGATCTATGGATTTATACAATTCCGTCATCATTCTGTTGAAATATTGTCCTTGTGCCTACTAAAATCGAATAAAACACGCATTTGCAACACAGCGCGTGCGCGTGAGAAGCAAAGCTTCGACTTGAAAACGTATTCCACGCGTTTCTTCAGTGTATGGATGAGCAGCTGGCAAAATCTACGAAAATCCAGGTCTCATTATTTGACAGGTAAGGCCAGTGTTGACTAGACCAGATGGTTTTCAACAAGCTATAATATATTGTAATATACTATATAAGCTCTGTATGTACATTTTACTGTCATATTTTATGATATTTGGTTTTACCCTAGTTTCAATTCTACTATTTTCTTAATTGTTGTCCCTCTGTATGTCCGATTTTGATTAATTGAATAAAATTAGTACAAAGGTTAGAACATGTAATATTATTATAAGCTATAGCCATATGATGTCGGTAGACCTTATGGTTGACATGAATAGAAATTTAAATAATTATTTTTTTTTTATTCGGCAGCCATTTGTTTTTTTTCCACGTACGTACATGAGGGTGTGTGCATATAAATGTATGTAATTATCTTATTAATTATTATTCTTTTAGCGATGTGTTAAAACATAAATGTGGAATGTCGTTGGAGAGATACGAATAAATTTAAAATTAATAAAGAATAAATATTATTACAAATGAAATAAATTTTGCAACGGTGAACTACGTTAAAAAGAAAACTAAAAATTATTGAAATATCTGCGGAAATGAAGTTGTGGGCGTTTTTCAGTACATTATATTATATTTATCAGTGTACATATACTTATTGGCTAGATCTCTCGTATCTATTGCTTTCTGCCAAAAATGTCAGATGTCTCGTCACGATGCTTGAACTTAGGTCACTGAAGTAAAAATATGCTGTCAAATGGAAATATTTTTTCTTCTATCGTAGTAGAAAATAATAAATAATGTTTACATACTCACACTCCCGCAGTAGGAGTCCCTATGTTGCGGGTGGCATGGACATACACAAATATGGCATTACAAACACAAATGACCCGTCACATAAGTCATCAATCATAATCAACATCCGTCACATAAATCTCTACCCCGGCCGGGAATCGAACCCGTGACCCTTCGCTCGGCAGGCAGGGTCACTACCAACTAAGCTATAGGGTTGTAATGGACGTACAAATCTATGTGCTATGTAGCCACTAGTCATGGATCTGTAAAATATTTTATCGTAGTTCTGTGTGTAGTTAGTTACTTCGATGGACTACTATATCATCGCCTCGTATAAATCTCATGAACACAACATCGTTCTTGAAGTAACTTTACAGTACAATTAGCTGATTTTTACGACGGTGATTTTAAGTGGTCAACACCGTTCATGGATATTAGCTACAAGCGCGTCGCTAATGCGTTGCCGAGCGAGGTAAAGAACCCGTTTCGTAACTGATGTTGCGCATAATATTTTAGTTTAATAATTAAATCATTGAAAGACAGCACTACTTCGCTGTCAGTATGAAACTAACATAGAGATAGCTCAGACGATTATCGATAAACAAGCCATCGTCTTTGAATACGAATCTATACCCGTTGTCTTCACACTACGAAAATTCTTCCTTGACCCTTGCCGGCAGACATTAACAAAGAAGCTTTGATGGTTGGTAGCGGTGGATATTGGACTGAAAATATGTATCATTGATCCCTTATTTGGGTATCATAATAAATATAAATGATATTTATTATAAATAAACAGGCACCCAAATCTTTTGTAAATTTTATTGGTATATTAAAAATTTTATTGATCCGATTCCTCGATATAAACTTACATACGTGTATGACCAAAAGACGGTAAAGTACACGAAACTGTCAGTTATCAATAAAATATTTACACACTACATATCGCATCGCTAAGAAGCAGTTTTTGTTTAGATTTAATTATATTCGGTGTGGTGTTCAAAATAGTCTATGCACTTGAATGAAATGTAAAATATGTTGTAATATTCGCGACACCTTATCCTTACAGGCGACTTACAGGTCCTGATTGAGCTTGAACATATTACAAATATTAACTATATAAGTTTATACATATATTATTGATACATTCGCTTATCAGTCACTCACTCATAAAAGATAAACTTATCGTAGTATAAATAAAAACACAATATCGTCGTGTGATTGAACCTCAGATTTATCCCAGAATGATCTTTATCATAATCATGCGCGCGTGTGGCGTATAAATAGATTTTCAGTGAAAGGTTGGAGTTGAATTAAGAAAAAATGGGTAGTACTGCTCCAGGGTGTAATAGTGAAGAGGGTGGGGAAGGTATTTGGATGAAGTTCATCGCATAGGTTAACATTCAATTTGAAATTAATACATTTAAAACAATATTGAATTTTCCTTACTATCTTTGACTCTACAAAGAAATATTCCTACGCCACGTGTCCGTTGATTGCTGGCTTAGACCATGTCAAGATAATTATTATCGAGTCGCGATAATTTATTCTACGTTTTAATATTCGATAAAAACGCAAAAAATCCAGTTTTAAAAGTAGCAATTTTATCGCATATTGAGTTTTTCAAGAAATTACTATACCAACCAGCATTAAAATATACTCAGTCGTGAGTTAACATTAACATGATTTTTATTAAAAAAAAAAACTGACAACCGCTGCACGCGATTAACCATGAAATTTTCAAATGTCTTATATCTTAAAAATAGAACCAAAGTTATGATGAGAATTGAGTGAGGTTGATGAGGACAGTGGCGTACATATCGTAGAGTAGATTAAACAGTTCGTTTAGATGTGACATTGTCAGCTGTGGCGACTGACGTTAATTTTGCAATTGCTTTTTGCAATTCATCGTTTTAATCTCCTTTCACAGTGGACGGGGGGAGGGGGTGGTTTGAGAAATGCGGACTATGGAGTACGCAACGCTATCCAAGAGCGGGTTAACAGACACTTCACACACCTTTGAGAACTTTATGGTGAACCCTCAGGTATGCAGGTTTCCCTCACGATGTTTTTCCATAATCGTTTTTTATGGTTAAATCATTTATATTCAAGTTGTTATTTCTAATTATATAATAAATATGTGTTAATTAAATATGCAACCGTATCGCGTTGAGTTCCCGTGTTGCGGACATTCATATAACAGTATTTCTGTTACATACAATGTCGAGATTCGTATCGGGGATTAAGTTACATAATGGTTTAATTAGGTTTTAGAATACAGAATAGTTTAATTAACTTAAGTCAGTCAATATGTTTTACATTTGTTATTTATTCATGTTCATGATATTTGATCTGTATGGAGGGTCGACTCTGCCTGAGAAACAAACCCGAAACCCTTCGCCCCCTAGAGTCACCACAACCTCATCCGGTAAATCTACAACTCGGTGGTCTCCATATTTTTTGCATTTTTCATCTGCTCCAACTGCTGGTAAAAGTCGTAGTTGCCGTTGGGCTCCGTGTCCATCGACTGCATGGACGGGAACGCGGCGGTGGTGATGAAGTATGGCTTCTCGTTGGCGAGGTCCTGGTCGACCGCGTTCTCGTCGAGCGAGTCCCGCTCAGACCGGCTGGCCTGGTCGTCTGACTTGTACCAGTCGTTCTCGTACGCGTGCAGCCATATCGGATTCGAGCCCTTCGTGCTGTGCTTGTTCGTGTTCGGTACGCGTCCCCCCGAGCTGCGGATCGTCATGTCCGACTCGCCGGGAGCCGGAGAACCTGGAAACGAGTATCTTAGAATAGTAACCCGCTCTCACTTCGCTTTGGATAATTCCGCCGGTACTGATCCATATCGTACATCTATTCATTCACACATGGTGAATAATAGTTTATAAATTTATAATAGTTTATTAATAGTGGTTCAGTATTATTTAAGGAGAGGCGCAATAGATAATGTTGCTATTCTACTGCGTAGACATAACCTGATTATTCATTAATTTATTTCATCAATTCAATATAAATAAAACATATTTCGGAAGGTATATAATAGATATGCATAATCGATTTGTATTAAAAGAATAGTAAAATCTCCAGTTTACATCGCCCCAAAAATGACTAAGAGTCGAGTGTCTCACAGTAAGCTGTAGCGGTGGCGGCCTTCAACCTGCGCACGTAGTCCTTGCGCTGCGAGAAGCAGCCGACTAACGCGAGCAGCAGCAGCACCGCCAGCAGAAACGCCGCCCAGGCCAGCCAGTACGCGGCACCCGCTCCGACTAGCTCGGCGCGCAGAGCCGCCAACTCCGCCGGCTGCGTGTCTAATACGTTGAACTCCTGGAAGTTATAAAATCTTTGTATCTGGAGTGTTAGGGGGTCCGTACATCATTGAATTTGTTGAGTTGTCTACTTGAAAATGGGCTAAATGTACGATTGTAAACTTGTCTATATATGTATATACATACATACATATACACATAAATTGTCTCTTTGATATGACAAACACTGTGTATACACGACGTGTCCAAGGAGATAACTGCCAATTGTCGATGATCTTTAAGTCTTATTAACAAAAAAAGATTGGAACTAAACGTATAATGATTATGGTCGAATGTCGACCACTAAGCGAATAATAGTATAAAATAGCTGACACCCGCGACTTCCTCTGCGTCGCCTATTATATTTACAATGTATTTTATATTATATGCAGAGGAAAAAACAAAAAAGAAAACACCTGACTGAACACATAGTGCTTATAGAAATCGGTGTTTGTTTAAACTTTAATTATTTTATAATAATCTAAGATATCATATATTTTTTTTGATAAAGTCACCTTACATACTTGGCTTAACAAATAAAACTTGAAAACTTAATTGAAATATAATCCCGTAGTTTTTCCGCGACGCACGCACAACAACAACCTCTATAATTTTATTTATTTAGATTAAGAGTTTTCTTTAAACTTTAAGCTTAGGTGGTAAGTTTAGTACGCAATTTTAGGTTACAGACACGAGTATCAATAGGATCTGTTAGTCGGGAACAAATAGACCGACGAGCACTTTATGATTGATTACCTTGAAAAGATCATCCAGCCTTTCGATATTCTTGTCCACGAGCTTGAGCACCTGTTCTACTTCCAACACCGAATGGTCCTGCCCGTTCACTAGGTGTAAGTACAGGTCTGTCTTGGTGTTATCCACTGAGCCGTCCTATGACAACAATAATATCTATTTATTATTAACTATTTTAATATATTTTAACAACATTATAACAGATAGTTGTATTATGCGAACATACTATCATTCCAAGAGATATATTAATTATATATAATTAAAATAAATAACTTTTAGTTGTGACTTTATATTTATATCTTAACTGTTATATGTAATATATCAATTTAAAAAATATACATCGATTTCCTTATAAATATTAACTTGTAAATAATGGTAAAGTTTATATGTTCCGAATTTGTTTTACAGATTTTTCTGTGAAGAAGCAGTGCAAGAAAGTCCAGATCACGAATAAACCTGTTAGTCTGCATAATAGTTCATAATTTTATTTTATTGTATCAATATGGTAGACAAAATGTCATATCAGCCACAATGTTCATACATACTATAAGTATTTGGGTAATTTCGCCATACAATGTTGGGAATTGTGTGTGAAGTTTGGAACTTGAATATCCTATTGTTCTGAAACTCTTAAACGTTTTGAGAAATATTATTGGTGAAGCGATATTTCATATTACATATACAAGTAATGTAATTTAATTTGAGTATTAGCAAGAAAACTACTGAGTGCAGAGCTCAATCATTCAGAGTTGCAACCTACATGCCAATAGATGGCGTTATTAAGAATAAAATAAGAACAGTCTACAATGTGGTGAAGTGCATCGGATAATCACGGATTAACATCATCGAAGTCCCGCCGGCTGGCTCCTTCAGGCGTAATATAGGCGTTTCCAAATCAGATCCCTGAAGAAGAGATTTTAAGAACCCCATCGAGCAAGGCAAGGTGAGTGGGCTGTTTATTACCTGCACCGTGGTCCGAACGGTATTCTTGCTCATTATTTAAACAAATATACAAAAGAGTCATCCATTGTGTATAGGTCTTATAAATATAACGTATCCGTACGCAAGCACACGGTGCTGATGCTATTTACACGCATCGGCCCCTACAAGTATATAACGTTTATTTACAACGCAATAATGTGATATAATTTCATGGTTAAATATCCATCTAAACTGTAATTATATTTTTCAACAACCATTTTGCCTTTTTGCCTTACTGACAACTTAAAATCATTATGACAAAAAATTGTTTTCGCTCGCATATTAATATAATATTATATACATAAACGGATTTCCCGTTGCGCACCTTGTTTTCGTGCACCCTTAAGTCATCAATGTTGACGACGGAATCCGTCACCCTTGCGAGCCGTTCTCGAAACACGTTAATTTTGTCGCGTATTTCCGACGGATGCGCGCGTAGAACGAAACGCACCCGTTGGTCCTCCCGCAAAAGGTATATGAATACGTGAGCTTCGTCCTCGTTGCCGTCCGTATCGTTTGCTAAAACCTAAGGACAATTCAATAATATGCGTATTACTTAACAGTTTAGTCTCAGGACGACATCAAGTAGTAGTAGTAGTAGTAGTAGTATATATAAGCAGGATCTTATTTTATATTAATTATTACAGGTCCTTAAACGAAGCGAAATAACCTGGCCGGTCAGCTTAGACGAGATATCTCAACAAGTTTTCCCAATTGTGTGACGTCTGCTATCTAACAGTTGATCACACTCATTCCGAGAAGTAATCGTAGTTAAACAGTGGAACAGCTTTTATGATGAATTAAAAAAAAATGCTTGCCATTATAGGTTCTAATTAAAAAATACTTGTATTTACCTTGAAATCAAAATATCCCTTCATGCCTTTCTGGGGGTCGAAGTTCAAAGCCACAGCTCCTGTCTCAACATTGATCAGGAATGGCGCAACGGCCAGATTCTCAAGACCCTCAGTGAGAGTCTTCTTCACTTCCCCAACCAGATAGTAACTGATTTTCGCATTCACCCCTTCGTCTACATCTATTGCCTGTGACATAAACCAGCTATTAAGCATGTGGAACCTGTTAGATCTGAATTTATAACTTGGTTAAAATTTAGGCTTAAAATGTCGTTTAATAATTACAACTGTATGATTAACGAGATTATGAGAAAGATAACGGTATGATCCATCATCCATGTAATGAAATATCGATAAAGACCACAAAAATCGTGATTAGCTTTTATAGTTAAAATTATGTCGGCGATGATATAAATATACGCTTTCCAGCACAGCTAATTTTAAAATAGTTTATTACACAGTATATTCTCGTTGCGTAATGGGAAACGAGAATGAATCTTTGTGTCATAAAAGGCAGAAAAATAAAACAAATTTAAGAATGTGTGTGAGACAATACAAAATAAACAATAAATAATTTTTACAGTGATTTATATGTAAAATTAGAATTAAATTACTATTGAAATCTTCTTTACGTAAAACAAATTATTGTTAGTAAAAAGTACTCCGAAAAAAACATTGGCAAGACTTAGGCTGGTCTGGAGACGGATAAATGTTTGTTCGCGGGCCATGGGTGTCTGTGATGTCATATTTGTGTACGTTCATATCCCCCGCAACGCAGGGCATCCTAGTAGGGGAGTTAAATCCCAATCAATCATCACGACGTTTACACACCTTCACACGCATAAACTCTATTCCGAAGTCCGCCTCAGTGGTGATGCCGCCGGTGAAAATTTCGTTCACGAACTGTGGACTATTGTCATTAACATCGTTCACGTTTATATGCACTTTGAGTGTGCTGACGCCGTCACTGGATTCCTTGTACTTAGGCGTAGTGATGCAGTCTTCGGAAGCGAGTACTGTCAATGTGTATTCAGACTTCTGTTCCCGGTCTAGAGGCTTGGTTGTCGATAATCTGAGAAACAAATGAGATTACGCTTTTTTTGAACATTAAACCTGGTTGAAGAACGAAATCTTTTTTTTAAGAAATTTCTCATTTATTATATATTTTTTTATTTTAATCTACATATATATATTTTTTTATATTAATGATCTGTAATCAATATATCAATGTAATACTTTACAAACGTAGTTCAATAATGAATGAACATTATCTATACTACAATACACTCTTCTTATCGTACTCACTCGAGTACCGAATTCATACTGTATAAATTGACGAATTACACTTCACTTGCTTTTAAAAAATCGTAAGTTGACTTACTTATGAGTATTCCTATCCACTTCAAACATGGCATCGCCGTTCCCGTCCACGATGTAGTAGCAGACTGGCAACACTGGCTCGTCACCCCTGTCTATCTCATCTCTTTCAATGACACTGGGGAGGAACACCGCGGAGTCTTCTACGTTCTCAGTGATGTTCAGGTAGAAGTTTTTGTTGGGAAAGCGCGGTCGATAGTTGTCGACGTTTTGCACGTAGATTGTCAGGTCCAAGTCGGAGCTTAGCGGCGTTGGTAAGCCGAGGTCATAAGCTTCTATGCGGAGCTGTATAATTTTTTTAATATTATATTGTGAATAGGCGATTAATCAAAGTATTATTGATAAAATCAATCCTTAATATTTGTGCTATTATATGAGTAAGTAATTATACAGTACTACGAACATAGTCTTTAAAGTGGCGACTGTCTTAATCTATGGGTAGCATTTTAAACAGATATTATATAATGTTTTTATTTGTATGTCAAAAAATGTGGTAGTTAACATAACCAGCAAGTAACAAGTAAACACATAAAAAATAGAAAATAGTTATAACACATTCTGATAGATTTTGGATTAGCATATTCTCTATCGTCAGAAAGACTGCACACGTGTTTTGCGCATACACTGTACCTGGTACGTGGTTTGCAGGTCGCGGTCAAACGCGCGCGCCGTGCGCAGCGCCCCGCTAGCGGCGTGCACCGCGAACGCGCGCCACGCGCCCGCCACGTCGCGCCGCAATCGGTACCGCACGGCGCCGTTGGGACCTACGTCCGCGTCGATCGCACGCACCGTCACCACCACCGTGCCGATTGTTGCGTTCTGAGGGAACATACATATTTTAAAAGAACAAATAACATCAAAATGTTTCACTTCAAAACTTTTGTAACGCCCTTGGGGGCTATTAACTATAGTGAAATTCGTTCTTTCAGAAATCACTAAGAGTATAACTAATTATAAAATATACAAACAAATAATCAACATTAATGATTCAAAACAGATGCTATTTACTTTTGTAATAATTCTGGCACTAACATTCAGTTTCAAATACTTTTAACTAAAAAGTGTAGAAATCTCTAAACCGTCCAACGGTGAACATAAAATATATTTATAATTAACTACGTAACTGGATCAAAATATTTGCATAAAAATATTAGTAAAGAGTATAATGATAGATTATTTACATATTGAAATAAGATATAATTGCTCTAAATTATTTTTCACTAGTCACTATGAATAATTTATGAAAGTGTATTTATTTTGAATTCGCTTTATTTTGAATTATATTATCAAAAAAAGTTAAGACTTTTTACCTCAGGAACTTTAATAGTGACATTCTGCGGTGGATGTACGAATATGGGGGCGTGGTCGTTGTAATCCGTGACGCACAGTTTGAGCTCGCCGCGCACCACGTTGGCCGGCACGCCGAGGTCGCGCGCCTCCACCGTCAGCGAATAGTTGCCGAATCGATCCTTTAACGATTGCCGCGCGAATAATCGTCCCGTGTTCGCGTCGCCACCCACTTGCTCGAATCGGAATAGCTCTGCGAATCAAAAGCTAACGAGAATTATCCTTGATCATGATCAAAGACTACAACGGACATTTTTGTAGATTATGATTATTATAATTTCGAATAATGGTATTGTGGCAAGGTCACGTCAATAAGAAAACTACTAATACATTTAGTTTCTGTATTCAAATAACTTATACAGTTTTACCATTGACTAGGTTGAATTTTTTTTAAGAATAATCTAAGGTCAAGTCTGTATATAATTTAAAAATTCAATTATGAACTAAATCTTAGGACAAGACGGATTAAGGTGGACGAAACATAACAGCATGGACAAGACGTTGAATAAAACTTAATGATTATAGGATTGATAGTTCTAAAAAGATGTCTTTGATTTGGTACTGTGCTTGCGAACAAGTACGAACTTGTGATATGTATCGTGTTTATTAGGCATCTGGCTTTATATAAAAGTATTGTATTAAGTTTATTATTTACGAGCAATACATTAGTTTACAGTTCGACGTAATGCTCACCGTGTCCCTTGCCCCCCACCAGATGGAACTGCACGCGTCCGTTGGGTGCGGCGCCGTCGTCCGCGTCGCTGGCCGATACAGACACGATGGGCTCGCGGTGGTTGTGAAACTCCGTTATAGTCGTGCACTCCTCCGGCAGGTGCAGCACTGGTGCGTTGTCGTTCACGTCTTCCACGTGTACTCTGACAGAGCGAACGGGACAGCGATACGTCACAATTAAACGAGCGACTGAGATAGTTGTCTATTCTGTTTATTGATTTGAACGTTAAATGAGTTACGTAGTGTCCTGTTAGACTAGATGGAATAGTGATGCGTATAAAGATACAAGTAAGTATTAAGAACAGCTTGACGACCAAGCTGGGGGGGAGGGGGGNNCCAATTAGGGGAAATCTAATGGACAAATTGATTCTCGGCACAAATGTAATGTATTATAAAAGTGACAATAATAATTCCCAAGTTATTATTTTTCAAATAACGTATGAAGAGTTTCAAAAATAGGAAAAATAGGAAGAAAAATAGGAAGGAACTATTACATATTATGTAGACAGTAAATAAAGTATCTTATTTAATTTTTTTATCGTAATATTTAAATACTAACACAATCTGTTTAAAAGCGTTCCGGCTCTCGCCGCTGAGATACCCGAACTGATAGTTATCCCAGGCCTCCACCACGAGGTTGTAAGAGGCCTGCGTCTCGCGGTCCAGCCAGTCCGATACTGTCAATGCACCAGTCTCCGCGTTTATCAGAAACTTGCCCTGAGAGATAGTATAATAACGATATGACATATACACAATAACGAAGGCATCAGTTACGTGTATACAATACTTCAGCCGTCCACCACATGGACCTCCAAAATTGATGAAGTTTGTATCCAGCATACTGCTCCAGTATTGGATTGGTCAGCGAGCAAACTTGTACGAAGTTTTAACGTGTACTATTTAACAATACAATATTTATTCATCTTAAGTTCAATTAATTTAAACCCATTCGCTTTTCATTTCAATTCTTTAGATTTTTACATGTGACGGCACGAAATTTATGGCTCGTCTTCTCCTGTCACACTAAGTCATTTTGTTACGTTTCCCTTCGCCTTAATGTGTTAATCCATAGCTGGCCCCCATCCATCTGTATACCGTTAAATATTTTATTTAAACAGATGTAGTTAGGAGTGCTCAATAAAACTTTAGCAACGTTAGAGCTGGAGTCGGAAAAAAGTAAAAAAATTGTTGTTAATGTTTAGCATACGATTCAGAACGGTATCGTACAAGGAAAAGCTCATGACTTTTTCACTATGGTCACCCATGTAACTTCCAACAGCGTTCGCGTTGATTGCCTAGGTCACTCCTGGTTATTATTATTATTATTCGTCTGATAGCAGACGTCGGCCAGACAACTTCCAAGGCACGCTACAGCAGTGTGACGCAATGAACTCCAAGCCTCCTCTAAGCGACCGTGTCCTACAGTAGACCGCTCGCCGAAACCTACCAACACATGAACAGTCGATAACGTTCCTACCTGTGTAGAAACTCTGTCGAGCAAATACGTGATCTTTCCGTACTCCCCAGAGTCTGCATCCCTGGCCACTATGTTGGCTATGGTAGTGCCTGGGTCAACGCCTTCCAACACGCGATACTCGAACGCTGATGGTTCAAAGATTGGGTTGTTGTCGTTTTCGTCCAATACCTGTACCAAAAGTAATGGTTCTAAAACACCATCGCTTCCATTATCCTGCGTATGGTTTTATGAAATCTTATATATATACTACATACTATTCACTTATTTATATGTAGTACTTTGTAACCTCAACTTTCACATACTATCCAGTCCGTGCCTAATCATAGAATAAAGTCTCATTTTCTTTTTATTGATTTATTATTATAAAAATATAGGCGTTTCCTAAATTTGGATGGATAAAATTCAACCTATCTAAATTTATTTCCGTATGATATATACTAAAAACAAATACAAATATTCATTTGCCCTGTCCGTATACCTGGAGTGTTGTTGGGGGGACAGCTTTGATGTAAATGACTTGTTTATGAAGTAGAAAAAAAATCTGTGAATTATGTATTAAATAAAGCCTAGATATTCCTGCAAACCCCATTATATAAGGGAGAAAATTCTTACACCTGTCCCGACCGGTTATTTTAAAAACTTTCAAATTTACAATATTTGCAAATATATAATAAAATACCAAAAATATAAAAAATTGAATATCGGACAAAATATTTATGAATAAATTCAAATTAATTATAACAAAGAAATCATATTATTCCCCTAAATCATTTATGTAGGATAAAGACATATTAAAATCTCTATTTAAATTAATAATTTTTCAATTATGCTTCAATTATATAATTGTATTGTATTTAATATATATCAATTTTATTGATCAAATTATAAAATATAATTGTTTTATTATTCAATTTTATGTTAATAAAATGTATCTTTTTGTTTTGATATGTTAGTTATAGGAGTAATTAAAAATGTCTAACTATTAAAGTACTCGATAATTGCCTCTAAAATATATATGTTGGATGTTGTTTGTAGTGTGTTGTGTCATTAAAAAATTTATAAATGTCACGAAACCCTACAGACAGTATGTATTACGCGGGCTACATCGAAGGAAATAATTTTTGAAATTATATATGTATATTGAAATGTTATATTAAAATTTAAGCAGAAACATGAAGTAAAAAGTTAAATTCTTATTTCAACAAAATACTGTACCGAGATCTGTCAAATGGTGGCAAACTATTTACCTGTAACTATTTACCTGTAGTTCAGTTGTAAAGACTATGAAGCTCATGATGCCGCCGATATTACCACGACATAGCATTAAAATTATTACATTGTAAAGAGCTCTAAAATATATGCAAAATTTTAAATAATGTGAACATTAGGAAAGAGGAAAATATATTTAAAGGACTCCATTTATATTTTCACACCCTCACCGCAAGCGCGCTCGACTACACGCATCCGCACACGCAGGTGCGGATACACAGTAGGTACTGTACAGGACAGATAATGCAATAAAATAACACTGTAGACAATCAAACCTGTATAAATAAGTCGACAACTGTGTATCTCGGTGGGATCCCACTGTCCACCGCCTTAACTGTCAGGTTGATCCAGGGATACACTTCGTGATCTATTCTACTGGCAACCACTACCTCCCCGGTACTGCTGTCCAGGTGGACCAGTCTAGTCAGTTCTGGCGGACCTGTATGTAACAGAATACTATGTGATACTGAGATTTTTTGTTTTGAATTTCTAGTCTTTAACCTATACATGCTAACAACTGAATAGGAGACGAACCTGAGTACAATTTAGCAGCACAGTAGTAGGATCACTATCCTGCTAAATTTAATGGAAGATTTCTAGATAAATTTAATGGATAATAATCCAATATATGCATATTTATTATTTTTATATTCACCTTGGTTTATATTTTTATTTTATAATTAAATTTGGGCTCTTATATTAGGATCTTTATATCACTACATTTTATGGACAAATAATTTGTATTCAATTTTGTTTAATTTTCATAGATTTTTTTTGATTTCATGAAATAATAAACCCTTTAATCATTAATGATTTGCATGCATCTATAATTTAACTAAAATGCTTTAAAGTCGTGTCACAATAAATATTACAATACAGTTTTAATCGTATCACGGGACAAGCATGACTGTACCCAATTTTAAACCAAAATGTAACTTATTTAGAATACCTTCAATATAGTAGGTCATTGTACGATTCTTGTCGGCATCGTCGGCTACAAGCCTGTCGATATTCACTCCGTTCTTAGAGTTTTCTGTGATCGAGGTCTTGTAAAACGGCTTCCGAAACTTTGGGTTATTATCATTTTCATCTAACACCAATATGGAAAGCGTTGCTGATGCAGTTTGTCGAGGTCCTCCGTCAATGGCGGCCATGTCTTCCACTGTTATAACTAATTTAATAATTTCCACCTTCTCTCTGTCCAATAATCTAGAAAAAGCAATAAATTGTAACAAGTTCTAATTTGTTCATTCCATATTTTAACGTACTAGGGTTTTTTTTATCGATGTAGAGGTCAATACGTATATATATCCCATATATCGCACATCACATGAATAACGAAGATTGTCGAGAGCAATTGAACAGACATGCAATAAAACAAATTCTCTCTCACCTTACAACCTTGAGAGTACCGTCCACAGCATTGAGATCCCAAAGCGCCATGTAATCGTACTCAGCTAGCGGCACCGGTACACCATCCTCGTTCCTAGCGGAGCTACTGCTCTTGTCTATGGCGTATCGTAACACCGGCTGTTCATCTGGGTCGTGTGCAAGCGCTCGGTAGATCACAGTACCGACCTAAGAAGTGCGATACATTTTTTTCATAACATAGCCTTATATAACAGTATAAGAGTTTCTTTCACTGTTTCTTATGTCAGTGATAGAGCACTTTTCAAAAAGGTAGTAGAATCTCTTTTTATTCTTACATATTACGCTCATATTCTAACGATATCGATAACAAACAGTGGTAGCCTAGTGCTCTGAATTCGGACCGCCAGAACTGGAAGTCTGGGTTTGAGTCCAACATGCACCCCTAATTTTTTAATTAAAATTTATGGTGTAATACAAATTCAATATCAGTTGCTTAGATGAAGCAGAATACAAATACAGAATACCGTGACGTAACTTGCAAACGTGGGAATTCATATCTGTTGTCCTGAAGGCGAGTGAAGTGTCAAAAAACACGGTGACAGTGACTTTATACCGCCTCAATATGAGATGAGTGCAGCAGTAGAAGTAATCGTTTGCGTATACGCATTATTGCGGATCAAAATCGGAACGATGTCCGACAATGAAACACAAACCTGTGTGTTCTCCAGCACACTGATTGTACCAGGTTCGTCCAGCACGGGGGGCTTGTTGTTCACGTCTACTATTGTGATGTTCACCAGCACAGCTGCGCTCAGCTGTTGTTCGCCGATGCCGCCATCTAGCGCCACCTGGCGTAACCAAATCGTTAGGCGTAAATACAAAAAAGTTATGGAAAAACATATTTTACAGCTAACAATTAAATTAATATAACAACATATAAAACCAAATATGCAATGCACGTTACTTTTTAAATTAAATAAACATGAACAATGTTTTCGTAACTACTTGAATTGAAGATTTGAATTTAACTTTACATTTATTTTTAAGCCGTTTATCTGTTGTCTTTCGTGTATATAGCGTAGCTATCTGAGGTAAGTCGTAGGGTTGAGCTGAAACTTAGCGGCGTAATATTATGTTACAAAATACACTTTGTTTTTTGTATACATCCGACCAAACCAAGTCAAGTAAGCCACCATAACGCACCACGACGAGCGTGTACCGGTCGCTCTTGGGGTCGGTGCGGTCGGGGTCGAGCGAGGAGCCCGCGGCCACCGACACGAGCCCGCTGCGCGCGTCGATCACGAACTTGTCGCCGGCGCCGCGCTGGATGCGGTACACCACGCGGTTGTTCGGCGCCGAGCCGTCCGCGTCGCGGGCTTTCACCTGTAACAGCGTGATCGATATAAAAATGGTCAAGTGCTTATAGAACCATTACGGAGAAAGATCGGTAGTCGGAATGAGAAAAGATTCATTTTATTAACAGTAAAAATGTGAACGTATTTTAACGCAGTACTATGGAAAATATATAGCGTATGACTGAAAATATTCCATATTCCAAAACTATGCATATATCTCATTAAAAACAATGGTTGGTAACAATATTTAATGTTCTACGTTTAATTCAGTATTTCAGAAACACAACTTTGTTGTGATCGAAAGTGTATTCTCGTATTTCTATTAACAATTTCATTGACTTTAAAAAAATATCACTCTGAAATTTACTCCACATGACTAGATTTACAGGAATTTTTTTTATTTCTCTATTACATACAAGTACTAGTCTTGATTACTTTTTTCTTTGTAATTTTACTACTTAATTCATTGTGTTCATAAAATACATCGACATACTTCTCATATTTCATCGATGTACTATCAACACTGTGTAATCACATTATAACGGGATATAATGAAATCAAAAGGTTTCTGTTTTTCATAACACAGTTCATTTTAAACATATTAGTTTTATGGGTGTCGATTGATGTCGTCAGTAGTAAAATGGACAAAATTACCGAGACATTAAGTACCAGATTTATCAACAACTTATTGTCAATACTCATTACAGAAGATCTTCTTTTTCATTATTTTGAATGTAAAAGTCTGAATAAAAATGTGAACTTTCACATTTTAAATTGATAAATAAATACACTATATTGCTTGCACACCACTTCACGTGATTGCTATAAGTTTTATTATGAGTAATACTTCTGGATATACGTTTCAATTACAACGACATTCCATTAAAATATAGACAATAATAAAACAACAGGAAGATGTAACGAGGCCTCTTCCAAATACATATGTATATATTAGATACCTCGAGCACGCTCGTCCCGCCCGGCATGTCCTCGGGAATCGCTCGCTTGTACAACGTCTGTTGGAAGTGCGGCGCGTGGTCGTTGACATCCTGCACGTACACCGTGACGGGCACGGTGGACGAAAGGGACGGCTCGCCGAAGTCACGCGCACGGACCTTTTGACGTCAGAGATGTTTAGTCTATTACGCCCGCATCCGTGTAGTAACCATGTCTGTTTTCATATTTCTCTATACATCTCCAACTCTAGGCAATGGTAGCTTAGTGGTTTGAACTTCGGTCTCCCGCACGGAGCCTCGAGTTCGAATCCTGGATGCTTCATCTAATTTTGCGTATTACAAATTATCACTTGCTTTAATGAAAGAAAACATCCCGAGGAAATCTACACACCTGAGAGTTCTCCATAACGTTCTCGAAAGCTGTGAAGTTTGCTAATTCGCTCTTGGGCAGGGCAACTTTGCCTTAACCCTCTCACCGTGAGAAGGGCACGGGAGTCAGCAGTAGCACAATTGAGATATAGTGATAATGTATCATGAAGAGAACGCATACCATCATATGACCGTAGAGTCTTATCTGTGTTAATTTAATTTATGTAAATAGCCGACAAACTAGGCAACTGGCCATTTGATGTTAAACAGTCTATAAATACTACTAATATTTTAATTACCGTCACATATAATTTTATGCTTATATCACAACATAATAAATATTAATTGTAATGGGTACTCCCGATTTTTTATAATTTAAACCGATATTTCGTATCAAATAAATGAATCATGGGCACGGCGAGACTGTTCACAGTTGACACCAGATAATTAATTCGGACGAATAAAATGGGAAAATTGTGAGTCAAAAAAGACTTACGGTCAAATGAATAGGCCTTATGTTGGTGTTGTCGCCGGGGATCTGTTCGAAGTCGAGCTTGCCGACGGGCGAGACGATTCCGAGGTTGGGATCTATCGAAAAGTTGCTCCTGTACTCCCCGCCCACTATGGAGTACTCAATGTGGCTATTGCGAGTTCCTGAAAAATAAATGTTGAAATAAAGTGGAAAGATAAAGGATATGTGCCATGTGTTTACTTTTCTAGGCCACTGTAATTACAAAAAGATACCCTAGCCTGAGACGTTTGTAACGTTGTGATGTAATGTGTTCAGTTATAAAATAATTAGTCATGCAACTCAGTGACAGTGTGGGCTAGTTCATTTATTACACACCTGTAGGTTAAATTGACATATTTATAAATCTACACTTTTGTTTTTGGAAACCAGTTTTTAACGGGCATAATCCACGGTTTATATGGAATGAAAAATGTCTGTACGAAGCTTTGTATTTCGCGCACATAATAACATATGGATTAAAAAAAATTGGGTACTGGCATAACATTTTTTAGAATATTATTAATACACATGCAAAGTTTTCAATGTAGTTTACATTGAAATGCTGTTTTTGAATAAACATATAACGACTACTTCAACTGAATAATTAATTCATAATTAATTTAATATTCATCTTGTGAGACTCTTCGAGACATTTCTATAAAACTACGCAGCCCTAATTACGCCACCGCCATCACCACAATCGATGTAATTGCGACGAAATATTAGTATGAAACAAAAAATTCGTGAGTATCCGCCACAGCAAATATTACCATTCAGATCAATATCTCGAGCCTCCAAGACGAGCGGGGTCTCGAACTGCGCCTCGTTCTCCAGGAGCCGCGCCTCGTACTTGTTGGCGAGGAACATGGGCGCGTTGTCGTTCACGTCTTCGACGGTGATCACCAGCTGCGCTGTGTTGCGGTTTCCTTTACCCTGGAACATAATATAAAAATAACGACCGCAATAGAATGTACTGTTTGAATGTGTGTGCCTAATCTAGATAAGAGTCCAACAGAACCGAACTGTTTAAATTTAATAAATGAATATAAACTAATATTATAAAGAGACTGCCAATTTTCTGATCTGTGTGTATGCGGAGAGTAACTATTTGAAAAAAAATCCCGATGGACATAGGATATTTCATATAAATATAGTATCGACAATGATACTAATTTTGTTTTATACTGTGTAGAAATTATAACTACGTAATATCTATTAAATTAAATTATTGTTCAACCCAAACGAACTCGGGGCGAGACGCTAGTATTTAAATTTACTACTGCAGGTCTCGCCTCGTAATTGGAGAGATCCAGAAGGTTCTTACGACGCTGCCGAAGAACGGAGCGTTAAAGGTATAAGAAGTAGCGCCTTAGTACCTTAACTTACTCTTAAAACCTTATAATTGAGGATTTTACAACAATCGTATTTAGAGATTATTAAAGAGTATTGCAATTTATTTTTTAATCATTAATCGACAAACCATCAAAGCTGCTCATGACTGTTCACCGCCGTCAATGCATGTCGGTAACACCAAACTCATCACCTAAACAATGTTGGCCAAAATTAAGGAGAGAATCAAACGATTACTAGTTTCTTTACCGGTAGGTAAGACGTAAAAAAATCCGATGGCGTAAATATCGACTTTCTAGACTTACATTAAAATGTGTCAATCCGTAGATCTTATAAGTAACGTTGTGTTAAAAAGTGTACCGAATTAGAAGTGTGACTTTGTTTTTTTGGTTTTGACCAAAACAATGTTAAGCATTTAGGATGAGTACTTGATCGTCTCTCGCTTCCACGGTCAGGTAATGCCTAGAGACTTGTTCGCGATCGAAGCTGTCGCCGCCGGCTTGTTTCACTGTGATAACTCCGGATATAGGATCGAGGGTCAGTCTGTAATTAAACAATCACTGCTTACAACATATATATTTAAATGATATTAGTGGACATGAAAAGATTCAATCTTCCCTCTCCTGTCCCCCGTTTAGGATTTATTTCCGTCATCTCACAACCTGTATTTCTCAGTGCCACTTATTATAATTAACATACACTTGAACACTTACACTACAGTAACATTTATACCGAATAGGATATAGTAATCTACTATTAACGTATCAATAAATTAAAAAGATTATAAGTATATAAGCCTGGATATAAGTTAGTGTTTCGCGAACCTAAAAAAATATTTCGTCCCATACTTAGCTTCAACCCAGTATCCACCTCCTTATTAAGGATGTCTCGTGTGTATTCAACAACGCTGCTCCAGCAACGACTGATGGAAACGTCAGTGGAGAAATTTCGCAAGTAGGTACTCATGCCATCCATAGATCTCCGATATGGTTTTACGACTCCTATCGAATGTTAACAATTAAGATAAAGATATAATCTTGAAGTGCCCTGTAGGGCACGAAAGCGGTCTTGAAATTATTAAAGGTTATTTATACTCACAAATGTGCAATACTCCCGCTAAGGTTAGTGTATCGAATGCCCCTGGTGCCGAAGTTGCCGGAGTCCTGGTCGAGTGCCTGGACCCATGCCACTGTGGTTCCAACGCCACAGTTTTCAGGCACCGACACAGTATACAGAGATTCCGTGAACTCGGGAAAGTTGTCATTTTCATCTTTGATGTAAATCATAATAGGTACTACACTGTAAATAACCACGATAAATATTATGTTATATTTAAACGTTTAGGTTATATTTAAACGTTTTCATTGGCAGTAAATTGCGATAATAATTCTGAATATCCAATTACAGGGCTGGTGGAAGAATTTAATGTGGAAAATTAGCAGTATTTTTGTTTTACAATCGTAAACAAACAGGCTGTTGTCATTTTCAAATATTCAAACAATTATTATTAGTGCCAATGTGTTTAACTGAATGTTACTTGCCTCATTTTAGGATTGTTAGTAACAACTTCCTTGGCCACTAGACTAAAGCTCATAACAGTGACTTTTTCATAGTCAATTAATGTTGGGTCATTGACACGGATCAGAAATGAGGCTTCATTGATACCTTTAAAGGGTGTTACATCAAAAACTCCATTATCATCAACTATGTACAATTCAAATGTGCCGTTTTTTCCCTGGAAGAAGAAATAAAAGCATTCAAATTCAACTAGTGCCCATATTTGAATATGAATTTGCTATATGGATATTAACATCACAATAAAAAAGAGGAAGCTGTAATTATGTAAATTATGAATCACTCAATAATTATAAACTACAATTTTTGATTGGAAAAAATAACAACTGTTCTTTGTATGTTACATATTTATTATGTGCAGAACCAATTCAACTCATACATATTATATTAACGTTAATCATTTTATTCACTCGCAACTCAATACTATAATAATATGACGACCCCGTAGCCCAGTTGGTAGTGACCCTGCCTGCCGAGCGTGGGGTCCCGGGTTCGATTCCCGGCCGGGGCAGATATTTATGTGACAGATAAATGTTTGTTCTCGGGTCATGGGTGTTTGTGATGTGATAATTATGTATGTCCATGCCACCCGCAACACAGGGAATCCTAGTGCGGGGGTGTGAGTGTGTAAATGTTTATTTATTATTAATTGTCAAAAACTATAGCTGCATTTTCATAATACCTGGTCATAGTCAAATACTTCTGGTACAGCATCCTGCAAGAAGGTGATTGGTGTATTCTGTTGAGCATTTTCCAACACTTCTCCAACATATTTCTGGCTGCGAAACCTTGGTGTTTCATCGTTAACATCAGTCACTATGATTGTCACCTCAGTGGTAGCACTGGGCAATGGTGAAACTACATGAGATTCTTCTGTTGCC
>PDGT01000011.1:4830317-4874017 GCA_003671415.1 Megathymus violae | reverse complement strand
CATGTAGGACTAGTACACATACGAGTAGATGTACATAGTTTTTTGTCACACTGGATTTCTATATTTTCACCTGTGTAAATTTGCATTATACATATATTGCTTAAAAACAAACTTATTTCTTACTTATTGTGAACCAACCAAAATTTCCAGAATATAAGCTCCATTGCTGTTATTTGGGTCCTCTCTATCCAATGGATTAACAGTGTACACAACTCCTGAACTGATGTCAATGTCAAAGTGTTCTTCTCCTCCAGAAATAATGCTGTAGGAGATGCGGTTGTTGATGCCTCGGTCTCCATCAATAGCTCGTACTGGAAGAGTAATAGAAAATAATGGAAATTATTTTGTAATAAATGTAGAGGAACAAGTTTGTTTTATTAAAAATATAACAACAATGGCAAAAACCAAGTAAATTATTTTAGTCAATATGTATCTGATAAAACTAAATTAATTTATTAATACCTTGCAATACCGAAGTTCCAACGGATGCATCTTCGCTTATCCTAGTTACGGGACTTGCAACAATAAACTCAGGCGGTTGATCTTCTACGTCCTGAACCTTCACTAGGATCGCGGCAGTCCCGGTATTCACTCTCCCCTGATTAGCCCGGTCGACGGCTAGCACTCGTAACTGGTACAGAGACTTGCGCTCGTAATCCAATCGACTTGTAAGACGAATCACACCTTTGCCGTTTACAGTTTGTACGGCGAAACTCTTCGCATCGCCGTCGACCTCTTGTAGATGATATAAAACCTGGAAATTATAGATGACGCGTCTCTAGCTTTACAAAAACAGACAAAACAAGAAAACAAACCGTATTTTGAAAAAAAAAACACCAAAACAACGTTAAATTTCAATTTGACGTGATATTGACATGTAAACATTAAACTATATTATTGTTATAGTTGTGTTCCATAGATTATACACTTACGATTTTAGGTTGTTTTCAATCCTATTCAATATTGAAATTGACAAGTATGACAACGACATTAGACAGAATTATTGAAATTCAGTAATTTTTGTTGATTAATTATGTTATTACATGGTTATTTGTTTGTCTATTATATTCAGTTGTTGCCGGAGTCAGCATCAGCAGTTCTATTTCTCTTATTAGTCCGGTGAATTTAGTATTAAACACAGACTATTTAGTGATTCTAAGTATCATTCAACCTTGGTTTCAATAAATTTTAGCCGAATTACAGATTGGGTTTCATCCACTTTTAGCCAAAAAGCACCAGCAGCATCAATTTCCGCAAGGACCAAAAATTAGTCAAAGTTTTCGACAAAGCCAAGTCGCAAGTTGCATACCGTGCTGCCAAATGCTGTTGGATCTACATGTGGCTTAAGACTATGAAACAACTGTGGATATTCATCAAGAGTCTCGATGTCTCAACAATGAGCATTTACCTTGTAGTTATGAGATATATATAATATTTGTAGCTAAATATAAATAAGTTTAAAACCTTTAACGATACTATAAAACATTTTATTTTATACGGATGGCAAAGCAACATATAAATCATAAACTAAGTACCTGACCGTAGGCTCCTTCATCGAGATCAGTGGCTTCTACAGTCAGCAGTATGCCTGGAGAAGCGTCTTCTTTTATAGTAATGGCGGTGGGGTAAGGCTTGAAAACTGGTTCGTTGTCGTTTACGTCCTCAACTAACAGCAAAAAGCTTTGGGTGATGAAATTACCTTCCCCCAAATGCCCATCAGTCAGAGTTAGGACAAAGGAATATTCATCACGGACCTGAAATATAAATGTTTAAAAATGAACATTTTATTCTAAAAACCTGATTCTAAAAACTGGATGGATCAATAATATATTTTAGTTCAACATAATAAGCTGTGATTTCGACACAGATTTGTAAAGTAAACGGAAACAGCGCTACAACAACTCAATTAAAAATTCAAATTTTCTAATAAATTAAGAATCTATAGAATTGAGAATGAGCACCTATTAATGTTAAAAATAGATGTTTGCTTTCGGAGCTTAATTGGATATACATTATAAACAATATTATAAATATAAATAAATTTTGTGTATGTGCACGCTAGGCGCAGCAACATGATTCTTACAGTGAAAGAGTATGTGAGATTTATTATTACTATAAGTTTTAAGGAAGTGCAGTATTAATTAAAACAAAATCATTGCAGTTTTTATTAAATAGTTATTAATAAATATATTCAAAAATTTTCTATTAATCCTATCTTCTTTTTATGAACTCAGTTATCGGGATTTCCGTAGAAAAAGTTTTTTGTACGTACCTCTCTATCTAATTCTTTAACTAAATATATATTAGCTTCGTTGGACGAAATGGCCTCTAGTCTTAGTATATCACTTCCGACTTTATCCTTGATACCAAATATTAGCGTATCTCCGTCGGGGTCAATGGCCCGGAGTCGGTAAATAAGGCTTCCTGAAATTATAAATCGATACATTTTTAAATATCGATGTAAATTAACATGTAAAATTAACTGACTTTCTCTTTCTTTTCTGGTTGCCAACACATCAAAGACGCTCTAAGTGTTTCGGATTTCCAGTGTTAATGACCATTAATGACCAAGTGTCATTTGTTTGTCTATACAGTTTTTGATAAGCAACTATTAAAAATAAAAATTTCTTAAACTCTAAAATGTTGTAAGGATGAATGCTGTTACTGCGTCATAAAATCAATTTACCGAATTAAAATAGGATAAATAAAAGATAATCCCAGCTTATTTAAAATACGTTAGTAAATATAAAAAAAAGGCGGAAATCTAATTATAACCCATGTAATGTGATACAGTGACTAATCGCTGCGTTATCCCCTTCAATACCAGGTACAAAAATCAGTGGGGCTTCCCTTTGTTGGGTGTCTGTTGTCGTGGAAACGCTTCCCCCGAAAGCAATTTCCGGACTATCGTGCTACACATAACGGTTTCCACGTTACTTTGAAACCAGCAAAGTGTTATCATAGTTATGTTATGTTTACAAACATTGAGGACACACGTAGTGTATTTTTATGACTTTTCACCGCAGCAATTTGCTTAATGTAAAATAGTTGGATAAGATTATCATTATAACGATATCTCAATTTAAGTTGGCCGTATTGGGGCGCCCTACAATATCCAATCCCGTGCTGGTAGAAAAGGGTGTCGTGAGAGGCGGCAGAAGCCAGCCTGCTTGGTGGTAGGGCTTCGCGTAAGGATTATATTATCGGTATTATTATTAAGTCATTAATATTATTTATGGTATTATTGTCTTTCCGTGAAGCCTGCCTGGCTAGCTACCACCCTCCTGCTAGGGTCAGTCGCCAAACGACTCGTCGTGTTCCGGCTGGGGGCTTGAGATCCAGTACATTCTTTCTTACCTTCTTCTCATTTCCTGGCCGACAAAGCATTAGTCCTTTGGTCTTGTTGATGTCCATGGGCGACGGTGACCTCTTACCATCAGGTGGCTCCTCTGCTCTTTTGTCGGCTATTAACATTAAAAAAAATCGGTCTTTCGCTTCTAAAACCATACTACTTCCTAAAGTATGCCAGAGGATGATAAATTGTATAGATTATTATCATCATCATTACAACTCATATGGTCCCACCGCTGGGCTCGGGTCTTCTCTCTCAATGAGAAAGGTTCAGGTCATAGTCTGCCACAATGGCCAAGTGCGGGTTGGCAGACTCTACACACTTCAATATAAAGATAGACATTTAAAAAATCTTGATAATATTGAACCTGAATGATTAATCTAAATAACTACCGAGATTTTTATTTATTGAATTCCAGATTAGATGAGCTAAGAGGTTTTGTATTTACGCATAGATTATAATTTTGGTCCCGGTTATTAGGTTAGGTTAAAAAATCTGATGTCCTTACCCACTTGTGTGTCAGGGCCTTCTTTTAATCTTACAACAATTTCCGATCTGCCGTCTATAAGGAATCGAGGCGGTCTATTGGCAATGGTAACATGTAAACATGTAAGAAAGCAAAGCAATTGGATGTATTTGGGTTGGATCCATTTTAATCGAACTGGAGGCGGGAACTTGAGTGAGGAACGCATAATTGCGTCCATGATGCGCGTTCACCTGGTACATTGGACTTTGTTGGTTCTTGTTACAATGAGGAGCATTTTCCCGGAACTTTTCTTCGCACGGTTTCTCTGCGGGAAGGCTGGTCGTGCACTACCGGTGAAAGTGTTGACACAGCGACACCGCGCGAACGAACTAATTTCCTTCGCTTGCCATCGAGTTCGCGATCATCTGCAACAATAGACAGGTGACAGTTTTACACTGATATCATGAATGTGAAAGGTGAAAAAGAATATCTTTGATCTTCATTAGAACATGAATATGCATATGTATTGTAACTTTCGTTTGATAATAAGTAATTACTGTTGACCATTGGCAGGTTTCACTCTCCAGTACGTGTTACCTAGTTGTGTAATTAAAAGCGTATCAGTTTGAAAGTGAAACAACTCAATTTTTAGTATTTACCTAATTCGGATTGTCATATTGTTTACTCAATTACTATTATCTTCAACGGATTTGAAAGTGGGTATTTTGGTAAATTTAAATCTTGTTTCTGAAGAAAATTTATTTGTTACGTTAAACTTCTGCCTGGGATATGAAATAAGTATTATTGATAACAAGTAATTACTTTTAACTGATAATATAACTGTTAATATTTATTTTAGATTTTGTTATTTGTGATAAAAAATAAACTGTTTATAGTTGATGGGAATGGAATCTTGTCTCAGTGGGTCAGCCAGTCACGGGAACCAGTGCGTATCAAAGGCTTACATACTAAATATTTGTTAACCGTTCCAATCTTGCATCTTAACTTTGTGTAATTTGTGTTCAGCTTCGTAACCAAGTAGTTTGAATTGGTTGTAAGCTTGTAAGGTTAACTTGTATAATAGAGGAGCTATTACGGGCAGTCACTTTTTGAGTGTGTCTAAAAGTGAAAAAGTGAATTTCAGTTTTTTTTGTATAGCTTCGATCGTCGTGGTTAATGGATAGCTTGATCTATATATAAATAGGCAAAGACAGTTCAGTACCTCCTTCTCCGCTAATTGTCAAACGCCTTTCTTTTTTAACCAGCTTCAAAAAAGGATACAATTTCTTAATTCGTTTGTTTTTTTATGTTTGTTAGCTCAGAACTCTTTCAATTACTAACCGATTTAAAAAAAAACCTTTTTTGTTTCAGAGGGTATATCTACTCCCCGTTTGTTTCCATTTAAATATGATGGAAAAATACTACCCCTAAGGATGAAAAATAGTTGATGTCATTTTTCCATTATTAGGGATTTCCATTCTTATGTGTTTGAATTTCACCTTCTTCAAATTTAAGTCTGTTTTTTTTTTGGTAATACTTTTAAATATTCACTTGTTTAGTGGTCGTTGACGAGCTTTACAGTTATCAATGGAAACAAAACGTTATTTGATCATGGTCGAATTTCGACCACTGCACGAACACTACTTTTTATTAACGTTGTTAACAGTTTCCCAATATTAAATAGATAGACAGTTTTTAAAAAGTTATTTGAGTGATCTAAATAAATTACACGATTAATAAAAAAAAAAACATTTACCTATGGTATGGCGACGCTACGTTATATAAACAGTAAAAAATTAATGTAGTATATTCTAAAAGTTATATCACTTCTTCATTTTTCTTCGTGTTACCTGTTTAAATTTCTACGTGGCAATTCCCAGGCTACGATGAAACAAAATGCTAAGCAATTTGCAGTAAGCTCTAAATTTCACGTTATATCAACCTGCTGCTGCATTGAAGCGGTACTTTCGCACGCCCCAGCTTTCAAAACAATAACGCTCATTACATAAAACAATTAAAAATTGACCTCGTGCCACCGGATGTGTGTAATGCGAGGTGTCGTTGACGCTGACGTAAATTTTGGCGACAAACCTGCGCTCTCTATGCAGGGTTGTCACTAACCAGTTGCCACTGTATATCATCCCTGACTAAATCCAAACATATAATTGGCACGATAAATCAATGATACATAAGCCAATCTAAAGATTCAAGTTTATAATTTAAGGCACACTCAAGATTTTTTCCATTTTAATGTACTGCTTTCAACGCCGTTTTTTTATTCTTTGGTAATGTTCAGGGATGGACGGGATAAATATTCTATTTAAATATTTGCTATTTGTCCTAGAGTTTCGATTCTGTTACTAACAAACTTAATAAAATTATCATACTTAGTCTAGAATCGTCTATTTCTCTTTCATGCCCTTAGTTATTGAGTATTGGATATAGGATTGTTGCGAGCCCTAGGGTATGACACAGCGGTTGAAACAAAAGGTGTAACCAACGAAACGGGTGCGAAGGCCGCTGAATGCTGCTGCAATAGAACAGTCGCGGGAGAATGACCTTTGATTTTCGGTCATTATCACTTGTGGGAGAGATCGTGATCATATTATCACAGGATTAGGCGTGCTAAAAGTAAATTATATTTTATCAAAACTGAAATGGAGTAGCAGTCAGAAATAGTAGAAATACATACATACATTTTTTGACAAGCAGATTTCAGTACTTTTACACTACGCAATTAATTTATCTATATACGGGTAAAAGGGTGTTGGAGGTTTGAACGTTGTTTCCCATTCAACGATTTATTTGTACACGTTCATTATTTTTTACTTACTTATCACATGTTATGGTGAAGAAACCTGCACAGGTAAGAAATCTTCATCAAGTTTTCAAACGTGAGTGAAATCTGCCAGTACGCATTTAGTCAAAATTATCCCTGTCGCAGAGACAGTTTAATGCCTCTCGTTCTGACAGGAGATCCGAGCTTAGGAATGGGACAATTAAGGCAAATAAATTATTATAATCATAACTATATTACTGCAGCGGTCAGACCCCAAATGATTGAATAATTTGTTAAGTTTGTTCCGCATAACACGAAAATGTTGTTTTGTACAAATTAAGCATGTAGGTAGGTGCGTTGTGCGTGACGGAGTCGACAGGTACTCCCAAAAGGAGTGCACCGAAACGAGAGAAAGCGCCACCCTCCGTTAGTCGTCTCATGCCCAAATGCCGCTCTGAGTTTGCCTTAATGTGATGACATGTGTGATAACTCGCTGCAGAGTAATGATTTTCGTAATTACGCTCTTTCAAGTAAAATATTTTTATATTTACTGTAACTTTGATATAAATTAACTTTACTAGGGGTAAGTATTATTTTAGGGGTCATCGTCAGGTGACAAAGAGCGGTCGTTTCCGGGAGGGCAAAGCTGGTCATGACCACAAGCTAACGAGCCTTGAGAAGAAAACAGACTTACAAGTCTCTTCGTGACGAGCCCATGGGACTGGAGTCATTGCATATAAAGTCATTGCATATGCGCCGGAAGACAAATATTTACAGTGAACAATTGTGCGAAATAATAAGGTCGATGCATCAATGATTCTAAGTAACTTTTGAAGTTTTGCTTATCAGTAACAAGAAAGCAGTCAGTGTTCCTTTCAATCTGGTACATCGAAGTCTAAATTAAATCCGTTGTACTACAGCGGCTGTACGAGTAGCATATCATTAGTATATTATGTATTGCTTGCTAATCTTGAAGGTATCACTGTATTCCATCTATGTATAATTTTGATGTATTCGTAGTTTACGTAAGTAACGTATATTGAAAACTTGAATTGAAAAAACTAATCTATGTTTTAATTCCTAATATCAGCAAGTAAAGGGCGAACAACGGAATTTTATTAGAATGCGTATACATACTACTGTATTTAATGTTAAAATCAGATTTTTTAAGTGAATCGAAAACATGCATTCTGCTTGCAAAACGTGCAGTGCAAGTAAGTATCAATTACGCTTCCTGGTAGCGTTACGCGTCAGTGCTTTTGTACAAAAGGGTTCCTCCTGAATGTTTTAGTTACAAACAAAATTTATGTTTGTCTCTAAATAACAGTCAGTTTTATGTTGTAAAAATTTTAATACTAGTATCCCGTTCCGACTTCGCTCGGGGTCGTTCACATACACTCGATATATTGCCTATGTGCATCCGGAATAATGTACCTACCTTTCAAATGGTAAAATATTTTTTCGGATAGTTGCTGTGATTCAGGAGGACCTTCCGCATTTATACAAACTCACCAAATTAACACTCTCTCTTTAATATATTAGTATAGATATATCTATATAAATATAACACGATTGTCGCATATGTATATTTTTGTGTTGTGTTTGGAATTGTCAGGACACATTGTGTGGATGGAATTTTTTTTTGGAATGTAATATTTGTATAGTATATTTAAATAAAAATCTCAACAAAAATGTCAAGTGGCGAATAGTATTTCTGATTTTTTTATTAGTAAATTGCACCTGTGTAAAGTCGGTGAGGATCGCTACTTACGGTTTCATTTACAAACATTTTTTTATTGTTATGTTATCAGGTTTTTGAACAAGTTGAAAAGTAATAACTTTAAATTAAACAATTATGTTATGCACACCTTTACAAAACCTAAACGACAATTGACAGCTCAATGTAGTGAAGATGGCAGTGGACTTTCTAAATTTGTAATAGAGATTTTATCTCATCTGGTGGGAATATACATATGCAAATAATGTAAAATGAATTTCTGTTTAGCATAGAACGGGCACCGTAGGTAACAAGATTCTTTAACTATACGATTCAAATAGTTAATGCTCTTTAAATAGTACTTTATATAACTTATATCCTACATTGACCTGCAATTTTACAAATTTTTAGCAAACATATCTGAGATTTAGTTTCGTTAAACTAACTTCACTTTGGTAGCCATGATCATTTCAACCAAAATCATATCACTGAAGCAATTGTTACTAATTTTATCAGGTGTTTTATATATTTTTTTTTTTCATATCAATTTTATATATATAATCCGTTATCGATCACTCTATCTGTGAATCCGTGAAGTAATGTTAATTTTAAAATTTTCGTGTCGACAAACAGACTTTATTGTATAATATGTAGTGAAAATCGACTGTGTTACAAACAAGAGGAATCCTATTCATTGTGAGAACGTGTGCAATAATCTGATAAATCGCGTGATCGTTGCCCATAACATAGAAATTGTAATAGTTATTGCAGCCATTCATGACCAAAGTTACGATGCGACGGATATTGCTGGCTTCGTTACATCGTCTTATCGAATGACACGAAACCAGTAGAAATTTCATCTTTTGTTGTTTACAACTACCAGTAGGTACCATTAAAAGATGGTAAGTATTATAATTATTCACGTTCTTCAAAAAATTAAGCTTTCATTATCACCGTTTTTGGGGATTGACTAAACTTTAGTTAGACGGGACTCTTACTCTACACTAATTATAGTATTAACAGCATTAAAAATATTATAAGGCTAATTAATCTCACTATATACTATACTCATATATTCGGGTGAATCTGACTAGTATTAGCCCTCTAAAATATCCTTATCATGACAAACAGTTGCCGTTTTTAACGTCGTTTGTGACGATTGGTGATGTGTTTGAATCATTATGGCCATTTTAATTTATGAAGTATCCATAAAAAATACGACATCGACATGGCAGTTCTGTTTCGGAACTGTTCTATTTTGGGCTATATGTAATTTTGATGCTAAAACGCCTCCTCGATTATTTTGGTGAACAAGTTTTTTACGCAATCACGCCAGGATCGGTATGACCAAACCGGTGTTACTCTAACAGTGCCTACAAGATAAATTTGATAAATAGCTAGAATGATAAGTGATGTAAGAATGGTAATGATTAAGTTGTACTTTGTATTATCCAGTGAAACAATTTTAATAAAATCAGTTACTATGTATGTGATAGCGACATCACTATATTGTATATTGCCCAAATATTTTAATGGCAGTAATCTACTTAAAAGTAGAGTGTTGTATGTCCCACAGTTTCGTTTTAGAAATCCAAAATAAAAATCACTTTATAATGATAGATTTCATAGCAGAGGATGACCATCTAATTATTTGTGGTAATTTGTTTGAGCTACCAAACAAATGATTGTTGTTTATGAGAAATAACTATAACTAAAGTTTCGGTTGAGTTTGTTTCCATTCCCTTGCTAAAGACACAAAGTAAGTAAACGGAATTACGTTTCTTTACTTTGTGCTAGAGATTTGATTCCACTGTTTATAAACTTCAGATAAAATATAATATACCTGACTAAACAAGATTATGTGATTGATCGAAGATAATAATAACTATGTAGAGGTAGGTGTTTTTGGCACGAAGGTAATAAAACTTTATTTTCCTATCTCTTCTTTTTATGTTATAATTTTCACTTAAAAATATCGATGTTTTTATTTACGAGTATGTATATTATTTACCTAATAGCTAGGGTGCGTAATAACCTTCAAACAATATCATCCAGTGTGCATTTAGTTATTACGCTTTTTACTTTTAGGGGAGAAATAAAACGACTATTAAAAATGTGGTTTGATTTATTTAAAATTCTTAGTGTTATTTTTAGTTTTTTTTTATTGCAAATATTCCTGTATTTTTTTTTATACCACTCCATGTTTTTGCAAAACCGTTTATGTCTTTTTAATTAATAAATTTTAGTGTATTATAATTATAATTAGTTATATTGTGTGACAATTGAATAATAAATATATAAATATTATCATTTTGATTTGATTGTGATTCTATCCGTCAAGCAGTGTGCTAGTTCGATTCTCAGCCCCTTAATTTATTTATGTAACAAAAAAAATATTTGTTCACTGTTCTTTAGTGTATATTTAAATACATGTCACATTACTTTAGTGCGAGTGTATGAACTTATGAGCGTCAATTTTTTTATAATACGGAGCACGTAATTTGAGCTCTAAGTATGAGGTGTGCTTCTCGTGGTAGACATTTTTTATTAACGATGCCATTTAATATGCTAGCTGTTCAATTTGGTTTTACGTTAAAGTTGCTGCACATCAAAAACCTAAGTCTCATTCAGCACCTAAACGGCCGTCAAGAACAATGGACACGGTTGTCATAAGTATTTAATCCGGAGATGCAGAGCGGCTACAGGTGAGCCGCTTTTTACGCGCTAGTATCTGGGTCTTCGCAATTACAGTTAATTATAGGGCTACTTCCTGTTTATGGAACACTGCCTATTGAGACTTGCGACTGCCCGTTTATAGCAATGATTGTACAAAAGTATTTACCAATAAAATTCATTCGGTATTATTTTTTTTCAAGAATCATTTTTCGATGCAATGTAACATCGAGAGAACGACCATTCGCTCGACCAAAAACGTGACTCGGTAAAAATCATCCGGTAACATTATTCGATTCATGTATTTGGTACAAAAATTTCGTGCCCGTGTAAAATATAATTTGCCACGCACAAATACTTACAAAAGCTACTTTATATTAATTGTTATTATTTAAGAGTTTTTTTGTATATCCATGGAATATCTAATGATTTGAATATCACTCATTAGCTATATGTAAATTGGCTTTCGACGTTTCTTTTTCGTTACACATATTGTTAGTAACATTTATTGCAATTGCATTATATAATGTTAAAAATATATTACCACGTGAAATGTAAATTTTATTGGGTAAATTTTTATCTCTGAGGGAAAATTGTACATGAAGACCTACAAGTTATTTATTCAAATAGTTTGACTAGGTTAATTGGGTAAGTTGGATCTTCAATGTATTTTCGCGAATTCAGTAGTCAGGGTCTACGACATGACAGCCACGCGAGCGAGTTTCTAAACTACAAGATACGGAACTTTTCTAATTACACTTTTTTTAGGTCATCAGGTTGTGATAGTTTTATTTTCTTAACTCGTTTCGAATATTCATTAAGTTACGTTGATTTGTATTCTACCCTGCATATTATATTTTTTACGCATAAAAATTACAGCATTTTAGCAGGTCCTTCGAGCTAACCATCGTACAAGGTTTCAGGAAATTTGTGTGCCACTTTACTAACAATTAGATTTATTGAAGCACCGAGTGCTCAGTGGGCTTGTAAACGTCGAACGTTCAAGACATGCGATGTTCGCAAGATATCCGTGGAAGGGACTGCCATGACACCGGATACGTGACGGGATGAGTCCGGTTCCCGGCACGCTCGGACGCGCCGACACGCTTGGTGCGTCGCTCACCTGCGCCTGCGCTCCGATGCTCGTGGTGGATGCCCTACTGACTATATTATCGAACCGACTTACTTTGAAGTGTTGTCGTAATTTCTTGGACGTTGACAGTTCCTTAGCAATAGCAACGAATGAGTGAGATACTTTAATAATGATATTCCTGTTTGAAGTCTAGGTGGTTATGTATTATTGTGGTATTATTATATAAGCACTATTATATGAAGAATAAGGTACCTAGGATTACCTATGCCATAATGAATACGACCATGAAAGAAATACTGGCTAGTGTTTACAAACTTTTTTCACTTATTATTTTTGTCATTAAAAGTGTTTATTTGAAAGTGTTTTAAGTACGTATTAATTAAAAAAAATTATTCAAGTAGAAAGTGTATTATATATGCATATTTCCATATTAAGTATTATCTTTTAAACTTGAAATAAAACGGTATGCTCCAATTGAATAATTCATTTAAAACTTGCGTGAAAAATGATATATGCCAAAGTTTTAATTAATTTTTGTTGCACTTAAACTTATACGATAAGTTTTACTTTAAATGAAATTGCAATTTTATTGTTTTCTTATTCATGGTTTATGTAAAAATGTACCTTTGGAAATATGAACACGGACTTTTTATCTGATCTGTGGTTATCGCTTGCGGTTTCTGAAGAAAGGGAAGATTATATTTCTGTTGTCAATGTAATTTTTATCGAGTCTATTTCAAGTTATTACTAGTATTTTTTTTAGTAAGTGCGATGTAGGTAATTTGTCATATATCTGGAAAATTTATTTAAAATATACCTCCATAATAACTGAGCTGCAATGTGGTATAGACTGATCCCTTGTGAGCACAAACTACACCGATGATCTCAATACGCCCATCATTTAGAAATCAGGTAGAAGAACAGAAACAGGGAATTTCCACGTTCAACAAAGTCCGTTCCAACATCCAAATAACTAGTGAGTAAATTATAATTAAAATTATTATTAGTCACAGTTCTACTTCCCGCAATGGGCTATAAAAGATAAATAGATATATAGAAACGATACTGCTCAAACGACATTATTATGCCCTTACGAGTTCAGAGTTGAGTTAAGTTTAAATTTTTATGACAAATTTGCTTAACAAACCAACATTTAGCCGTATACACAGCTTACTAAATTCTCAACAAACTAATACCTTCTTCAATATTATATTTAAATCGTAAATTTTCAGATACCTACCCGCTACAATAACCGGAAACTTAAAATACGTAGTTATACTCGTTATATAGTGAACACAGTATAGTCGCATAAAAATTAGTTTATTTTGTTATCTAGATTATTTGATTTCGCATATAAGTACCTCAATTCACTATTCTGAGTAGGTGTTTACAACTTATTTTATGGCTCTCATTATACTCGTAGCTGCTAGTGAAGCAGTTGTAATTCATAATAATTTACGTACCATTCTTAACTTTCTTTAATAGCTTTATCATAAAGTTTTCTACTCAACGATTGGTTTCTTTTATTAACTTTCGTTTTTTAAAGACAATATATTTTTTTATTTTTCTCTTTTGTTACTTTTCCTAGCTATTGACTCGTTGGTTGCGTGAGATAAGGCTGTCTCATGAAGCATAAAATAATAAGTAATTGTAAATTTTTACTCCATTTTATTTTATGGTTCTAGTCCACCGCACCGAGGGTGACATTTATGTATCGGATAAATTTCATTGATTTACGTATGTCTTTGCCAGTCACAGTATAGCGAATCTTTGTGCAGAAAGTGCGCTTAAGTGTGCCTTAATTTATTATAATATACTATTACTAACGTGATCATTTTCTTATGGCCTGTTATAGGTAACGTTTACCTTTACTAATAATAAAATTATGTAGAGGCTGAATCTGTACATGAAATATTTTTTGGTAATTTTAATGTAATCTTTGTGGTAGAAATAAAGGCCATAAATTTTCTTTTCGAATATTTATCTCTTTATCTGTTCCTGTCTGTAAACGTATAATAATTAAAACTACTGAACTTAATTAATTGTGTCTTGAAATATGTGAAACTTGCATTTATTACAAATATAATTTAAGATATTTTTCATTGCGGGAAATGCATTTGTTCCCGTAAAAATTTCCGAAGCGAAGGGAATGGGGGTTACTAGTGGTAAATAAATAAAGCGAGATCGATAATAATTTTTAGAAGCTGATCGTAATTAAACCGCTATATAATTTACTATTAAGATAATAACCAACGATACAATTTAAACATAACATCGGTTGTGAATTTCACACATAGATACGGAACAGACGCCTTAACTGTAAGTAAACGTTTCACACGATTTCCAATTTAACAAAAAGCCTTGTGAAATCGATATTCTCTCCGATCATTCTGTAAATCGACCTCAACCTTATACTTATGGGAATTAATAACAATAAAGAGAAGTTAGAATCTTGAATACACACAAATTTGTAAATTATTACACACATCTGTACAGCAACTATTCCAACATCAATGCAGGACACAGGTCTCCCCTTTTATCTAGCGGTGTATCGCTGGCTTAATGGATGATCCACCGAAATGTTAGAAGTTAAAAATGTATTTATACTCGAAATATAAGACAATCCCGTAACCCAAGGGGTAGCGACCCTGCCTACCGAGTCACGGGTACCGGGTTAGGGCAATTACGTTTATGTGACAGATAAATGTTTGTTCTCGGATCGTGGGTGTTTATGACGTCTGTTTTGACGTGATGTCACATTTTTGCATGTCAATGACATCCACAAAACAGGGATACCGTATGTGAGGGTTTCAGTGTGTGAAAGATTTTTTTAATAAATAATAATAATAATTTTCTACTACCGTTGAATTAAATACACAAGTTCGTAATAAAATATGATTTATAGGTTCTGGTTATTTTAAGTACAACAAATAATGATTAAAATAAAATCAGTGGTAATTAATTATAAGAGTAAATTTACCCTTCAGAAACAGATTAATCATAATCCTTATCACTATAATAGTCTTGACTTGTGAGATTGCATAATAATTTTGTTCGACTTACTGATTTAACAACTAGATACTAACAATAATAACTGTGCCTCGTAATATGTTTGTGGTGTGTTGTATGTTGTTGTGTTGTAGAGATTAAAACTTTTAAGGAATAACTTTCTAAAAACAAACTATGTTGTCTGTCACGAAGTCAATTTACTTTCAAATGATGAATATTTAAATCAGGTAGGTCTCGCGACAGTGTGATAATTTGAGATTCCTTCAATAGTTTTTTCTAGGTCAATGGGTATATAAAACGATTTTGTCAAGAGTAAAATAAAAAGCTGAATATGCTATAAATTGGAAATCATTAATATTATTAATGCTCATTAAATCGATCTAGTCTGTTTTGAAATTTTCTGTACAAAAATAGCACTATGGGCACGGTAGCTCTCATGTCTAATCACGTTAGTGTATTTCAATTGCATTCGAAGGTAAATGAATTAAAACTTAGGTAAGTTAAGTATCAACTTGAATTACCTTTGCCAAATTGTTCACATGCAATTCAGTTAAGCTTCACGAATTAAGTAATGGTATGGCTAACAATAAAATGATGGGAATTTTTAAAGTGTTAATTCAGTTGTTGTACTGTCTATTATGCTAATGCGTACGATTTATTTGTATAAAATGAAAGACGTTGGTGGAGGAAGATTATATATGTGCGGACTAGTAACGCGCCCTCGCTTAGCTTCGAGAATCCATCGTTATATTTACAAATCGTATTCGTATCCAAAAACAAACTTGTAGTTATAAATTTTATCAGGCACTTCTTGTTGACTTAATTTTATTTTTAGGTGTCAATTATTATTATTATTTTTTTTAAATACGGAACATTTCGTTTATTTCAAATACTATAAAGCACCTGAAACTTTGTTTACTAATGTCGTAACAGAAATTCAATACTGCTATCTTTTGTCCCACGGGAAAATCCATTTACCGGGATTACAGTTGCAAATATACCAAGTATAATTTACATATGTTTAATGGTTTCCGCGAGATACGAGTATGAACGGACTGATAGAAATGACATATGTTTTGGTCTATCGTTAACGAAACATAGCTTTATTCAAATTTTGTTAAAATATATACTGTACAGTTTCGGCTCTGTTTTAATTCTATCATTAGCTTTAACGTAGATAGTACAAATTCATTGTGGAGCGATGAACCGATACTATGAGCTATTTACATGATAATACCAAACTATAAATCTTCCACTAAATAATATAATATTTTTAATTAAATAGGCACGCAGTATACCTGTTCTTCAGTAGGTACTTACTGAAGTCTATTGTTATAACTATAATCAATCTCAAGTAGGACTGCAGTCTTCTTTAAGTCGGTGACATATCCTAATTTTGAGGACTGATATAGATCTCATCGGTGTAACATGAACATCTAGCTTCACTTGTAGAAGTCTTAGGCTATATATAAAACCGTACAAACTGAAATATAAAGGTGATTAAAAAAGCAGCAGCGTTAGCAGGTGTGACAGATTATGAGTTTAAACCTTACTAATTAGAGTATATTGTTGGTAAAACCAATTTAAGTACATAAATAGTTATGTATTCATTTTTTATATTTTATTATAAATTCTAACACACAGCCTATGCATGGTACAATGTTATACACGTGATTTAAAATGTAAGTCCATCAGTATCAAGAATAAATGTTACTGTAGGTACTTTTCTTTAGCGACAGCCTATAAACAATTTTTATGGCAATATAATAGCTGACCCATAACCGGCGATCTGTTACGATCTACTTCTCGCGCTAATTTATTTGTGTGCAGAAGCTGAATGGCGCGAATCATTAGCCCACCGTATAGATCAATTGTTTAAATTAATTTATCCATAATAGTATCGCTGACATGCTCATGCACATAATTTTTGGTTTCTTCGTGCGTTTTGAAGAGGAAAAGAAGTGGGGAAAGGAACTCTATGCGGATATTTGAAAGATATTGCATATTATATGCACATTATCCAATCGTAGCGGGATTGGATCCAGAGCTGGTTATAACCATGGGTCAATGTCATTTCCATTCATCTGTACTTTGGTTACCTTTGTTAATGTGATGTCCTAGTGGTCTTATCGGTACCGGGTACCGGTAAGAGTACCGGGTTCGATATTCGGCCGACAAAAAGTGAAAATGCCCGTGCAGCACACTTGTTCGAATAACATTACATCGAATATATTTTTTATGAATCACACGCACCCTTAACTTAACTCAAAAATTGCAATTTATGGGAAATGACGAAGAAAGTTTTCAAAAATGTATGGTCTTGAGTAAATTTAAGAAGACTGATGTATGAGGTTTTCCCTTTTTCCCTTTCTTACTCATAATTCGGGCTCTTTTTCACCATGTGGTTTTAGAGTAGGCTTTTTTAAGTAAATTTATAGTAAAATCTGGAATTTCAGGAATTTTGAGTTTAATCACTTTCATTCTTAATGTGCGACATGTTTGGACCAAAGATCTTTATTCCAATGCGTTGAAAAACGATTATTTCGAAAACATCTGACTAATTTAACGACTCGATACGAATGTATAAAGGGGATTGGGACAATCATAACATTTAAGCTAATATTATAAAGAGAGGGGGCGAACTTTGTAAGTTTGATTCCGGAATGATGGCACCTGTTTGAAATATTTGTTTAACCAGAATGAAGTCTATGTGGGTTGCTAAGTAGTGCATAATAAAATCAAAATAAACTTCTCTTTAAATTAACAGTGAAAGTGTAAGATCAACCATGTACTAACCATTGCGGTCATTAATTGGTATATAAAAATATCATAAAATTACAATATCGTGAAACGCTTGTTATTCCAATAAATTAAAACACTTATATTTTATGGATTACAGCTGGATATGGCTTTTGCAAGCTTTACCTTTGTATGCAAGTCCAAAGTTCGCTGAGTTAGATTTGCTAAGTTTTCTTGGAGCTTCAATTCATTCTTCTCCAATTGTTCATCAGGTTTTTACACGATACATTTTCTCGCTGAATTACTGACTGACAAGGAGCAGGATCCTTGTACGGTTCCTTTAAAACACTCACGGTTGGTGTCACTTGTTAAAACGATGGCGTAAGGTAAATTTCGACTTACGTATCATTTATTAAAGGTACCAATATAAGAGACATAGATAATTTTTTTCAATGATTATAAAATTTATTACATATAAAAGAAAAAAACAAGTATGTATAACCCATTCATAATTTATGAGAAGGCGCAAACGAAAGTAACTAAAATTCCTCAAAAAAACCATTAGTTACTCCTACTTACATTTACAATACGGAACTCTACTTCACACGAGTTGATTTTGAACTTTATCGGTTTTTTTTTAATTACGTAGTAAATTTGAATAATAATATATTGCACATCTATATGTTTTAAAAATAAACGTACTTACACTTCCAGTGTGTCCTTGATCGTAAAACACCGTTTACAAAATAGCAATTCAAACCGAATTATGTGTGTATTATTACAGGTAGAGTCACTCACTGCACTTCCGTTTTCCGGCGAAAACGATTGAGCGCCGACGCGGTGGCACGGTTGACGGGCTGGTTGCAACTGCCTACTGCCCGGTAGAGCCTGTAGAGCCACTCACGTAGAGATACGCCTGCTGTCCACGAGTTTAGTTAACACTAGTTGTTCTCACATCGTTATCTATGTGCATTTTGAAAATTAATTTTTCACTGAGTACATTTCATAGGATGGGGGGTATTCCGTAATTCTAAAGTTAAATCAAAATGTATCCTGCTTTCGTTTATAAGTAACTGGCAATTACAAAAATTTGCAACGTAATAGTTTCTCTTTTGCCGACCTTATAAAATCTTAAAAGTTAACCCTATGTCCAATTATAGGAACCGATCGATCAGATCTAAAAATAGATATATAGTTATTATTATTAAAAAGTATTTAAACTCAAATTCATGCATTTGACATTAAGGTAACGACGATAAAATGGTACAGAAAATAGACGTACAATTGGAAAGAGTACACAGCGTTTCCTTTATTGAAATTTGTTATTTATTATTGTTAAAAGTACATTTTTTTGAAAAGGTATATAAATATATATCTAGTTGATAATATCAGGCGTTACTCTGCGGAAATTCAATGTTATTAAATTAGTATTATTTTACTTTGAAACAATCCGCCAGCACAATGTATGATGGTATATACTTCTATATATGCATGAATAGAAATATATACCATCTTACATTGTGCTTGCGGATAGTTGCAAAGTAAATAGTAAATTAACACTGATTTAATAAATATATATCTAGCAGAGTATGAACAGTATCAAAAAATATTTAAACATATTTTTTAAAACGAAATTACTGAATATCTGCTTGAATCAGATTTTAAATTTAAACCCTAAAAATTATCAAACGCCCGTTCAATTGACACAATAATGTTTCGTCACAATCGAAATATATATTTAACAGATAGATATATTATGTGTTCTTATGTTGGTTATAATATTTTGTTACCGTACGTTATATGTGAACGTTAAGTGTATTTCGTTTAATTATTATCAGATAAAATTATATGTAGACCGTACAAAAAGCTGCAGATAAAACTGATACAAGTGAGCTTGTGCAGAAGTGGACGACTGTTGAGAAGTTGTGCTAATTTGAATTTGGAACGGTCGCAACGCACCCGAGCATGGCTGCGAGGTGGACTTCACTGACCGTAACGTTCCACCGTATGCCGCGAGCCCACAGATTAAATAATAAGTTAATTGCCTTTTACTTCGTTAACAACTGTACCTGAATGCTCTCCTTACTCCGTTTTAAAGTTTGTTGAATTGCTTTAGCGGTTCAATGATATTTGACATGCTGTTGAAAGTCCCGATCAATGTGAGGTTCTTCAACGGCATTTTAGGAATCGAAGCATTTTTTTCATGTTGAAATGAGAATGAACATGCTTTTCTGATCCAACTTATAGAAACCTTATACATTATTATTAATTACAAGTTCTTATTGTAACTGGATCCGGACATCTTGATTTGTATATTTATGACATTAATATATATATATATATTATATTGTACATTTAAATTAAATTAACATATGTATGAAGTACCTATGGGAAACATTGATGATACTTATCACTTAGATTAGTGTAATTAAGTACAAAAATATTATGCAATGCATGCAGAAACAACAGGCAGTTATGTGCATAATTTAGGTAAATACTCGCATGTAGAATTGATTAGTTTCACCTCATTACTCGTCCATGTTGTTAATCGTACCCAGTCTTCTAAGTATAGGTTATTGAGCTTTGTGTTATTTGAGCAATGTGATAAAAATATGGCACTCCAATTTGAGTGGAATGACGCTTTTGGTACTAATTCAATTGATCACAACTGACAGCTGTCACACTGCTGGGCTTGGGTATAGGGTTTATTTATTTATTTATTTATTTTAACAAAATCCACAGCTCTTAATTAAACAATAGCTCATACATCTTAAAGTTATACTTAAAGCCAATTACGGATTTACATTTTTTTTTTACAAATATAATATACGACTGTCATTAAGGTTTGTGTAATGTGCTTTTGCGGGTACTTGAATGTGTGTGTATGTGTGTGTGTGTGTATACCTGAGTGTGTGTATGTGTGAGTGACTGTATATGTGCGCGTGGAGTTGTAATGCAATACAATAAATACTTATATTCAATATATATACATTATAAAACATTAATAAATAAATTATAAATAATAATACATTAATTAATAAATAAGTGGTCAATAATAAATAAAATAATTAATTATACTTATTGCTTATGTGTAATGTTCGGTTTGGTTTTAAATTTGAGATCCTATAATTTTACTTACTCTCTTTTTGAAAGATTCTTTATTACTATGGAAAATGTCGATTGTATGAAATAATTTATTGTACCTTCTATGTAGCCGATTTACCAACGAGTTTTCAGCATAATTACTAGTTTTCTGCTCAACCGCAAATAGGTTTTTAATAGTATGCCTGGTTCGAATATTTGGGACGTTAAAACATAAAGTTTTGGAAACAAGTTCGGAACAGTCTATGAACCCGTTACAAATGCCATAAAGAAAGGACATATCACTTAAGTTTCGTCTACCCTTCAGAGACATAAGATTGTGGTGTAAACACGAATCCCGATAATTTAAAGAACTGGTAGAACTTCGGTAATTCAGATGTTTTATAAACTTACTCTATATTTTCTCAATTTTTTCAATATAGGTTATGTATTGGGGGTTCCAAATTGGACTGCAGTATTCAAGAATGCTTCTAATGTAAGAGTAGTATAAGATTTTTAAGCAACCTACATCAGAAAAGGGTCGACTTATTCTCAATACAAACCCAAGACTTTTATAAGCTTTATTCACCACTGTGTCTATATGGTCGGAAAACGTTAATTTCGAGTCAATCAGAACTCCTAGATCCCTGATAGTATTAACATTATTTATTACAACGTTGTTTATTTGATAATTGTGTTTTATAGGAATATTTTTTCGTGTGAAAGATACAAATGAACATTTACTTAAATTTATATTAATTCTATTCTTAGCGTAGTAATGCCCTAATCTATCCAGATCATCTTGTAATCTGATGCAGTCTGAAATATTTGTTATTTTCATATAAATTTTAGTATCATCAGCATACATAAGTAGGCTTGCGTTCTTGACACATGTCCCAATGTCATATAAATAAGAAGCATATAAAAGCGGTCCAAGAATGGAGCCTTGAGGTACGCCAGAAGAGATTTCAATAAAGTCTGAGCGAGAACCCCCCACAACTACAGCTTGGGAGCGTTTATAGAGGTATGCCTCTATCCATCTCAATAGATTTCCACGTATACCCAATTCATATAACTTCTGTAAAAGTATGATGTGATCGACACGGTCAAATGCTTTCTCAAAGTCCGTGTAGATCACATCAACTTGAGAACCACCATCCATACCACTGGACACGTGATCAGTGAAAACTCCCAAGTTGGTGACTGTGGAGCGACCCACCATGAATCCGTGCTGTTCTGTTGGGATAGAGATAGCGATTAAAATAGCGTTTTTCAGAAAGACTTGTAATAATTAACACGGAGGCCCGTACGAGTTGGAATACAACATCTTTGAGAAATATACACAGAACAATCTACTGTAGATGAAAATTTTTGATGATTTTATTTTGCCAAGTCGAGCGGCTAAAACTTTTGAATTACCAAATGGACTTCATTTATGTTAAAAATGATAACAATCATTCGTCATCCTTGCAGCGGTTTAAACCATTTTACATTGGTCCGTTTCTGTGATGCTTACGCGTCTGTTAATAATATAAAAATTTCAAAGTAATTAAGCGGGTGTCGTGAACGAATTTGCATGCCTCGTGGTCGGTCTGCGCTCGCGGGCACAACGTTCCGGTGATTGGTCGCCGCCACCATTACACGCACTGCCCGGGTGCCCCTGCAACGCAACGTAACTTGGTTACATCACGACGAGTTAACACTTAGCAACGCTTGTATTCGCTGTAGCAGAGTAGGTAACTGTCGTTTCATTTTCAGAAAATGTGTCATTATCGTAACTTAATCAAGCGTAGTCACAGAAGTTACGGGGTTTCTAGAGTCCTCTCGGGACGATTTCCAAAGAAGCACCGGTGCTTTTGCATCAGATTTCTAAGCCTCATCGTAAGCAACGATAGATATCGATGTCGGCTTTAACACCCAGTAAATGGTTATACAGGATTTCTTGACAGAAATCCCATACTATCTGGAACGTCCCTCAGAATTCAGGTATTGTGGCTACACTGCATATTTGTGGACTTTTAACTTCAAAATGAAATCAGGTATATGTACATCTTGGTCAGTCGATTATTTCACTACGTCGTTGCATCTCGTGCTGCATTCGTATAACCTTTCTATAACTTGTATAAATACTTGGACTTTGGGATACCTACATCACACTCAAGTCTAAAATACGTGAACGTTTGTAGCATTGGCACGCGTTCACAATAAGAAGGAAGATAACGTAATGTTTCTTAAAACTGCAGTGTACCTAATGTTAGACTACCACTGCAGGCAATATATAACTGTAACTAACTACAGTCGCGTGTTACCTTATTGCACTTTGTTACACTAGAGGATCGTATTATGTACATATTCTCTAGTAAATATGTTCTACATATGTTTAATGCCTCATTAAAATAAAGAGTTTATGAGCTATGACCTTATTTTTCCTATTGTATAACCAAAGAAAATACTTTATACGAACACATCTATGTGTATTTCATGCGATAATTAGATTGGCATCAGCTCATTAATCGCCCATTGGACTTGGGTTCTAGTCATAACTGAGAAAGCCCTGAGCATACAATTTGGATTGGTGGAGGATTTGCGGCAAAACTAAGCTTCTAATATTCTTACACTGACCGAAGACCTTCGATATGGTTATTTACTGTCATATAACGGTAACAACCGGGACGGACTGCTTCACGTGTCCTCCGGGGCACGGAAGTGTACGACAAATTCTGCCACTAGCGGTCGCCGAACGAAATACCGATCCCGCTAACGATCAACAAAGCCAACAAACAACAAAGTTTAAAGTAATAAAACACAATATTAATTTTATATTTATCTTTTATTTCATAGAGTAAAGTATATGATACATATCATTTGATTTTTCTATGTTTGACGTTCCATAAAAATAATTTCCACATTAAGGTAACGGCTACAATCCAGACGTAAGGCATAGTGACAGACTAGCAAGCGATGCATTACCTATGATACGATACAACCAGCTATCCACACTTTTATTTGAGCACCATTCAAAATAATATCTTGATATTTATTTTCTAACAAAAATACATGCATCCCATCCAGCAATCTATATGTACAACATAAAAAATGTATTTGGATTTTAAAAATAAAAATTCTGTAATAGTAGACATTATTTTGCAATGATTACGACATCCTTTTTTTATTAAAATACTGCATACACGAGATCACAAGAAATACTGCTTTGATTACGAATACATTTACATTTATCAAAAGGGATGTTATCATAGACTTTTTTCTCTTTAATATGATAAAACGAATATACTCGTTGATTGTCTATGGGGGACCTGGGTAATTTCAGATGAAATACTTCGGATAGGCCTGGAAATAAGTCGGGCTCATCTGAATATAGACTGAGTACAGTCATTTTATCGTATTAAATATGTCTTTAGACGCTCACGATTCATTTAGACACAAAAAAAAACTGTTTAAGCGGTAACTCAAATACAACAAATACATGTATTTTTACTAGAATAACAACGCTTATGCGTTATGAAATACATAAGTATAATAATACCATCTTCCATTTTATCATATTAATTAGAGGGAAGTATAAGGCTTAATATGTTATCATCGTGATAATGAACTGTACATAAAATTTCTTGAATGGTAAACTTCAATAATAATATGTGCAAGATCCAATTGTTTTTGAAATAGGTACATACTTGGATTGCAGAACTCACCGTTTTATAAGGGGTAAGCTTTTTAAACAGTAGCAAATTATTTCGATTACAACTGATTTTAATTAATCTGGATGGTGTGTGAATTATGCTTTATAAGCAGATAATCGTTTTTCTAGTTTGATAAGAATATTTATTTTTTTAATAATGCTTCAAATGTTAAAAAGGTTTTTTATTAGCTGTAGTATTTGACTGTCCAATTTTTTTTATAAATATTATAATTCAATGCTTGACTACACTCCCACGTGACCTTTACCTTTTAAACGTTTACCTTGAAAACGATTTTCTTTTCGCTTTAAAGCAGCGAGTGAAGGTCAGATTCCTCCATTATACCTCGGATTCTAACTTAGATCAGGCGCTCCGCTCATGATTCAATGGAATCGATCGCTTGCTGGGGATTCAAATTACATTTCTAATAAACCAATTTTTTTCTTGTCTTGAACTAATTACTATTTTCTCCAGACTATTTTATTATCTTTATAGAATATAGGCAAGATAGTTTTATTTATTTAGTGTCTTTGTCATAACATTGGGTATATATAAATATAAAATATTTGTTTAATATATAAATATTAAAAAGATATGATCTTTATCTCAGCTGCTAGGTACTATTAAGTAATTTCGTTAATTCTCTATTTAAACCGATTGTCTGTGTTATTATTGTTGAAGTTTACCATTACTATTGTACTACCAACTAGTTCAATCTAAATTCCGTTTTCAACCTAACTGCACCTATATATAAGTACCATTATATTATTTAACTTTATATAATTATGGTTACTCCAATATTCAGTTTATTACATACATTTAGAATTTATGTTAAACAGTAAATATCTACTAACACAAATCCATCACAATAATTTTAGAATATCAGTTGTTTTGTTTCGATTAGTGATTATATGTACTGTGTTTAGCTACATTACATTTAAATACATCCTTACATCTATCTTGTATATTAAAATAGATTTCAAATCGATTTGTTGATAAAATCCTGTCATTTGATAACATTACGTAGCTTAGGGAAGTAAAGAAGCAATATTATTTATTACATTATAATACATTGCAACGCCAGACTTACATCTGACATTCGTTACATTATAAGGGCTATTCCTAAAATGGTAATTTAATAGTTAATAATGAAGAACTAACAATGATCCGTTCAATTTAATTTTAAATTTGACTAGAAATTAAATTAATAGGTACCCACTAGGAAATCGAGCGATATTATTAATTTCTCCTTAACTATTCTCCAACCAGTATGTAATTTCATCTACGTTAAAATAATGCAGAAATCAATGATTAAACTTTGTGTGATTTTCCTATTACAAATATTTACATTTAGGTGAGTTTATTGTGAGTTGTTGCTATTGTATTCAGGTGTCGTGTATTAACCAATCATAAAGATTAATACAGTTCCGTACATTTCTAAAAACTGGTTTAGGTATAAAGCATTTATGATCGTACACAATGATGTTTAGGTCATTAATATTATAAGTATTCATCTACGTAGTTAAAATATGCCACCGTTTCTTGCTTTGCAGAATTTTTGAAACATTGAAAAAAGCTTAAGTATTTTTATTAATCAGAATAAGGATTTTTTAAATTTTATTTACTAAAAATTTGTAATTTATCACTGTTTTTATTTAATAAAAGTTTTGCCCGACAATATTTATTACAGCATGGAATGCTAGCTACGCTCTTAGAAATAGTTTGTTACTTAATAAATATTCTTATAGAATAATGTGTGCCGCTATATCAAATACAGTAAACGGAATAAGAAAATGTCTATTATATATTATTGAAGAATATATTATTTTTTTATTTATTTAGATATTCGTTGCATTAGCTTGGTCTAGATTAAAACAAAACATTAAAATTTTAGTTCATTATTGAATCTACGACTTTTTAATTTTTTTTATTACTTTACGAGATTCTTAAGAGATCCATACCAAGACCAATTTATATTAATTAATTAATTTACGATTTGATTTCTTTAGTGAAATTAATGAGTGCTACCAAAAATAATATCAATAACATTAAAATTGTATTACAGCTAAATATAAATAAAAAAACGGATCAATAAAAAATAACCAAAACAGATCATATTGATTAGATTAAAATCATCATAAAATCATTAAAATCATATAAATAGATTGTATTAACCAATCAGTAAATATCTTGTTAATATAGCTCATTGACATTAGGTCAATATTGTAAATAAATATAAAACTTTTGGAAATAAATAGTTTTGTAAATAAAATTAAAAGTAATATAATTTCTTATTTGTTATTTGAAATTGACTTTATTTTTAATTTTGACATGAATTCTAACTTAGTATCAGTATAATTGAAGACCAAGTATTTATAAACATAACTTTATTAACTCACTGGTAAATATTGTGCTAAATATTATAATTAGGTTATTTTTATATATATTATTACTTCAATCACATCAAATTATTTATTTCAGTAATGTTGAAATGCCACGATAATCTAATGTAAACAGATAATTATTCCTTGACTTTGATTGTTTTTGAAGTGCAACGTGATTTACATTCTTTAGTACATGCTCAGATTCACATAGTGACTTCTATTATTTAGAAGATGCTTAAGTTCAGAATGTAACTTACATTTCGTAGTGATTTTTTTAGTTTCTGACTATGGCTTACATTCTATAGATGTTTGAGTTTAGAATACAAATTATATTTCGTAGTATTTTTTTATTTTCTAGTCAGAAAGAAGTCATCCACTGAAGAATGTAATATATGACTATGTATGTATGTATTCAGTAGATGTCTCATATCGAAATACGATTTACATTATTCAGTAGATGATCAGTTTCACAATGTAACTTACATTTCGTAGTAAATGTTTATTTTATGAATATGACTTACATTCTACAGTGTACACTCCCGCATAGAAAATCATTTGAGAATTTTTTCTTTCGCCCGCTGTCGCTCCGCATGGATCCACTTTTGATTACCAATAGCTTCTTTGATCTTTCACATTTCATACATTTTCCCTTGCAGATCTCGTCCGATACGGGTCGTTCACTTCGCCGGTGGACGTAAAACTGTGATACAGATTGACCCCCGTAGTATCCGCAACAGATCGATAACTTCGGGAGTTTTCATTGAAGTGACGTTTTCATCGTTCACCTGAAAAATAAAAAAAGGTGTTTTTATTGTGGGAAGGGCGACCGAGTGGCTCAAATATAATTATTAGGAAACAATTTTTATTTTTGTCAATAGACACCATACTTACAAAGAAATTGATATATTTGTTATAAACATCAAAGTTTAGTGGAATTGATTCAAAGAATAATTATAAATATTTCGTATATTTAGCTCGTAGTAGTAATTCAGTGGTAGCGTACTGGTTTGAATGTCATGCGTATTACAAAATAATTATTACTTGTTTCGGTAAAGTCACACACAAAAACACACAACAAACACATCTTGAACAACTCCATGAGTTCTCTATCATTTCCTCGATGTTGAGTGTAGTCTATCAATCTCCGCTTGACTAGCTCTGGGGACTATAACCCTAATTCCTGTCAATATGAAAGGAGACCCAAGCCCAGCAGTGGGAAAAATATAAATTGCAATGATGATACAGTATATAGTCTATTCTATATTAATATTGTAAAGAGAAAAAACTTGTTTTTTTTTATGTTTCATTGTTATCGAGAAACTAAATTACTGGTGGATCACTTTCAAAAGTTGTTTCACCTATCAAAAGCTACATTATCGGTTTGTAACACGGGCCATACTTTATTGAAAAGAAATTTGAGATCATCACGACAATTGCAGTGTATCGCGAGCGTTGCTTTCGCGAGGGGGGTTTGCTAGTATACTTGTAGTAGATGTATTGGTGAGTTTGCTTTAGAGATTATATGTTATTTTACGTTACGTTACCTGCAGGATGACGTCACCGGGACGTAAGCGACCGTCTCTAGCGGCGACGCTGTGGCAGTACACGGCGGAGATGTAGCTCTGTCCCGACTCAGGGTGGCTCTGGACGCTGAACCCCAGCCTGCTGTTCCAGCCGCGGTTCAACTCGACCGTCACTATCTATTAACGATATAATACAGATTTGGTACTATAATTAAATTTAAAAATTAAAGTGAATGCCCTTGTGTTATTCATATAGGTGTTTTTTTATTTCAATAGCTGATAAACGACTTCCTAGGGGCAATTTCTTCTCGGGGCAGGATTTATTAGGCTCTCGTATTGAATCCGCTTGGATCAAGTAGATTCTGTGTATGATATTTATTACAAGAACATGCAATAAAAAATTTAATATAGCTTCAAACTACATCATTAACGAGTGAAATCAATTCTGCAATTCACTATTTTGTAAGTAAGTAACCAGTTTGTGTTACCGTGGGTTCAGAGCTGATATTCTCTGCGGGCGAAGGTTCAACATTCTCTTTCTGTTCGGGCTCTACTTCCATTGGATTCGGCGGCTTCGGCGGGGCTTCGGTCTTCGATTTGCGCTCGTTATCTGGTGACAACGCGACACCTTTCCATTTTTTTAAGTTACCTATAGAACAATTCAGTGCTAGTGATATTTCGAGGATACATGCCTATTAGTTAATATCGCGAAAAAGTGTATATAAATTGAATCGAAATAGTTAATTGGAAAAAAAATGAAGACCGTATTTTGAAATATTGACGAATGCTACTCCAGTTCTAAGATTTCAGGCTGCTTTTGTACATTTAGATTTTTTGTTAACTTTCATGAATTTTGAAGAGGCGCCATTTATGTAGCCTTTGACTCTTTATCAATTTGGTCGCGCGTGATTGACCTTGCAATCCATTCGCTTTCTAACAACCTATGTTTTGTGTGACTGAATTTGTTACCATTTAAGGTCGTGTTCAATATACATCAACTAACCGTCATCCTTATGTGCGTCCGAGGTAGCTTCACTAGATGACGTATGAAGGACGGCACTCTGGTAGGCAGGACTGGTATGTTTGAAGCGAGCTTCGTCACTCGATAGTTCGACGGGCATCGAGACCGGCTCGTCCGAGTCCGAGGGGAACGTCAGCTCGCCGTACTTCTGCCGAGCTGTGTCCTCCTGGTACACGTTGGGTGCGTCTAATGCGTCGTTGTCCAAGTTGTTCAGCTCGTAACCGTGTGGTGGCACTGGCGATAACATGTTAATTAAGACGAATTTTTTACAGAGATCAGATATCTATGTAAACACATAAATATCAATCATCGCGTGTACAACAGTACATGTCTTGAGAAAGACTGCACCGACTTTGTTGATTCTTTTAGTTGTGTATGTTATTGTCGGGACAAAGTGTGAAAAAATGAAATTTTTGTACACCCACCAGAAATTTCTTTTCAAACTATATTTCATAAATGTCCTGCGAATATGATGATAAACTTAGTAACAAATTGTATACATAAAATAAAATTATTGATATTGCATAACAAACTGTGCCGGGCCTGTTGGTTGTTATAAAATACTCGTAAGTAGATGGCAGCAGGTATACATTAAACATAACTTCGTGTATCAGTTAGCGGCTTTGTTAGGGAATGAGTTGGTGAGCGCGAAGCTATTTGCCTTAAGGGTTTCGTGCAAGTTGTTCGAGAGAATCGTGCTCACATCGCCGCATGTTTGAAACTTCATAACCGCGTATATGATGAACATATATTAACTTTGGCAGTGTTTTATAAGTACAAGATACAAGGGTGGTTCTCGGTTGTCATTGTCATTAATAAGGAATTTAATTGGTCCATCGTTTTTTTGGTTATTTTAAGTTAATGCTTGTCTACAATCCCAAGTGATGGTATGTGACGTTGTACTTTTGGTTGATGAACCGCACTTTCTTAGTAAAACCCGTTCGCTCTTAAGTTGAAGACAGTGACTTTAAAGTCGGATGGAAATTTGATTTTCAAAAATTTTTCAATAACTACTTAATTACTGGTCTGTAATTAAAGCTACTTTTAATAAAAAAAATTATATATATAAAATATTGATAAAACTGATGTATGTTGTGTGTAAAAATGTTTTATGAATGCATAAAGTAACTATACTCATCTAGTTAAAAAGGACAGACACGTGTTTCAAGTTGTTTATAGCGATGTTTGTAAAAGTTTTGTTATACCGGTTTTTACAATTCTAGCACTTTCTATGTCGAATGTGCGAAGAAAGTTCACTATAACAGCGTGTTACTCTCAGTCTCTCTACAATGGCAATAGTAATTTATGGTCATAATACGACGTTCATACCAGCAATTAATTTTGTTTCGGCTCATCTTAATTGAAAGACTTTTTAAAGCGTAGCGTAGTTTATACTATTTCCAAATTTAAATAACTTTTACATTGAGTAACTTTTTAAATTTTAAAGTATTTCTTGTATTAACAATGATTTGAAAAGTCAAAAGGCAAACAATTTAAATAGATAGACACCCATTAAACAATTTTATAAATATAGCATTTACGCAAATGTAAGCATTACGTAGCGTATGACAAACTCCAGGATTATATGCAATCTGTACATTATGAGTATAAAGGAGAATAGAAAATATATAAATATATAAATCTAAGATTAAAGCAGAAAGTGACATCACTGCAGAGGTTTTGAGGCAGTGTTATTTGGGATGTAGAGATAAATCCATGGAACTCTGGTGATTCAATGGCGTACGGTGCTCAATTCCGAGATGCTGTCAATTTGCTTCGGATGGTAAAAGTGCAGCTAAAACTTGACTGAAGAATTTGTCAATTAGTTAGGAACTAACGATATAATATGTTAGAAATATCTCAATACTTTTATAGCGATCGTCAATCGAATCATCTTTAAACGAAGTAGTAGTATTGGGAAATCTACGCAAACATTTTCAACACACCGTCAGCTTTTACGTAGTGTTGTCGATTAGTTGTATTATCGCTTAGTCACATTGTCGTTTTGTCGTATTGTTGATTAGACGTATTGTAGCTGTATTGTTGATTAGTCGTATATCCATTAGATATATTGTCGTTAGTCGTATTGCCGTTAATCGTATTGTCATTTGTTGTATTATTCGTTGGTCGAATTATAGTTTTGATTCTGCTGCTCTATATTATGGGATTCGACTTAATCGAAACTAGTCCAGTGTCTAAGCACCATATCGAAATTAAAACCAGAAATTGCATAATGTTGGATAATTGTTGAAAAATAATATCTTAAAAAAATATTTGACTATCAATAAGTATATTACTATTATTTTGTACGGTCCACGATTGAGTAAATAACCTGCTCACAATTGGATTTAAACAGATGAGGTAGAACTATTGGTAACTTGACAATTCTCCAGTCGTCTAGTGAGAAGGTGATACGGATAGCGTCGTGAGAGCCGACAAGTCTCACCTGTCAGGCTCAGCTTTTGTTTCCTACTAGTGGGCGGGGCCGTGGGGCTGACGTGGCGCCGGGGCTCCGAGCGGTGGTCGCTTAGTTCCACGCTTTTGGGTCGCTCCACAGGTTCGGAATGTTTTGCGTTCGCGTCAAACGGAACCTTTTGTGGATCTGTGTGGAACACCTACTCGCTTAGTGCACCGCGTGTGTTGAATGTTAGTGCGTGTAGAATTTAGGTATAATGTACTACGTAATAGAGTAGCAGAAACACGAAGTAAATGTTAGTACAACGATTTGAGATCTATTGGTCCTCAAACGCTATTAGGGCATGCACTACTCTTACAAATTAATCAGCTAACCATTTGTATAGATATAGCTTCTTTAGTATATTATATCTCAATGGCATGTAGCCATCTCGTATGTTATGTGTACTTAACAGCATATATTTACAAAAGCAATATTAGAATAAACAACTTGTCATTACCCGACCGTAAATTATTTAAAATTATCTCAATTTGGTAGTGTTTATTCACATCGTAATGTAATCCCATATGTAAACATACATTTATTTGGATCGGTCGTATAAATAGTGGTGTCGGCTTTGGCTACAGCACGTGGTTACACCGGTTAGTTGCCTAAAATTTATGCGAGCCCTGTGGATACAGGCCAATATTGGGCTCCATGTCCATTAAATATGTCATAATCACTTATTTTAGTTCCAAGTATGTATTGATATCACTCACATAAGAATGATTGATTCAAACTGTCTGGACCAAATAAGAGTCTAATATTCGTTATAGATAAAAAAATCGATAAGATCAGCATACTCATAATTCGGGAACCCTTCATTTCAAATGTCCAATTAGGTTTGTAATCGTGGAGGACATTTTCCTAATAAGATGTTTTATGATTAAATATCATACGCAAGGTATTAATCGCGTGAAATGGATATTGATTTTAACTCGCGTGAAATTTTATTTATAGATGTGTGGGTGTGTTTACCGGGGGTTTCGTAATGATTGTTATCCTTGGTAAGCTTCCTGTACTTCCGCGGAGACAGGCAAGGCGAGCGAGCGCCGTCAGTCGCGTCGGGCGTCAGTCGCCGGGCTGCCAGGTCGCACAGCATCGATACTGCTTCAGGTCTGTCCACAACACGCTCGGTTTCACTAAACTTTAAACCATTTGTCTAACGGAAAATATTTACAGTTACGAACAAAATTTGTTTAAAAAGCGCTCAAACCAGCCTGCAAAAGAATTCCCTGTGTAGCAGTCGCCCTGGAGGGGTTACACAAATGAGACATCACAAAATAACCAAGATCAAATTCATATATAATGTGCTCGGACGAAAGCAATTATATTCATTTTCAATTCATATTTCTATCCTGTGTTTATATTGTAAAATTATAGCTATTCTTAAACAGAATGAAAAGTTTAGAAGTTATATAGGTAAGTCAAAAAGTACTCACTTGATGGATATTTTCTTTAAACAGCATAATATCGTTAATTATTTGTAATTAAAAAGCATATAGATATAAGACTATAGTTCATTAAACAGATACGTTAATAAATAAAAACAAATATTGCGAGTACACTCATAGAACTGGTGTTACACTCATTGAGTTAACAACAAACCGCAACGGAGGCTTGGGCCTATTCAGCGGGGCGTCGGAGTCAGTCGGTCCCTCCTCCTTCGGGGACATCGGCGACAGCGGTGTCGCGGCATGGTCGCGGTACAGACGCAGTCGCACCTCTGAGCCGCACGCGCGCAGAAACGCGACGGCCTCCGCATGCGACATGTTCGACATTGGCGTGTCGTTCACCTGCACATATTTGTGTCACTGATCTTTAAAATGTGAACTCACTGGGTAGGATTAAAACGCAGTCATCGTCTACGGATTTAAAGAAACATTCGATGGTCATTTTTATAAAACAAATAATAATTTATGCGACATAAAATTACTTTAAGATCTCAATTTACAGACACTATCAAGTCATTGCTTAATTATAAAATAAAGTTCGCCCTCTTTCTTATATTGTTTTGATATTATAAATAACACGATAGACTGTTTCTCAATTCGGATGCAGATAGATGGTCGATAAATTACAAGCAGAATATCGAGTTTATAAGTATTGCCGGGAATTAAAAGAATATAAAATATCTACATATTTATAACAAAACCAAAATAAAAATCAATGACAAAACAGTGTACATTCGTCTTAAGATTTTTTTATGTGAACAGTCGCGTCGTCTAACGAGCTGACGGGCCACTTGGTTGTACGTGGTCACCGCAAACGATAAACATTAACATCACCATGATCAGTTACTTGCCAGCTAGAAGAAAAAACGATGAACCCGCTTGTTAGTTTCTCGGTGATCCCGTATTGCGCTGCATCATCAATATAACTGTCGATTGATATTAAAGCATTTCCAGTACATTTATATTATAGTGATCAGTGGTTTGCGTTATAAGGTTAATGACTCCGCTCAGATCCATTTGCGTTCAGATATAATACGCTCGCGTGATAAATTGATGTTACGTGTAACAGAGCACGTGTCACACACACGTTGATTCATCTTGAATGTAATTTGTTTACATGCGAATCCAATGGTTAATTTTGTCTGAATGGGCCATAATCCTTGTGGAGTTCCTTTGCAAGTGACATTCACTTAGCGAAAGATTTTAATGCACCTCGATGCGAAACTTGGCGACGTTACTTTTGAATAATTCTGTTCAGTCTGTGAAAAAATATGTATACGCTCATAGAGATTTTTATATATTTATTTATTTATTGCACCAACAAAGTACACACTAATACATACAAAAATATCAGCAATACAAAAAAAAAAAAAACATATAAAGTGTTACTTCAGTTATAGGCGCAAACAGCATTCTGAAAGTCACGTACATTAACATAATTTTTATTATTAAATCGAATTAGATTATTTAAAAGATTAAAGCTCGGAAATTAGATTTATTAAAATAGAAAATAAAGCTCGGTAGATGAAATTTTTAATTATTTTTAGTCTCACTTCAATCATAATGGATATAAAATACGTCGTCAATATCCGAATATTTTTGAAGTACAATTGAAAGTCTAGCCCTACCTCTCGGTTCCTAGATTCCCTTCTCTTTCTTTAAGTCTTGATTTACGGAATGATGTATATACGCGAACATTTTGGTCGTTACTACGTATGTAAGCATGATAAGGTATAATGTAATGGTTTAAACATTGGTCTCCCGCACGGGGACACGAGTTTGAATCCTTTAATTTTACAAAAATACATGTGTGTATAAAAAATTATTATTACTTGCTTTGGTGAAAGAAGAGTTGCTCAGAGTTGTCCATGTTTTCGAAGGAATGTGAAGCCAATCAGGACCAGTTCAGTATGATAAGTTATAACACCTGATACTGTGAGAGGAGACGCAAATCCAGTAGCGGGACTATTATGGCTTGTGCTGTTGATGCCAGTTGCCAGGAGATTATGTCCTTACCGCGACAATCCGATCGCCGGGCTGTATTCTCCCATCGCTCAAGGCTGGCTCCCGTACCAGAGCTCTCACGTAGTGCCCCAATGCGCTGTGATCTTCCTTCCGAAGCGTAAACCCAAGGGAACCATTTACTTTCGTCATTATTATGTCAAACTCCTGAAAAGGGTAAAAATATTTTATTACAACTTTAACACAAAATAATGGTCAGGGTTTTACGTGTACTCAAAATGTAGATTGAATGAATCAATTTGTTTAAAAGGCTGTTAAGGCCTGTAGAGGATACTGTAGGCCAGTTGGCAGTAACCCTTTTCCGGGTTCGATTCTCGGCCATGGTAGACATTTATTTGCCAGAGCAATGTTTTTAATCAATTCTTGGCTGTCATTACGACTTAAGCGTTTGTGTCCGTGCTACCTGCGACAGTGATAAACTAATCATGTGTGTGTAATTATTCACACACATTTATTTAGTATTAGAGTCATCGTGCAGTTCATCTGTGATGTAAAAATCACTACAACATAGCAAATTGCTCCTTAAGCTCTTTCGGTCTTTCGGTCCAAAAGGTGTTGGAAAGAGTGGCATTTCCAAATAAAGCGTTTTATTTCACTTTAAATAAGTTCTATTTTACATCCTTGTAGCGACCCTACATCTATCTGTACATTAATGTGAATAAGCAACCCTATTTTGGTTACCGTGACATTTATGTGACACCACTGACATTCATGTTTCTTTCGCCGTTTTATTTTATCACTATTAAATATTTTTAGCATATTTGGAGTTCTATTTATTATTTAAACATCATAGTCAAGCATTCCTACATTCTATTAGTTTTTATTTTGAGTCAGGGAACTTTATCTATAGCATATCAGTCAGAAAGATAATTTGATAAATTGAATTTACGTCTCTTTGAAAATAATGAAAATATCTTAAAGAGCTGTCTGCGAACAAGTGATTAACTTAATGTTGAATAAAAAATGGAGACTCTTTTTTGATGTTGCTAATGATGTTATAAATTTGTATGTTATTAAAACAATGTTACAATATTCATGCATTTTAAATAGGTCAAGAGATTGAAACACGTTTAATTTCTATTATTCTCACTGTTTCGAATGAGAATTGAATCGCTCTCATTTTGGGATAATACGAAATTGTTTTGATGAATCTGAATTATGGCTATTAATCATGGTCAAAGCGAACGTGATTTTGAGAGCATAACCCAGATTCTTAACGTCAATAATGTGTGTTAACTAATACGACACAATTATACACTGTAACAATTCATTTGTAAAAACGATTAATCATTTACCTACTGAAAAAATGTAAGTAATCATGATGACAAACAGTAAACTTAAGTTTGAGCGTTCGGCGTGTGGGAATTTACCTGTTTGTTTATCGTTATTTTATAATTAAAGAAAATAAAATTGCACACATCATTAGGTTTAATAGATGGAATAAATCTTTATTGTGCAAAACAATGGACTTATGTTTTATGACTGGGATTATAATTATGATATTATGTTTCCCGGTCTTTAGCTCAGATTTTAAGACTCAGTAACAGCAACTATGACTAACGTCCGATTCCAATAATAAATCTATAAAGAGTAAGATCTATTTGTCGACTTTATTTGGAATTTACCTATCTGTAAAATATATTTCACAAACATCAATAAGCTTTTTGAAACTACAATGGGAGAGGTGCAATTTATTTTGTATGTTTCGATTGAAGTTGTAATAATGCAATATTAATCGGTAAGTTATACAAATGAAATAGGTTCGATTGACAAAAAGAAATTATGATTCCAAATCTATTGAAAACCGTGGACATATACTCGTAGATTATTGAAAACTGTCGTAAGTCGATAGGATGCCGACAACAATTAAAAGTTCTCGTTAGCAATTCATAGCGGATCCCATGGAAGACCGGTTGCTATACAACAACCGCGGAAGAAACTCACGATCATGAGGGTATTGGGGCGGCTTTAGAATACTACCCCCAATCCCATGCTGGTAAAACAGGGTGTCGTAAGAGGCGACAGAAGCCAGCCTGCTTGGTGGTAGGGCTTCGCGTATGGATTATGTTATCAGTATTATTATTAAGTCATTAATATTATTACTGGTATTATTATTATTATCTTTCCGTGAAGCCTGCCTGGCTAGCTACCACCTTCCAGCTTGAGTCAGCCGCCAAACGACTCGTCGTGTTCCGGCTGGGGGCTTGAGAGCCAGTATATTCTTTCTAACCTTCTTCTCATTTCCTGGCCGACAATGCATCAGTGATACCTTTGGTCTTGCTGATGTCCATGGGCGACGGTGACCACTTATCATCAGGTGGCTCGTCTACTCGTTTGTCGGCTATTAACATAAAAAAAAAATCCTCGACATCGTATAAACCCCGCCAAGGCGGTAAAACACATCATCATATTTCTAACTACGACTGATACATGTGTCTATTATCAAGAAATCCGACTAAGATCAATTGATTCAGAGAGATGTTACTTCTACATAATCGGCAAAACATTTACACAGTGCAATAGTGGAGTTAGTATTGATAATATTTTTTTATATGAGTATTCCTTCAATTGAAGCGAGCGGCACTGCGCAACAATCACAACATCACTTAATGAGCTGAAATTCAAACTAATATTTTTTTTGTATAAAAGCTATCTAGATAATATACTCACCACCGATCCATCATCCTGGCAGCGTGAATATAACATACCATAATTTATTAATAATTTTATTAATAAAACAGATATTCAAATATTACCAATAAACATTAAACAGCCTATATCTAACAACTAACAACGGCTTATCGACTTTTGGTAATGTGATTAGGTACATGGGCATACAAAAATCTGAGTTACTCTGTTTAAGATTCTACAAATATAAGCAAAAAAATTCAACATTATTGTTGATTACTTTGTTGAACAGAAGTTAAACCCGCTTCCAAAAATGTTTGTAATCAAGAAGGTAATCAACGTTAAAACATTATGAGTGTAAACTTTGAACTTTGAACGATTTTAAATAAGGGCCTTACTTAAGAGTAAGAGTAATTACGGACTATAAAATTTATCACGAAACATTAAAAGTTTAATAGATTTATGAGTGCCGCGAAATGAGGGAACTTCTTTAATACTGCTTAATATTTTTAAAAGTAATTATCTGCGGCTATTAATCACTGAAAATTACACCAAGGCAGATTTTTCTCCGTGAAACACGTTTAACTCATTTTTGGGAAATTATAAAAGGTACAAAGATTTTTTATTTATACCTTTCTATGAACAAAAATCATTCTTCAGTTTTTTACGAATATTTACATTTAAGTCTTAAGTAATGGATTTGAATCGAAATATTTTTATATAGGTATTGATTTGATAGCACTCTTGTAAAAGTTCATTATTTTTTGCATGATCTGGTCCGGCAGGCGATGTGCGTTGTCCGGCAATATACTATAAATACTAATATCCCGCCAATGATGCAAAGTGATCTTAAAAACATGATCTTTACATTTAGATATAGTGTCCGCACCGAAAAGTTACTACTAATTTTTAACATCTTATAAACACTTCAGATTGACTTCCTTACTTACTCGTGCATCGGTAAAGAAAGCATGAAAATCGGTGCAATAGTTTATGAGATTATCATGTTTACCGTATTTTACCATACAGCAGCTTTGAAGAAACTAGGCGAGACAGACGAATGGACAGACACATCTGGTCTTATAAAAGTTTGATTTTTCATTAAATGTATGTAATTATAAAAATGACAAGCTTAAGTTGGTTATGTAGTGTTATTTGTATGAATAAATGAATTTGTTCACACAACCGTTCGCCACCTCCATTTTGAATGAAAAAAAGGAAAATATAGTTCACAGGTAGTATTGTAAGCTTTTGTATTTTATTTCACAGTAAATAAACTGTTTCTTTTAAGCACCTATTACGCCGACAGTAGTTACGGGTCTGTCGCACTGCATTTTAAAGCGAACCTTTAGAAGTAAAGCCGTTAAAAATAAAAGAAACAATGGTGCTCGGGAGCAAAGCCGACGAGCACTCAGTGTTAATCTCGGCCGGGACAAAATAAAAGTGTACGTTTATTTGGGAATTCGTTGTATAATATGTACATTTTGTACGGAAATTTATATGAAAACATCTAACTTCGATGCAATTAACAATTGTGATGTTAGATAATGAATGTTTTTTATTTTATGTATTAAAAAGGCAAACGTGAGTGATCACCGCGCCCTTAGACATTCGTTACGACGGATTTTTTTTCGATTTTACGTTTTGTCAGTCTCTTACAGAATCACAGGGAGAGCACTGTATACCTTTAAATAGAACTTTACAATTTTTTTGGTCGACATATGAACAATGTAATAATATAATAAAAATAAAAAAAAAATAAAGTATCCGTATCAAAGTGATAACAATAAAATCTACGACAAGTTTAAAATTAGGTATAGTAGTAATAATTCATGCTCACCCCATATTGAATGTCGTAGACGGGCAAGTTTCGGTCGAGATCGGGCAAGTGCAAGTCGGGGCGCAAGTCGGGGCGCACGTCGGGGCGCCGCTCGGGCTCCGGGCTCGCGTCGCGACGTCCGCGCCCCTCCGAAGACGAGGTGGTCGCGCTGCTCGTCGTTTGAGATAACCTATGTTACAACATACGCAACCACGCCTTATTTTAGTTTAAATTGTATATGTGTAATATATTATTAAAAATTTTGCACGCATATCAGGAAAGCGAGGGTACTCCTATCACTCTTTAAAATCAGATCGTGAAATGTTTTTATACGGTACGGTTGAAGTATTGAAGAGCCATTTTCTAGCGGGTCTTTCGCTACCATGTTGGGGAGTAACTCTTCGAAAATATCTTTGACGTTACGGACGTCTATGAGCGGCGGTCACTACATACCAACAGGTCGCTCGTGAGTTCTTTTTGAGTTACAAAAATATTATTTTTAGTAGAGTATTGTACCTATTCAGTGTCTAAAGCGAATTAAGAGAGCTTAATAGGAACCGGCAATTCAATCATTCGGGAAGAACACTCCAACAAGGAATGGTAAGTTTTTAAGACTGTGATTGTTATACCGAGCGTGTAAAGGATGACAGTTGAGTGGATCGAGCGGTAAGTGCGGTGGATGCGGCGTACGGGCCGGCGGTGTCGGCGGGTCAGGAGGCGTGACGCTCTCGAGGGCGCCGGCTGGGGGTCGACATACTCGAAGTTCGACCCTCGCCGCTGCGGTGCGAAGTACTTCTAACGCTTCCTGAGAATCAATGGTTATTTTATAAGACTTCAACAATATAGTTTGCAATTTATTTAAGTACTGGTTGACGCGGCTCCATAATATTTGAATCATCTGGTAGCGGTCGTTAATACGTTGTAGTAAACTATTAACACATTCTATTTTTGTCTATAGAAATTATTTTTGTATATATATTTCAAAATAGCACTTGCCGAAGGAGCAACATATGTAAAGCTATAATAATCGTTGACACACAAGTTCATACCGCTCTCAAATTCCGTCTACATAAAGTAGTTAAGTAAATAAAGTACTAAATAAATAAGTTTCAAAACACATATCTATATATAACGATTATTTATATAAGTTTATATAATTTCATTGTTACAATTGTTAAGAAAAGTACGTTACCCATTAATTTAAATTAAGTATTATTATATGTGCTACGTACTGAAATTATCTATGTTGGTGCCAAAAGATTCATCAAAATCGATTCAAAAACAACTCAGTTATGACTGTACGTGTACATACATAAAAAAATTAAATATGAACATAGCACATCCCCCCTTTTCTGAAGGCAGTTAAACATCAATCACAAATGTCTTACTTCTAAGCGTGATACGATGTTAATATACACATTATGACATTCTGTAAACTAAACATACCGACACTGCCAAACTAAATTAATCTATAATTATCCTGCTTAGGTGTTGTTAGCCGCTCAGCGTGATGTAGGTATGTGATAATCCCCATTAATATAAGCAATTAGGGTAACAAGAACTGTATCGGATTATCGACATGTGCATTCCACATAATAAATTTCAATAGATTGATCTTGCTCCAGATACCTATAAATTATGACTAGGTTCTAATTGTTTGTACCACGAACTTCAATAGCGAAATGTACACTCTTTGGTGTATTATATAGGTATGTCATGTTTACAAATGGTTAATTTGCAATATGGTGGGTATTGTTGGGCGGTGAGGTTTCTCAGTTAGACACAAGAGTTTCTGTAGTAGTGTTTTCTTTTTTTATAATTTTCTTACATTAAATTTTATTCAATCAAAAACTTTAAAATATAACCTATATGCAAATTTTCTTGTCTACAAGGAAAAGGAAGTCTAAATTCGATCACTTTATTCCAACCGAACACACATTCACCTACTTGTAATAAATAGACTTGACTTTTTATTAACAAACGAGATGTAATCTATTATGTTGTTTTATGTTTAAATCTTTATTTTTGAGGAACATTTAACAATAAGAAGTGGAAGAATGGCGGGAAAACTTAAGTAATATCAAATCGGTAAGCGTAATGTGACGTCACCGTAGGCCAGTGCTCCCCAACTTTTTTTCGTTTCCATACCCCTTAATAAAACTTTTCATTTATGAGTACCCTTCTCCTGAGTTAGCACGTTATTAAGTTATTAGTTATAAGGTTCATTTTAAACTATATATTGTAGATATGTATTATCATTATAATAATGTTTATATAAGTTAATTGTTTTAACTTCTCAGTATTTCCGCTTTTAACAAAATAATTTTTACATACCCCCAATGGGACGCCGCGTATCCCAAGGATACGCGTCACAGGTTGGAAGTCGCTGCTGTAGGTGACTTCACGTTAAGAATGTTGGCAGTGCTGGGTGTTTCGACTTATCGCATTTTTCTAACTTAGTCAAATATTGTCTTTCTATACGTTAAGCAACCGTCAATTTATCAAGGGCATTTCTAATCGTATTATTTATTAAATCTAACATACTTTTTACACTATTTACAATAAGGGTTTTTGTCTTTTATTCATCCAGTAATTATAATTTGAACTATTGATAATATTGGTGTAGACTGAAAGTAAACAAAACATTTAGATTTTGTTGTGTCGGATGATGTCACCACGAATCGCACCATAATGGCGTGCAGCGCGGCTGTTTAAACAACCGAAATATGAATATTTGTACACTTAAAATTATATTTTAAGTAATTGTAGGTTTCTCTATAAATGATCCTTTACAATTTAATACTAATATATTCGAAAAAAAAATAGACGCACAACATATATAAGTAGAATCATAGATACATTAATATTTTTAAGTAAGTAAAGTGATGTTTAAATTAAATAAAACACGAAGAGTAAAAGAAAATAACCTTTAAATATTAATTTTGTTTACTTCAAAACTTATTTAAGCAATACATAATTATCTTTCTGTCTCTTAATCAACCCTCTGAATGCAAAGCGAATAATTATCTTATATACGAGAATAATACCCATTTGCGACTATTCAATTCTAATTAAACAGGATATTCCGTTAGAGCATTTTCATTACTTCATTACTGTCGACCTGATTTATACTAGTAGAAACTAAGTACGCAAATGGGATAATTACATTCACCTGCAATGTCACATGAAATAATTTTAACGAAATGGCTCATTATAGCAACAATATCTAAGGAGCTGCCTAGAGACACGATATTTGGTCTCCGCAAGAGATTCAGTCAAATTCAAAATCATTTAATTATTCTGTAAATACACTTATGCGCGTCATTTTTTGCTTCTACTAACGTTTCGAAAAGGTGCTTTAACATTGAGGAGGAGAAACAGCGAAAAAACTCCTCAGCACATTTTTTAAAACAACACATAGCAATTACAAAATAAGTTTAAAACTGTGCGGAACTGGTTCCGACACTATTATTTCCACACGTCCCTGTCATTGATATATTTATCTATACTATAATATGCTTTCCCTATAGCTGTGCTTTATCGCGTCGATTAAAAGTTCCAATGGGTAACCCACATATCGACTTTGGAATCTTATTGTAAAAACCAACTTCAAGCCCCATAAAAGAACGTTGAACCTTTTGAAGACGATATGAACATGTAATCAAATTATGCGATTGTGTGTAACACTTTTCTGCGTGTTAACATTGATTTATTTTTAATAAATATTAAATTACTATAAATATATTGACTGGCTAGGGTGAGTACACCTATTTCTTAAAAATTTCTCCCC
>PDGT01000011.1:4793713-4830303 GCA_003671415.1 Megathymus violae | reverse complement strand
ATTACGATACCATAACACAAAATAAACAAGTCTTGTTGTCTCTACGTCCGTAATCTGTCTTATCTTTCTAATAGCATGAACAGACCTACGATGTTTATCTGCGAGAACCGAGGGCGCCCCACTGAAGCTTGCTTACTATGGTTTCGTTTCGTTATTTAATTTAAAGATTTTGCCTTCTTCCTGCACATTTGGTAGTGCAAACACGAATCACTAATATAATCTCGAAAGCACCTTTCATATTTTATATAATGTTCATACTATCCTTGCTTCGATAAAGTAATTAATCTTGAGGAAATATGCACACCTTGGAATTTTGCATTATATTCCAAGCGGTGTGGGAAGACTGCCAATCTGTATTCAGACAGCGTGGCAGAGTATGACTTTTAATCTCTCTAACTGTGAGCGGAAACCAAAGCCCAACGTTGAGACAAAGCATTCACAACCGTACAGTACTATATATTGTTAAATGTTTTAATCAGATATTGAACGCCTGTTAAATATACCACATTATTTTTGTTGAAAGAGAAAACAACCGATCTATTATTACTGTCAAGATAATTGCTCCACTGAGGCGTGTTGGGCGATGATGACCCTCGGTGGAAATAATTTATTTGGACAATAGAGACATTGTTTTCGAGAAACACCACAAACAAACAGAATTGCCGCTCCGTCTTATAATTATTTTCACGGTTCCTTTAATAGTTTTGCTTTAGCGAGATGACTTTTTTCAATGAACAAACCACAGACAATTTATCTGAGGTTACGATTATAGTGCAACCTGTTTGTAATTAATAGTTATACAAAAGTACACTATACTAATGCGATATGGCGTTAATCTTGCCAAAGATTATACTAATTTCCCAGCTATTAGTTATTTTAAACGCTTGTATTAATTTTAGTAATAGCAATGCATTAAGTTTAGTGAAATGGAAAATGGAATAGGACTGAGCTAATGATCAGTCGTAAAATTGTGATTTCGTTCGCAATGATATTTCGGGCGCTTCATGGAAGAAAAAAAGAAAATCGGTATTTGGTATAATCTCAGATATCGATGACGGAATCTGGTGAATGAACATATTACATATACGCTATTTCATTTTAGGTTTATGTATATCAGATCAAAAAACGAGACATTTTTCATACTCGCCTCTCTGTCTGTTTCTTTGTCCGTGTGTCATGTCATTTTTATTTTGCCGGATCTTTCTTTTACAATACATTGAAATTTGGTATATATGTAAAATAATAAAATTACAAACGTATACTGTAAATAAAAGAGTTCTATGATTGTGTTTTGGGAGCTCATTTTGGAGGATTATTTTAAAAATAAACTTAGATACTGTACATACATATCCATAGCTACAAAGATTAGAAGATGTTGAATGAAATGCACAAAAAGTAAACATTCCAAACTATTCCATCGCCCCTCTCTTACTTACCAACTTTGATCGGTTAATCGAGTCCAAGGTTAAGCGCCTGCAAGGAAACTACGGGTCCTTCACATCGAATACTATTATTACATTTGGGTTGGTGCTGCCAAATGACATCTGTCACCGTGGACTCGATGGAGAGGTGTGTAAAGAGGCTCATTGGTGACCCAAATCTGGTTGTAACCAATCTGCAAAACCTAGAGCACAACCAAAAGGCTGCCAGCCTCTCGGTTTTCTATGGGGTACATTTTAGAGACTGTACGCAGGAATTTTTCGAATTAATTCCCCCATCACCGTTCCTCCCTAGAACTAACCGGCGTACAGCGGGTATCCACCCATACGTAGTAAACGTGCCGCCTGTACGAACGACACGGTTTGCGTCGTCATTCGATATGCGCACTGCAAAGGACTGGAATAACCTGCCTGCGTCGGGGTTCCCGGCTACATACGATGTGGAGTCTTCAAGTTTAGACTTTTATAAGTTTAGTGCGTTCAACATCTTATGACTTCATTAACACTTACCATCAAGTGGGATTGTTATCAAGCATTAACTTATTTTATATATAAAAAAAAAACATACAATATTTATAATTTTAATTATTATAAAAAATTATGTATATGTTTGAAAAACAATATATCATACCTTGTTGATTAAGATTCCTAAATGAAATCAAAATGATCTTCAAAAGATAGGATGAAGTTAAGACCAATATGCCGAAATATAAGTCAACGTTCCAAGTATTTTTTACGAAATCACGAATGTAAAATTTTGCCTTTGTTTTTTGCAAACTTTACAAACTGTGAAACCATCAAAAACAATGCTATTTAATTCCCACTTAAATATAACACATACTTAAACAGCAATAAATGGTTAATCCTTAGCCATAAACTGCAGTGAAGTCATAACCGACATAAATTTGACCATAAATGGGCGCGGAGTTCGTATATGCCACGAGCTATTCTATGTTTATTGAGTTACTGCGCTTGCTCTATTAATTGAGAGCGGTCCCATAGTCCACTTAATAATCGAATTGAGTCCATCTGTAATGACGTAGACATTTTATTATATTGCGTGCGGGTATAGTCCAATGACACTGCACCCCGCGGCGGACTCTGACCCATTCATATAAAATATAAGAGCCATAAAAGAGCTGTCAAATTGTCAATTTATTAATTCGGTTTAGTGAAGTAGTTTACAAGACTGTTATCTATACTGTTTTTACAATGACGTTTCGTGAGCCAATATTTAAAGCATTTTTGTTCTGTACGAGATACGTATCAATTGTAGTCATTGTAATTATATTAGTAATTAGTTAGTGTTGCATATTGTATTTCATATATTCCAGTAATCATACTGGTAGCTATTTCCGTAAACTCAAGTTTCTTATTTCAAATAGATGAGCGGAGGGAAATGTCAAAAACAATATATTGGTGCATGTACATAATTGCGCTACGTTACTCGGCTCTTTGGGACTTTGAATTTTTATTTCAATTTAAATTGCAGCAGTAGAATTCATTTCAAATTTACTTTAATATTCTCTCTGAAACTTACATTTAGTGCCAAGTGGGAGTGTCGATCTATTAATGGGTTTTAGTGCAAAGATATGGCTCTTCCGTACCTTAATTTTAATTCATTGATCGAAGAGTCCATTCTTGTTTGCTGAGCGAAAAGATGCTGTTTTTATGCGTAGCCGCAATGTGAATGCGACAGACAGTATTTGATTTCATTGCTCGGTTGTTTGTGATGCCATAGTGGAACTTTCAAGCGACGTGTTAAAGCACAGATAATTGTCATATTAGGTTGATTCAATACATGTGCTGATGTTCATTCACCACTCCTTCTCCTCAATATTAATCCACTTATATGAAATCATAGTAGAAGTATAAAATGACACGCATAAGTGTATTAATAAAATACTTAAATTATTGAATGAATTTGAATTTAACATAATGTTGGTGTTGGTTGTTTATGATTTATTAAGTGTTAATTTGTTTCACGGAGAATTCTAGTGCAAATGTCAGTGTGTGAAAGATTATTTATTTATTTTAAATAATTAAGCTACATACACAGTATTGACCATTAACAAAACTCAGGTTCACACCACGTATGAATAAACCTTTATACAACTTGTTTACATTGCTATACGACAAAGTTTAACTTGGAAACTTATCGGCGAAGGAACGTAGTACATATTACATGGATGAAGTCTTGTCATAGTTAGTAAAATAATTTATCAAGTAAAATAATCAAAGAAAAAAGGTTTTAATGTACAAGTAAACTTGTTCACACATTTCCATAGCATATTCTCTTAATTATTCTAAATAGTTTTCATACTTTATTGGCAGTATAAAAACTAAATATTTTAGGCGATAGTATCCTATTGTCTCAGATTTATTTTTCAGTACACTGTATCGTTGATATCATGATATATAAAAAATAATGCAGAATAAATGTTGTTTCAGTAGATCTTCACGTCATAAGAGGAATTAAATTTATAAAGTAGAATTTGACATTTCACTTTGAATTAACATAACGGATTCCGGTCGAGAGGTTTATGGTACAGTAGCACATTTACTTATTCTAAATTAACTTACAAATATTTTAGTGTGTAGTGTGTATAATAATATTTAATTTAAATTAATGTTCGCATTTTAGTACGATTTTATAGTCTTTTTTTACAAGTGGGTTAATTTTTTTTTAAATCTTTTATATACATGTACAGCCTCAGTTGTTCAGGAACCGATTTTGATACACTTTTTTATTATATATGTAGCTTGTAGTTGGTCCTCTATAAATAACGTGAAGATCTGATAATCTGTTTTATAGATAAAGATTAGAGCTGCTTAACACATGGGAATAATTGAGCTGTGTTTTAATATATTTCATTTTGACGACATTAACATTGTGAAAGCGGTCCATCATTGACCATCTCTGGATAAGATGAAGTGTCACGGAGACAAAAAATTAACTCTTAACAGATGAGAATCATTCTAACATATTTTTAAATCTCTGGTTCCGTTGTTTTACGATTTTTAGTTTTCTACCCGTGTTGTAATCATCTTATAGTTTTTATGTTTAAAGTCGATTTTTTGTATAGGGTCTTGCGTTTTGGTTGTAATAGTACTGGTATATAAATATATGCTCATATTACCGATAGAATTAACACATTAGACCCAGTGGACAAAATATTTAAATGTTACATATTTTTAAAATATAAAACTGCAAATGTTCAGAATGTGCCTAGCATAGCAAGATAGCTCAAGAATACAACTGGAACAGCATTACATATAAGTCGGCGGGGACATTTTTCAGTTTATTACGTTTTGCGGACTCGTAGCGAGCCATGTCGGCGATTTCATAAAAAAATTTTACGCTTACTTCCCACCGAGTCCTCGGCATGGAGAGAGTGTTTTGCCAACATTTTACAATTTTTAAACCCGCTAAACATTTATACACCCTCTCTGCATTTCAGCTGGACATAAAAAATCTTTATCATCTATTTAGCATGGTGATTACGACTGTAAGAAAAAGAGCGTGGCTTTTAGCCAAATATATAAACATGGACAAAAGTAGGTTATCGAATACGAATACGTAATTTAATATTTAATTTAGAAATAAAAACTTATACGTTTTTTTAATTTATAAATTAAAGTACGTAAATTATGACATATGGACTCATCGTGCTGTACATAATTATATCGGATAGCATAATTTTACTTTAACATTTTATCGAATTTGTATGAGATAGCGATAAAGTAGTGTTTAATTAGAAAATAATTTAAGACCACCAATCATTAGGATGTAAACTATAAAATTTGACTTCTGATATACGCTAGTGAACATAATTTTAACTAGCTTAAAAAACCGCCACAATGCGATCCAATATTTTTGCCTTTATCCTGGCCTTTGCTTTTGAAGTCTTTACCTTACGTTTCAAAAGGCAGTGTTCCAGTTCAGTCTTCAGCCAGAGCAGCTCATCTGTGACCAACTACTCTTTAATTAATATTGTTCCAGGTCGAAGCTAGAAGTTGCTATGTGCTGTATTGGCCGTAATACGAGACACGTACAACCACTACACGAAGTACAACAATAGTAGTTGAGAGGTCGTTATTAGCAATACGACCGTCTTTTGTTTATCTTTTAAATTGTTTGTTACTGTGTAGTTTGTTCTTGCTTATTGTGCAATACAGGATAATGTATTGTATTCTATGGTTCACCCTAAATTGGTACCTATTAACACAGTCAAGCGATCGGTGCTGGCATTGATTTTCGGCCAGGGATTTATGTGACAGACAAATGTTTGCACTTGAATCGTAAGTGTTTGAGATCACACATTTGTGTATGTCCAATACTATCTATAAACAGGAATCTAAGCTCGTAGGTGTGAGTGTATGAGCGTTTATTATTACATTTTATAATAATAGTGAGACTCACGTATGTACTAAGTCCGGCTAAGGGGACGCCATTAGCCGAGAGTAGTAGGTCCCGCGGTGCCAACCGGCCTGTACGCCAGGCCGGCTGCGGAGGATACAGCCTTCGTATCCGAACCAGCCCTCCGCCGCCACACACCGACATCCCCAACCCTCTCCCATCTTTCTCCACTACAACTGTGAAGGTGTTCTCTGTGACAAAGAGGAAAATGCTTGATTAATTGTCTGAAATAACTGCAGTCTGTATTTTTATAGACACGTATGTATATGATCAGACTTCAATTCAATGGAGCATCCTTGCTAATTCTATTGTTGATGTGTGAAGTCTGATTAGATAGTGCTAGTTATGGTCTCAATAAGAGGGGCCTCAAGTACAGCAGCGACACAGTTGTGGACAGTTGTGATGATAATGTTGACGAATGGGGATGATAACGTTAATAGGTATTTTCTATTTTTATATTACTATTGGATTTGTCTTAGGACAAAATTACTTAATTTTTCGGGAACTATATATACTACATAGTATTAAAGAAATATTCTCTAATTTTAATAGATTGATGAGTCTATAAATTCGTTTAGCTTTTACAGGTTAGGTTCAGATATGATAATAGAAAATATTTTCATAACTTGATTCATTATGCCATTTCACATTCACACCGTGGATATTTCGCGATGCCTTTATTCTACGCTATCAACTAGTCCTAGTTTCGCTTTTCATCCCTAAACTACTGAATTTCGCTGAAAGTTATCCTTAGATGATACATAGGAATCGAACTTGAAACTATTAGTCGTTCATAATGGTGTTTATAAATTTGTCGTGTTACTCCATACATCTAAATCTTCATAGTGAATCACTGTCTATTTGTAAAAATGCATGCAGATCTATGCAGATTTTGAGAATATCGCGTAAAAATAAACAGACAGAATTTATTAACCGTTATGTAGTGATTGAGAACAAATAACTTTTTATTTATCTAATGTATTTATATGCAAATGTAAATGCGTACTTATTTGTGTAACGAGCGATTTTAGTGGACCCACTAGGGATCAGGTGTGTTTATGTTGAACACAAATCAAACGACAGGTAAGCAAGGGTTGTTTGGCCATTATGAACTTGTTTAGGGTGTCCTTTTTGTATGGATACGTACAATTATAGCTATGTAGCTTTGTTTTAGCAAAGGGTTTTGAACATATCTCCTCGAGTCAGGTTTAATTTTGTTTTTACGTCATATGGTTAATTAATCTATCTTTACTAGTTAATACTTAATAATAATTAATAGTAATAATAATTTACTAGTCATAGTACATTTTTACTGAGTATAAGATTATTAGGTATTGTGATGTATTCGTAAATGAATTGTAGACATCGAATCATTCAGAAAATTTCTCTAAATAATGTAAACTCTTTTTGCAACGACAAATATAAATCGAATTACAGTTTACCTGCAAAACTAGGCAGTACAATACGTCTATTGGATCCATTCTAGCGCTTTATTCTAAGTCTCCGCTCCACTTTGATAGGACAACAGCTGAATGCACTAGTTGCCGATAGTTTCGATATTGCCAAAGTTTGTCTCTCATAAAATCGTCCCGACGGCTTATATTTAACAAGATTTATTACATAACTTATCACTGAATGGATTTTTTGGTAAGCTTCGTGGCAGATATTATGAAACATAATGAACTTGCTCTCGGGAACGGTTACAAGCCATTAGCGAACTAATTGATACGGATCTTTTCTCACTATTAGTCTAGAGGGTACTAATTCTGCAGGATGATGAATTACTTATTACAATAGTATCGCATATGAATCTGGAAAGAGACGAAAAGACAGCAGAAGACCTAGAAAAGGATCGATATTACGTGGGAAAAATAAGACAGATAAGAGAATTGGTGAATTATAAACGTGCATAACCTAGAAAACGTTATCTAGATGGTAATGTCTCATGCTGGTTAAGTGATGCTCAGTCCTCACTCTGAATTTTCTCGATCAGAGGAATCTGAAGACTTCTTACAAGGCGCCACTTTTGCTATTTTTAAAATATCATTGGAAGTATACCAATTTATCGCTATAGGTTATTCCCAGATGTTTAAGTTTATCTATTATGATCTATAGGGAACAATTTGCATTACTAAATAGTTACGTATAATACTAATCTAGTTTACACTTCTTCATTAAACTCGCGGAGTTCAAAACTTCCGATGTTTCACTTACTATGACTTATTGGATCGACCTGGACACATGATTGGATTACAACGTATATTACATACATTTATTCGTATATTAATTTTCTGTATTATGAATCAACTAAATGTAGTCAAGTCCCATCGCTGTAACATAGCTTTAGATTAATATTGGTTAGATTAGCAATACAATACAAATCATCATCATTATCATATCCCTTGGCTATTCCGTTTTCCCGTGGGTTGTCGCCTCTCACGATGTGAGAGGTGAAGCAATAGTCTAGCATGCTGGCAAACAGCCGATTGATAGTTTCCCACAACTCCGATAACATCATACAGAACTCTTAGTTATACAGGTGTTTTTTCACAATGATTTCCGTCAGCGACGTTAATTACTAATTACTAATACGTTCATTAGATACTTTGAAAAAATATTGTTGTGGGCAAATTTGGAAAGCAGACAGACACCGCGCGCGACAGTTGACGTTCAGATCGCTTAGCTATCAATATAAATGGAAATTGGCAGTCTTTACTGGAAAAAGGAAACAAAACCACCAGCAAATAACTCGTAATATTGAGCATAAATTAATATCAACTTAAGTCCTTGAAGTTTTTATGATTCCTTAACCGCATGTAGAAGAAAGACTTCTAATGGTGGTAGAAATGAAAATGATGTTTTTGAAAGGAAGAAAATACGTAACAAATCAAAATGTAAGCTAAAGATAGTTTATTAAAGAATATGATACTAGTTTTATATAATTTCTTTATATGTTTAAAAGTGCACGTTATACGGGTATAAAGAGCCCGTGGCATTCACAAAGAAACTACAAAAGGACAATGACTTTTTAACATTGTTGGTTCAATTAAAATATACGCCCAAATACGTTTAATAATTTAAAACATGTATTGAGAATCGAACATTTTACAAGTCCAGTCGTCCAACAAAAATGTAAACATAAATGTTGGTCTTTTGAAACTTCATACAATTTCATAAGTTAACGTTGACCTGGTTGCCAATTTTAATTTCATATCTCTTTGTTTGGATTTCGTTAGTTGGTCTCCCAGATTCATCTGCACTGCCCCGCTTATTTGCGTATCTATCTACAATGTTCCGCTTTTTCTTAATAGTTATTTTCATTATTCTTCGCTTACTATAAGCGAGAATTCGTTAGCGTAGACTGAAGTTGGACAAAGTTGCTTATATGCCAAACTTTTCAAGAAGTTGCCATTTAATTTGGTTAAGATTTGGTGAGGGTTTGGTTAAGATTTACTTTGGTTAACACACTAAAATTTAAGGATTGTTTTGTGTTAAACGAGCCATTTTTGGGCTGCTTTATGGAGTGGAGGATGAACATTTATATACAATCTTTAAATACAATTTGAATGTATAAAATTTCTTTAACAAATTTTCTTACTATAAAAACGCATTTAACTAAAGTAAGTAGTTAAAATTATGTAAATGCAGAAAACAATTGCAGTTATTTGATTATTTTGTACTTTATAAACAACATTTTGTTAATTTTTTTCCCTTTATCCAACTTAAGGGACATTAGAGGAGACGGTTCCGGTATAGGTCATATTAAAAAAATAGGATTTTAGGTCGCTTTTATAAGAACGCCTCATAGCTTAATGAAATCGAAACATTGCTATTTCTAAGCAGACACAGATTCAGTAATATTTGTTATTGATGAAAACTATACTCATATTATGTAGAATTATAATAGTTTATGTTATTTGCTCTTGTAATCAATTTACCAATTTAATTCATTCCCTTTTGTTCATACACTATTCGGCTATGCATACGATATATGGACTCCGATAGAATGTATGACCACTATTCGCAGTTGAAATACCGTTCCCGCTGGGAAACTATTAAGTCAGAACTGACAAAAGCAATACAGCTTTGGAAGAAAGCAGTACATAACCAATGTATTATATTTGTAATTCAGAATGCACGGGCACGCGTGGCGTTCCAAATTTATTTTAATACTGATTTCAAAATGTGTGTTACAAAAAAATGTAACAAGTTTAGGAAAAAACGTGAGACAGAAGAGGATCTTTTCTAAATTTTTTTTATATTTGTTGAAAATATATATGTAAAGTTATACTAGCAATGCATGTATTCAATGTAAGTTCATGAATATGTAGTATACTGAACGTGTGTACGCAGAGAAAGAAAGAGAGCGAGCGAGAACGGAACAAAACAAACATACCGAGCCCATAACATATTATCAACTATGCAGGCGTGGATAGAATATACCAAAACAGAGCTTTATAAATCTGTAACAGACAGTCGTGTAGCTGTGCGCTAGTAAAGGAGTATTTACTTTTTTTCTGATTTTACAAGCCGGCGGTCGAGCGCGCAACGATGCTATAAAAGCTTGTCTTTATGAAGTCTATGACAGAGAATTAGTGAATCACGCTTATTAAATAATATTGTCTAAGCTCTTAACTGGTAATGGGACCATTTGGTCTCAATTGGTCTTAATGGGTGTTTAAAAGTATTAGACCAATTGAACGTCTCCATTGTTTGAATTGAAATATTCTGTTGTATTTGTAATTAAAATATTCTATTGTACGGTAGTATATATTTCGACCTGACAATCATTGCATTGTATAAATCAGTCTCTATCTGTCTTTTTGACCGCGATAACTAAGCTCAAAAAGTACTGCAATGATATTCTCGTGGTGTATTGTTACACAAACGAGTAACAATTACTTTGTGTGGTGTTTAGTGCTGTTAATGAAAGAAATACGATTCTGGTAGAGGAGCGAGTGCGCGTTCGTAAAATGTTAAAATTGAATTGGACTACAATGGATCCGATAAAGCATAAAATAAAATGATATAGCCCTTGAACAAATGTTTGCGTGTGTAAATGCGAGATAACAAATAATAATGGGATCACGAGTAATTGGATATCTGTTGTTGTCCCTATAGGTTTCTACGTCAAACGTGACCAGAGTAATTAGGACCTTCCTTACAAGTAGAAGTGTTAACGACTTCACTGAACAGCCGGCGTTTGTTTCTGCGGAAAAGTAGTAGAATTTCATTTTTATTTACCTATTTCAATTTAGAATTTTAGGAAACTTTCGATCTCCCTTTTTATGTGAATAGCTCACAAACGAGCATACCATATGACATAAGTAACACCCAAGGCGTCACTAATGCGTTGTCGTCCGAGAAAGAAGAAGAAAGAAAGAAAGTACTGGCTTCAAGCCCCCAGCCGGAACACGACGAGTCGTTTGGCGGCTGACTCGAGCAGGAGAGTGGTGGCTAGCCAGGCGGGTTTCACGAAAAGATAATAATACCAGTAACAATATTAATGACTTAATAATAATACTGATAATATAATCCATATGCGAAGCCCTACCACCAAGCAAGCTAGCTTCTGTCGCCTCTTAAGACACCCTGTTCTGCCAGCATGGGATTGAGGACAGTATTCTAGGTCGCCCCAATACGGCCAAATTTTTTTTACATAAATTATCATTATCATCCCACCTCATATCCTCCCACTTCTGGGCTTGGGTCTCCTCTCGCAATAAGAAAGGTTCAGGCCATAGTCTGCCAAGCTGGCCAAATGCGGGTTGGCAGACTTCACACACCTCTGAGAACATTATAGAGAACTCTCAGATTCAGGTTTACAGGTTTCCTCACGATGTTTTCTTTCATCGATTATTTACATAATTACAATATTATAAAAGTACTTCTATGACTTCCATGACATAACTTTCAATTTTTATCCGGTGCTTTATTCTATAAAGCTAGAAATTATCCAATTATTGAATATGTATATACTATATACTATAAGCTAGTCGAACATTTCCTGAAATTGTATGAAGGATGTCCGATAAATTTATCAGCCTTAAGTGTTCAAAGAAGTGAATGATTCGAAGCTCCAAGTTGCATTAAACAGCTTGTTCAAGCCAGGATAATTAATCATAGTGATTCGTTTCAGGCGAATCGAAGACAATTTGTAGCACCTATCAATCATCGTAACAACCCATAACTATCCTACAGCTGTCGTCAAGTTTCCTTAAAAAATACGAGGTGCGGGCAGAATTCGTTGTTCAAACCGGCAAGTTTTTAAACCCATGATTCAATTAAATTACTCAATACCTTTTTGAATCTGTAAATGTATTGTGAATGAATGAACAGTTGAAATAATTAATGAAATAAATTGATATACTAAAGCCCTAGTGAAATATAAGTTACAAATATACTAAGTACTAGCAAACTTTTCGCTTCAGAAAAAGTACGCTTTACGCTAAGAAACTGTACCTAGATTATTTTAAAATTATAAATTAATTCATAACTTTTTTGTTTATGGACGGATTGAAATGAAATGAACTGTAAATATTAAATGACATTCACTATAATACATTAGTGATAACCGTAACGAAATCGGGTAAACCATTTCTGAGATTAGCGCGAACAAAGGCACAGACAAACAGACAAAAATTGTAACAACTATTGTTATGGGTTCTATTGCGTTAATATACGCCCCTAATAGTAGTTTTTCTCATATATCCTTGATGTATAGAAAGCGATCAGTTAGAATTTTATTATATGTATAGATCACATATATCATTCTGTCCAGTGTCTTCCATCTGATACGTGCACAAACAGAAAGACAACAATACTTAAAACGTATTGCCTTCTACGAGTATATTAATACAAAGCCTTAGAATTACAATGATCGATAAATATTTAACGTACAAATGCAGTCGCGTTAAAATTTTAATATCAGAATAGATCTAGATTTATACATATATCGATAATATAAAAGTATGTTTGTCCATGAACTTTAATAACACAAACGCATGGCCTCGTAGCAACGAGTGTTGCATAGTTGACTGTTCTATTTTTAGCTGTAGTTAATTGTGAACGGGTGCGTTATTTTTATTACCTACGCGTCCAGTTCGGTAGAGCTCTAGGTTATGGTTCAAATTGATCGATCGACTTTTCCGTATTACTATAAATCCGAGCCGAAGTGCTTTAAGTTGAGCTAAGCTCTAAGAAGGATGAGAGCTTTCTCCTTTTATACAGAACGCATTAATAACTAATCCTTCTCTATTCATCTACGGAACTTTAATTTTATTATTCAACTCAGTTACGTAAAAAAGTGGCTTAATTATGTACAAAAAAATAAGGGAAGTAATATTGCATGACGCAAAATTTAAAATGCAATTTTATCTTAGTTCTCCTTCTGTTGGACATGTATTCCAAATGGAACCATTATACATTTTATGCCTTTTTTTAATTAATTGATTAAAAATAAATAAAATATTTTTTTATGAATGAAACGGTACATACACGGTTTACTTTATCTTTCGAATTACACAAGTTTTATTCCCTTTCCTTAATTATAAATACTTTGTGTTGAGATTTCCATGTTTACGTAACAATAAATATAGAAAGTATGTATACATGGATGAGAGACTAAGATAAGTGATTCAGTTAAAAACCCGGTCGTGGACTTTATTCCCACAGGGTAATTGTTCATTCAACTATTGTGTGTTACGAATCACCGCGTGGTACGGCAACCCATCCTATGGCGTGTTGCCGTATCTATTCGATCCACATTTCCAATTAAAAATAATGTAAAATTTACTTTCTCTTCATCATTATTATGAGGAAGTATTTAAATTATTATTTTATTGCATTACGATTTCGCCTGACAGGTACTAGGAAGAAAGAATAAGCGGCGAAAACAAAGACAGTTATATTAAATATTCATTAAATTAAGTTGCAATAATTAAACTCCCGACTATTAACTGGTTCAATTTTAAATGTCATTAAATAAGATCATTTTTACATTTATACATTTAATCTCTGTCATTGAAAGTAATATTTACATACCTGTAATTGTAGCTAATGGATGAGAGAGTATTGGCTATCCAATAATGGTTCATGGTTGCTCGTCCGTATCGAAAACCTCTTGCGTTGTATTAGAACATTGTCCGTTGTATTAACTTTATGCTTGGCTTCACTTTCCTGAAGTTGAATGCAGTAAAATTCCCGCGAAGACATTTAAAGTATGTCGTGCTATATGTTTAGTGTGTCTGTTGTAGTGTAAAGTAATATAGGCAAATAAACGTGCCTAGTTTCTTATAAAGACATCATGTTACAGAAAGAAGCACGAAGTAAATTATTCACTGCGATGCAACAAGCAAGAATTTCGACGCGGAGATATGGAACAAGATTAATTTTAAAATGGATACTAATTATGAGACGCGTGACGGGTTTATCCGACGGCGGAGTAGATGTGGATATAGTGCTTCCCGTAGAAAATGACGGAATTCCGGTCTCAAAATTTTACGCTCATTTAAAATTTTCTGACCCATTTCCAACACCAGCAGCCGTCTTTCATTTTAACCACATTAACGGTTTAATGAGGAAAGTAAATTATAATTATGATACTGCAGAACAGGAATTTTATGACCAAGTGTTTTAGTTGAGTTCCGACTACACAGTCTACTAGTACACACTAATACTAGTCAGGCACTAGTTATGTGAATAGAGCGAACCCTGTTCGAAAACTGTTAAGCTGTGAGGTCTGTAGAAAAGAGGTTTTTAACTTAAGATGTATTTATGTAGGAAATGGAGAAGGTATATAAATATAAACACTATGGATATGATATGGCTGTTGCATGAAAACACACATATCTATAGACTTCAGTTTATAATTTTTTAAAACAATCCCTAACTAGGGGTCTGTGGTTGGTAGAACTTTGTTTGGACTAAGCTGTTTTGCTGTAATTATTACGGAAAAAAAGGTTAATGAAGCTGTAAATACTAGAAATTATGTAAATTGATTGTTTTAAAATCTTTCTTATCCTATGTTTTTATATTTATGATATATGAGTATAGATCATATACTGAAATTCAAATTAATTATTATAACAGTTTTGTAGACAAATGTCAAGATTGTTATAGTTTATCCATCCATCATTATTATTTACTATGTTGTTGTTTTGTTTTCATTGATGTTGTTAAATTCGGGACAAAGCATATTACATCAATTTCTTGGAAGTACGTGTTTTACTATTCTGCGGCAGATTTGGATGTAAACACCGTCGCTGTATTGATCGTGAATTCGTTATACAAACTAGCATCACTCCCGTTGACTGAGGTGTACGATTCTTTCATTACTACTGAAGAAATTATAGAGGAAATGTAATAAAATTACAGATACATATTTTCGGTTTATGTAATGGTGTATTAGAGAAGGTTTTATTTAAAAAGCTTTTTTCCAATCTTATTAATGAAATTTTAATGTATCCTCTTATAATCTTTACAAAATATTAATTAATTCCGAATCACAATTTTCTTGTTTAGATAAAATTCATTAGTGCTAGGTTAACTGCTCACGAAGTCGCTGTAAATTTTTTCGTATTGATTATTTATTTTTAGTCTCGATGAGTTTGATGTGAAAGCGTTGAATATTAATCACACTTGAGAAGCTTGAAGAAGAGCCTTGAGCCTTCTCACTGAAGAAGTGAGACTCGTGTCTTATAAATGGGCCGCTAATGAATTGAAATCAAATTAATTGTATGAAATACATATATTTGTTTGTGACTGTTGTAAGGTTAATTAAAATACTCCATTAAGCTGGGTGTATAATGAGACACAGGTGACAGTATAGTCAATCGTAGAACAGGATAACTTTTGCCATGTATGAACGAGTTAAGAGCAGCATATTCTGAAGTACAAGCGCGTGCGACTCATAAGTAATATCTGTTGAACTCTGCAGCACATTGTTATTCCGGAGCAGATTTGTGTTACGCCCGCTTTTAGAAAAACTATTCTATTCTGTGGTTGGAGATTTTTTTGACTGAACCATAAGATTGAACATCTCTTCTGAATGTCCTACATGTTACATCGTGAGACGAGTCCGCGTGATAAAATATGTTCGTTCCATATGTATATGTTGAATGCCCTTGAAAATTCCACACGTATTGTGTTTCAGTCTTCCGCTTTTCAGTATACGCCCAGCCGCCTAACGTCGCTCATACTCCTAGAAATACTGACAACGATAGCTATGGGGTCATCTTTCATATGCAAATATAAATACAAACAAAATATAATTTTTGCCATAATAATTATAAACTAGCTTTTTAAACCATCATTAACATCACAACCATTAAATCATTTACCACCGACATCTGTCCCATTGGATAGATCCCAGTTTCGGAAAAAAACATTTTCATCTGTATTTAATTAAATTAATTTAATTTAATTTAATTAATTTGTATATATTTTTTTTATTTTTATTTCTGTATTTAATTGCATCTGTAATTCGTGTGAATTCATGGATCATCGCGCTTCGGTCTTTATCTCATCGGTTTGGAGCAAGTACTTTAATTCCGAAACTTACATCATTAACATCACAACCATTAAATCATATACCAGCGACATCTGTCCCACTGGATAGATCCCAGTTTCGGAAAGAAACATTTTCATCTGTATTGTAATTCGTGTGACTTCATGGATCATCGCGCTTTGGTCTTTATCTCATCGGTTTGGAGCAACTGTTTTAATTCCGAAACTTACATTTATGAAGTTAAACGACGTATTTGGTCTTGTAACGCTTTTTACGCTAGCGGACGTCGTCTTTTGATTGGTCGGGTGAAAAAGAGATTTTTCAAATTGCAACTGGAGACTGGATGTATCTTCAGGACGATTTTAGGATCACACAAAAGCCATGTAGTAACGAAAGTAATGAAATTCTAAGGGGAGTTTTTTTTTGTTTGGGCCGATAAACTGCTAACTTAAGGACATTATGTAATAGTTAACGTAACTATAATATAAACTGCATTATATTATATCTATCGTTTTTTTATGTTGTAGCGATCACTGATAAATTGTCTCGATATTAACGGAGCAACTGAGTCAACAACTCAGGGGCAGAGGGAGGAAAGGTGATCGCTAGTCGCCAACATTTAATGAGGGCTTCCATGCATGTGAATGCAAGTTAAGCTGTCAGCACCGTTATTATCATTAAATAGAATTCTTTGCACCATACCAGAATACCGAAAACCATCGTATATTTACTGTTGATATGTGAGTTAACATTAATCCGTTCGCCGATTTTTACTGAAGTAGCATAGTGATGCACGCTATAGTCCTTTTTAATAAAGAGTAAAAAATAATCCGTAACGTGGACCGATATTAGAACGCGTACTCACCAGCGGGGCTTCCCTCTCCACCGGGAGACACTTGTCCTCCCGAGTTCGAGCCCGGGTAAGAAGGTGACTTTGAGGCCCAAACTCTCACTCACTTATGACAAGCGGGCGCGTAGGTACGCAATTTGTTGTTGTTGTTGTTGCGGACTGCTTATCAGCTTATTAGTTTGAAGTCAGCATCATCTTAATCAATACGGTGTCACACTTTGCTGATAGAAACTATATATTTAGGATTCGGAAGTAGGAATATTAAAAAAAAAATACAAACGGAACAAAAAGCTACTTTTATAATCACAAATTTTTATGAAAGTCGTTTACCAATATTACAGAACAATCACAAGTTACAAAAAGAAATCACCAATACAAAACTATAAAGTACTTACATTGAATCACATCAAGTATGCGAATCACCATCACAGAATTATAAAGCACTTATAGAAAATCACATATAACTATGCAGATCACAATGGCCACGACCTTACTGCACGAAATCCAACGAAAAAGTGGCTGCTATGCCATCTGTTTTTATAGTTTTCTTTGGTGGGGGTAAACTGTTATTCCTAACTATATAATCAAAATTTCAAAATGCAACTTCAATGATGCAATTCTGAACTCAAATAACGAGTAGCCGATTTTCCATATTGTATACCACCCGATCACTATCATCCCCGGAATCTATATCGAGGGGCACCGCCAATACGATATCAGACAAAAACACTGACTCTAGTATTTTTTCAATGAAAAAATTACAGTTAATTTTTATTAAATTGGTATTCGTTTACTTTGCAACAATCCGCAAGCACAATGTATGATGGTATAAAGTTCTATACATGCATAGAACCTCCCTACCTCTCACATAGGAAAACATTTTTTTTGTCTCAGGGGAATCCATTTATGGATGATATCCAGGACGCCCGGGTGGCAGTCCTAGGCCTATGTCGGACTCAGCACTTTGGGAGTGCAATACCATATTAAACCCCTGCGGGAGCTTTCAGCCGCTTTAAATGGAGGGTCCCGGATCTGCAGGCAACAGGATCCTTCCAGCGACAGGCTGGCCTCGGCGAAAAGGCCAGACTTCTCCTCCATGGAGACCGTCCGGCTCACCTCTGAACAGTCCCAACGACGCCGTGTCTAGCAGGGCCGGGTTCCCATCCCGGCCCGACACGGACACAGGGGCGTTACTGGAGGCGCATTAAGTAGCGCCTCCTACGCACCCAAATTCGTCGCCCGCGGATGGAGGCCCCGTCGACGGCCTCCTCTCTCACCCGCTCATCGGCCTCCTTCTGGGACATTACTGTCTCGCAGAAGGAGACCATCGCCTTCCAGGACTCGTCGTCGCCGAACATCGCGGTGATGATGCTCGGAAGCGACAAGTCCCCTCCGAGGACTGACGTCAGATCCCGACGCAGCGCCGCCCATCTCGGGCACACCTCGACGGTGTGCTGGGCAGAGTCCACCACCGCGCCACAATCGTGGCATTCAGTCGTCGGCTCCCTTTGGGCCGTCCGACACAGGTAGTCACCAAAGCAACCGTGCCCTCACATAGGAAAACATGCATTTATGATAAATAAAAGTATACCAACACACATACCGTCACCAACACGTGTTTTGCTCCAAAATAGAGCATCGTCAGGGTGAGCAGACTCTACGAGTGTTGAGCACAAAGTTCTTTGCGGAATTTCCGCAAAGTAACGCCTGATACTATCAACTATAGTTAATTTTTAAACTGCATCATGCAAGAATAGCATTACTGCTACATGTTCCATGGCATTGAACCTAGTACGATTGGACAAATACAAAAAATATTTTAGCCTGTAGTGAGCAGGTTTATTGTTAGCTCCGCTAGTTTATATTCAAAGATGAGTGGAGTCTCTTAGGCAGTCTAGTTTCTAAGAGGCTCCACTTGAATGTATGTATGCATCTTTTCTATAAAATCTCTCTAATATTCATAATAACAAGAGCTCGTTAGATCACAAAATAACATGCGTGTAAAATTCCACTGTAATATCCATTCGCTTTATCATTAAAGGATTCATGAAATCGTTCCGTCCTGAAGATCAAACGAGAGTTTAAAGAACGAGAATTTGTTACGCGGTATTTCCCGAACGTGTAAGTTGGCGTTTCTATTTACATAAATTTAACGTTATTGTACTGTATGTACCTGTAAAAAAGAGCAACAATAATACCTTGGGAACTTATAACAAAAGCTGAAGAACCAGAGTCGGATATCATATTCAAAACCGTCTACAGTAAGCATTACACAACGTAACATGATATCTACTGGTAGCAAATAAAATGTACCTACTCGTACATATTATATAGTGTTTATTGTTTTATTTGTAACACATATAAGGTTACTAACGAATAGTTTGGAATAGAGGTAATAAATTTATATATTAATTATATTTTCTATTTATATATTTTATGAGATATAACTACATGACTGCTATTCCAAATATGAATTAACTTTAGTTTCTAGTTTGATTCTCGAGTCAGAGACTATTATGTGACACTTGCCATTAATTGGGATTGTAAACATACGGACGGACAGCATGGACTTACAATGGGTAAAAAAAAACTTTTTCGACGGAAATACTTCAAATCACGGTCACTGAGTTTTCTAACGCACGGATAGACACAAATTGTAAAATTACTAGTTGTGATTTTGGGGTTTTACATATCAAATGAAAGGACTCGTTAACAGTAATACAGAAAAGAGCTGTACGCTCCATTTACAACCGCAAGCCTAGGAATTCGCTTAGAGATCTGTTCAAGGAAATCAATATATTGACTGTTGTGTTAAAAAAATAATCTATATATTTTCTTAAGAAGAGTGATGTTCACAACATCAATTTTAGAAATTATTTAGCAAAACTGGTGAATCTTTCATGGGTAGATCCATAAAATGTATAGTTAAATTCCGTTATTATTGCCGGAAATGCCATACAGTTAAGTAAAATCTCACGTCAAAAGCTCTATTATGATGATAGGTTATTACAAATTATATGATGATTTTTTTATATAAAACAAGGTAATAATGCTTGATAAGAATTTCATCTGATAGTAAGTCGTGATGAAGTTAGTGGTGAAGATGTTGAAGGCGCTAACTTATAAAAGTCTATTTATTCACTCTCCTTTTGAAGAGCCCCACATGATAAGTCCTTTGCAGTGGAGATAACGATCAATAACATTAAAGACAAAACAGCTTAGACATGAGCAACTCCTGCTTGCCGCTTCTGCACTACCGCTGAAACTTGAATTTAAAATGCTGTAGTATTTCAAATATCTTTAAATATCTTTAAAATATACTCAAGGCTCCATATTTTACTGTAATAATTAATTAATTACCTAAATTTATTCAAGCGTTTTATATTTATCTCAATTACAACACAACATAACAATCTCAGCCAAAACAGAAACACCAAGGACTGAAATTTAGTTTAATGTTGATGAAACATTTAGCGCAACTGCAGTATAACTTAAGCGTTGCTTAGGTGTCCGACTCAAATAGAGAGGCAAGCTCTCAAACTTTACACTGAAGTGTATTTTGTTTCAATAGTTTTGTACAGTACATTCGTGCATATTGAAGCACTTTATAATTTAGGATTCTGCCGCGCAAAACATAATAACATTAATAAAAGAAAATACTTCGAAAAAGTGGGAGGTTCTATGTTCATGTTTATTTATTTTATGTGTGTTCATCCTAAATTCCTTTGTTCATGAACATTAGGGGGTTGGTTAAAAGATGGTACTTATTAAATAAGGTGAGATCTGATGATGGATCCTCAAGATAAAGAGTTTCAACAGAAAGCATTTATTGAGCCGTGTTTAAAGATATTTATAAAATTGCAAAATCAGTCCATCATCAACAATCTTAGAGTCTGATGATGTCTGATGATATTTCTTGGCAACAATGCAACTTCTCAACGGATTAGATCAGAATAATCCAAAGGAATTTTTAGCTGTTTCTTTTTAGTACTTTTGATACCGAATAGTACTCCTTAATGCACACTCGCACACGTTTCTATCTCTCTCTCTCTCTCTCACACACAAACGCACACACCCACGGGTAATTTTCGATACTTTTAAATACTATTGTTTAATAATTTAGTTTGCTTCTGATTTTCTTTCTTACTTTTATGTTATGTAAAGGAGATTAGTAACCTAAATCAAGGGCTATAATTCACATTGTAATAAAAGAATTAGGAAAGGAACTGCCTCCCAGGCAACTTGCTCACGCTTTTCTGGGGGTTAGAGCTCGTCGTTATAAATATACTGTTATTTATGGTCAATAAACCATTATTATTATCATTATTTATGACTGGAGCTTGGGGGAAAATACTAAGATTAGTCCTCAGAAACGACTTAGTCGTATGTTGGGCAGCCGATAGTATAAAATCAGGTGCGCGATTTTCTATTTCCGTTACATAATAACTTTTTAATATAGTACCTACTTATAACGTACCCATATTTACACCAAAAATGTAAAAAAAAAACTCTTTTTAAAATAACGGTTTCAAAAAATTTCAGTATGTGGCAAATATAATAATATTGTATTCTAATTAATTTTCGCATTTGAGTCGCAATGAGCTTTTGAACCACTATTTCTATGTGTTTACGTAGACTACCAAGAGACATATTACTACAGTCAATTAACACGAAGTGAACGACTTAGCGTAGTAGGTACCTATTAAATAATAGGTGTAATGCAGATGTTTATTGAACAAAAGGTCCATGTTTTTAAAAGTACGGTAATCAACTTTATTTTAAGGCAGCCAATCTTTAAGTTTGAATATAATAGGGGAACACTCAACGCATACAATGCAAACAAAAGCTTTTTCATGTAGGTATTTAATACTTTCTAAACACATCAATCGTTAAATTCTGAATTGTTTTTTGACAATCTTATTTACTGCAAACAGAAACATTGTTGATGACATTAAGAGGCTTTATTATTCAGGAGAGTGATTTCGACGCGTTTTGTGATGTTTATCTCGTTACTTTTTTAGTATATTGTAAAGGAGATTCATTAAAATTTCCGGGATGTCACTTTCACGGGCCGCCCCGACTTTGTTCGGGTTGAACAATCCATACTAACCTTTAAATGGCATAAAACAAATTGAATACCATTATGACTAGCTAATTTATATTTGTATTATATACGTAGTATATATTTTATATCTATCCGCAACTATGCACTTTTTAAATGGTAAATCAAGTTTTCAAAAAGGTACAATTTTTATCAGATTGCGGAGATTACCCTCCGCTTACACACAAAATCACAAAATATATATTTTTTTTATAATTTGAAGAAAATTATATTAGACATGTTTAACGCATTTTACACAACGTGCCTTTCATGTCTACAAAATTATTGAAAAGAGTAAATACGAAAAAAATTGAAAAAAAAAAATTGACCCGACGTACTTCATTGTCTGAGAATACACTTGGGAATTAAATCGAATGAAATCAAATCGATTCATACGCACACTCTCAGGTATTGGAGTGATAAAGCTGGTTAAATTTGTGTGACTCACTAAATAATTAAATTTGACGCACGGATTAAGGAACAAATGCTCTTAAGCGTCTTCCGAGCCTTGTTGGAAAGTTGGTTATGAACTAATATTAAACGAAATAATATATTTTTACTTTCACTGATATTAATTATATTGCACATTAAATTGTATAATATATAGTTTTTTTTATACCCGTAAACGTATATAGTAGATATTGCGTTTTCTAATATTTTAGAGTATCATCTGAACTAATATTATATAGAGAAAAGATTTTATTGTATGTTTGTTTGTTACTGATAAACTCAAAAACTACTAAACAAATTTTAAAAATTCTTTCACCTATGGAAAGCTACAGTATCAGCGTGTAACATAGACTGTATTTTATTTAAAAACATATCAGAATATCCTTAGAAAATTGCAATAATATACCCCGATATTTAAAATTTTACAACGAAACACATTCCTAAAACAATGTGGGTGTTATTTTTAATCGTAAGGCGTAAGTTTTCTGACGTGAAGTTACGGCGGGCTACTAGTTGGTAATAAAAACAGCAGACAAACGAACAGACGGTTCAAGTCATGGGAAATGCTCGCCGTCGCCCATACACATCTGCAACAAAAGCGGGGTCACCGACGCGTTGCTCGGCCATGAAATGAATGTAGGTAAATCTGGTTATTAACTAATTCTACACGGGTGTAAACGAAATAGTTCAAAACATTTGTCATTTTTGGAACAAGGGTGGTTGCTAGCCAATACGAATCTTTATTATCATATACGAGTACCAAGTAGGATGCAGGAGTATTGAATACCGAATACCAGGGACGGTTAAGCAGGGTGAGGTATGAGGCTTATTGATCTCTAAAAGAAAATTTCCGCGTCCGATGTCCGGCGAAGTGCACCATTAGGTTAGGTTAGGTTAGCTTGGACTTTGACTCAAGGGCCTCACTGAGGGGTTGAGCCATGTATTCCGGGCTCACCATTCCATTTTAAGCGAGTATGGTATAAAGCCACACTGACATCGCGGAGAGTCTGCAAAATCGGACGGCACCGGCGGTCTGCGGAGAAGTGCGAAAGTGCACCCGTGATGCCGCTAAATGGTGAGCGAAGGCACAATCAGAGGTTTAGGTCGGTATGAGTTCGACATTACCAGGACCGCTTACCCAAGCATTCGGATATCCATAATGGATTTCCCCTGGCAAAAAATAATTGCCTTGGATTCAAGGACAGAAGAAGCGTTTTATTTCCGTTTCATGTAACTGAGATATAATTTTGGCAAAATTGTCCTAATCGTAAATAATCTTCAAGTATATAATTTACGTTGGCGTTAAAACAAATAGGTTGTAAATGCAAACAAAGAGAATACCATACATTCCGCGCATTAACGCAGTGTCGATCAAATTCTCTGACGGAGGATCTGCGGCGAACAGGTCGGTGGCGGCGTGCCAGCTCTACGTGAATTAATGATTACATACAATTCTAGGAAACATTAAACATGCAATACGTAATATAAAACGAATTATTTTCATGAAAGCCACCAACGAAATAACTTTGAATCAAAATAATCGAGTGAATCAAAAACGTTCTTAGTCACGTAGCTAAACGCTGTTTTAAAATTAATGACTTGTTTAATGATTTCACGACAAATATCTTTTTGATGGTCTAATTATGCAAACCATAAATAACATGGACATTTCTCATCACCGCAATAAGACATTATAATTCTCTAATAACATTTTATCTAATACTGTTCGGACAGGGATCGAACCTCGAACCCTTCGCTGGGTCATCAATGACAACTAATCAGGCCGCTTAGTCGTCTTTATGTAAACGATGCTCAATTGTATTACATTTTCGTAAGAAAATGTGTATTGTATTGTTTTCATGTAATAGAAATAGTATGCGCTAATGTTAAACGTTTTAATTTGATAGCTTGTAAAAAAGTCTTTATTACAGAATTTGATGCGATTGTATACTAAATACAGGTCGACCCGCCCCAACTCTGGTTGGGTTGAAAAATTTATTATATTTACATGATAAATATAGCCTAAGCCCATCCGGGATAATGTGTTTTTGAAACGTTAAAAGTATTTTTCACATATGTGCTGTGGTTCCGGACATTACGCTCCATGTATAATACAAACTCACACAATTCGCAATCTCTCATTAGAATAGTCATAACAAAGTATGTGAAATATATGTAGGTTTTTTTTTTCAAAAAACATTTGCTACATATTCAGTACATGATATAGATAAGATTGTGTGATTGTTTATTCCTCAATCATTCTACTTTAATGAAATTACCGATTTGAATGAAATTTGGTATGGCGATAACTTATCATCAGCGTCAAAATCAAATTTACTATCTGCAGCGGAAAGGCTTCTTATGGTGCTGCGACACTGCTGCTATGAAATAATTTAAAACTTTATTGAGTATTAAATAACATACAAGTCTACTAGCACATAATTTGTGACGATTCTTTGGATATTTATATTTACAACTCTCCCAAACTGATAAAAACGTTATAACACGGTTGTACATGTTATAACCATCAGTTTGGACCTTGGATGGATACAAAGTGAGAGGAAGGCCCATGACGGTGGATGGGTTCTATTAGGCGTGATATACATGAGGTGGGAATGGACATAAGTATGACAGGAAAGCGCGATGAATGGAAGGAAAAAACATACTGCGCTGACCCCATCTAATGGGATAAGGTAAGGCAGATGATGAATTAGGAACTTCTTTTCAATGTAGATAATTATAATATTATCGAGTACTGTTTAAATGCTACTGAACTGTGTGGTACGAATTGACCAGCTGACAGTGCTAGAATTACGCACAATGATACAAAAATATATTTCCCCTGGCTACACTACGCGCGCGCCGCAGTCGTCCACATTCATACTGTTAAACAAATGTTACAATTTGTTTAGTACATTAATTTCAATTACATAACATGAAAACGTTTAGTAACGTTTGCTATAATTTGCGACATAATGTTAAAACAAAGTTGTATAACGTAACGTAAGTATAAAATACACACTCGGTACCTCGAAAGTGATGCGAAATTTGTGTGATGATAGAGCACCGACTCACTAACTCATTCGCTGATTATGTACATACGTTGTTTTTAATATAGACATACTGCATCAGTATACGTAAATTTTCAAGAACGTCAACCGAAGTAGACTTAAAGTTGACAGGCTCACCTGTGTCTGTCAAGTGTAAACTGTCAACAGTTTCTCCTCGCTACCTCAGTCTCGACTTGACCGTAACCCATGTAATTGAGTAAAAATATTGGGAAAAAACACAAAGATCGTAAATATCTGTTACCGTTTAAATGTAAATTATTTAGAATTAATCTTTCTGCTAAATTAGTACGGGCAGAATGAACAAGCAAAGGGTACGACGAATTATAGAGTTACGTTCATGGAATGGACATGCAAACGAATTATAGAGTTATGTTCATGGAATTTACATTAAATAATTAGTGATTGACAGTCGAGAACCGGATTCGTGGCACCGCGCCAAAATAACGTAATTAACTACTTCATTCATTTTTATCAAATAACTGGCTTCAATCCAGCGCTTAACGAACTTGGATCATACTGTATCACGTTGCTCTAGTGTGAATGAATGGCCAGCCCAAGTATTAGAAATTCGTGTGCTACATCAAAACCTTCCACATGGTTTAACAAGTACATATGTACATATCTTACGAAAAAACTGCTAACGAAAACTTAATATTATGCATTCGGTAGTGTGGAAACTTAGAAATTTTCTCACTAGCGGTTCCTCATTCAACTTCACTGAATAGAACTCCTACGATTGACTAGAAAATTAAACACTCAATAATTAAACTACTTAAATTAACATTGTATATGAATTATCTTTAGGGTGTACATACATAAACAAATTAAAAAGAAATTTGAAGGGTGAAATGAAAATAAAAAGTATTTTAACAAAAAAATCGACTTCAACTTGAAGAAGATGGATTTCTTCATTTCATGTCCTATTTTTAACTATTGTACCAACCAATATATCTTCCAAGCAAAATAGACCATCTTGACCGAATCATCCATCTTCTCAAAAAAAAAAGGAATATTCCAAATCGGTTAATAAATGATGGAGATCTGAGGTTACAAACTTGAAAAAAAATAGAAACGAATTGCATACCTCATCCTTTTCTGAATTCGGTTAATTTTTTTAGATATGCAAATGTTTTTTTTGGCACTTAAAATTAAGATGATTTCGAGATAAAGAAAATAAAGAAAAATTGTACACATAATTTTAATAGCGTTCTAGTTGCAAAATAACTAAACACCTCAACGTTACGTGTCCTAAATACACAATCACATATGTATTTATTACATAGGACAATGAAATCCTGTGAGCGATCGCCGTAATGCATAACTGAACAACAATATACTTTTCAAAAAACACTCGTAAAACCGTAAGCTGTGATTCATGAGTGGAAGAAGATAAAAAAGTTTTTCCATTTGGTAAGCAATTTTCATAATAGTGAGATCGGTAAATCACATGTATGTATGTTTTACATTGAATTTTATGTTCTTCCACGTAACCTATTTTTTCGTTTCCGGAAATATATTCCTTGATATGGTTTTTTTCATTTGTTACGTTTTATAAATAACGAGTTTATAATTTTCAATTCATTTTGAAGTCATATATAAACATATTTATTTTTTACAGTTGCTACATAAAATCACTCAGGACTGTATTTACTAACCACTGAACAGAATTTCCATACAAATTTTTACTTTACATTTCGTATGATTTATACCCATTCTAAGGTTTAAAATACATTTATGTTCACCGATGATTCCATACGATGTCGTTATAGACAGACAGATATACATAGAGACAGGCACATAAGAATTTAAAAAATGTTTTGTTAAAAAAACGTTATCAATAAAGATTAATGTACATATTTGACGCCATTACAGTTTTATTATTGTCATAGATAGTTATGTAGGGAAATGTAGGTTGTGTTAGATCTTGATGAGGGTCGTACCCGTTCGCATCAAAGGAAATAAGGAAGCTACTTTGTTCAAGATTTTGGGGTTTAATTGTAAACGTGCCTCGGGTTATCTTTTTGGCACGTCTCACGTGAAAACATTATGTGTGATACGCTTTGTATACATTCAGCATTGTTTGTGATGTGACAAGGGGAGATATTGTATTTATTTAAATTGGGGCCAAAACGTTGACGGAACTACTGATGTTTATTCGTTACCGCAGCTCAAAGATAGAAATAATGGTTTCGCTCTTGAAGGACCCTATTCAATACAATATAATACAAACACTTTTTATACTACATAACCCCTTGCGGTAGCAATGAATGTTTTGAAAAACTATTTATACTCAATCATACAAAAATACTATAAATTTAGTATATTTACGTACGACATTATTACATACATATTCTATATATCACCGATTTTATAAATAAATATTTTAATATAAAAGACAGAAGGAAATAAAAAGTGCCAATAACTTTTAATGATCATACTGAATGTTCTAAGGATGAAAGGGTTTTAGAATGACGAATATTTGTCCTAGCCAATTACTCGTAGTTCCACGGATAAAACTTTGTTATGTAGTGTTCACGGAGCAATAACTATAATGAAAACCATGACAGTGTTGATAAACATTTTAGAAATCTGCCGAAAATTCCCTGCTTTCATGATATTCTATTTTAAACCTTTATTTGGAAATTCTTAATAATGACTTGGCTGAAATCGAACGTAAGATAAAAATTTAAACATCATCGGTCGCATTGTCAAGGCTCACTGGCGCCCCTCGCGTTCCCATTTTCCCGGTAAAAGTAAACAACTAAGCGAGGGAGAATTTTAAAAAGGCTGAGCATAATAGAAGAGGTTTGCTTATTGCTCGTTCTTTGCATAAATTATTCAGTTACGTGTTACGAAGTACCTCATATTTCTCTTCGAGTAAATAACACTGTAATTGTACACCCGTGTCGCTTCTCCTTATCTCGCCTTTGCCGTCTGTTTTGCTCAGCTATTATTTGTTTTGCAACTGTAGACAGTGATTAGAGTCACTCCACAGATATAAGAATAACTGGCTCGATAGGCGTTCTACGATAATATATTTAAGTATGAAATATTAGGATTTATAACCATAACATTTCTAGAGCTACGAAAAATTATGAAAACATATGAAACATATGATCTTAATTTCACAAATAATTCGGGCTTCCAAATAAATTATTAAACACTTATAATAATAGACGTACCAACTTCTATACCTATATCGAATTAAATTTGGTGAAAGTTCAATTTGAAACTGGTCGATTTCTAGAATATTCCTCCTAAAATTTTGTGGTGCAAAAAAAAATCTGCTGGAAATTGAGTTCAACGATCAAGCAAGAAGGACTAAAAAAGTATGAACATAGAGCAGTAAAGTAACGTGTGAATTTTAAAAATGTATTCTCGTGAATACCTAATAAAATTCATGTCTTTACTTTAACGGTTTTTTAATTAAGCCTGAATTCCCCAGCTAGTAAAATATAATGAACTAATAAAAAAAACAGTAGGACAAAACCTATAATACGCGGAGAATGCTATGTTTGTCTGCCACCTTTAGTGCCGGTAAAAGATTGCCTTTGCTGAAAGGTTGCCATTACCATAAAAGTTGTGTCGCGAAAATCTGCATATTGTATACTTTGTATTTTCAGCAAACGTTAACTATGCGAAGCTAAAACGCAGCTGCAAATATTTAGTACGGAATATTTAACAAACATAAATTTGCTTTAACAAGTGCGTCATAACAGGATTTTCAAAACGTGCTGTTGGAAACTTTAAGCTTTAACTTTTCAGTACCCGCATCCGGGACTCTGAACACATTGTAGGCTAATAACCAACTAACTTTATGTTGAAAATGTCAGACAAAATAAACAAAAAATATTATAAGAATGACTACAAAGATAGCTAAAGTCAGTACAAAGTGAAACATAATTAAATTAGTTTTTAGCAACTTGATTAATTTCTTGATTGATAATAAGGATGATCAGTGAAAGCGACATTTTGCAAACTATGTCGAAAGTTTCTTTTTCTTGAAGAATACTCTTAAGTGTTTTTCTTATTTATCCATAAATTTCTGCATCCATTACAAATTACATAGCCTAATAAATGTTTTAATTATCGATATGCGCTTTCACATTAAAAAATCAAACAGAAATTCTTCCTTTTTGATGTCACTTAAAATCCATTTAAATTACAGACATTTATTAATAATAAGTATGACAAATGCTTCAACTAATGAGATTGCTGCAATTAAGTTTATTTTCTACTTAAGTTAAAGGCTTGTTTTCAATGTAAGGCAAAGGAGCTAACGTAAAAGTGCCTCGCAGTAGACAGAGTTCATTTAAACCAGATGTTTAATTAAGAATGCATTTAGCAAGCATAGTTAAATTGCTTGAAAACGCCAACATTTCAGTGAATTTTCTTGGGTGTAGATATTATTTTTACTTATTCAACAGGTTCAAACTACTTTTACTTAATGAAAATTAAACATAAAAATGTGACAGAGCTGAATCTGTACATTAAATTATTTTTAGAAATTTTTAATACAGGTTGGTTTTTCATCGATATAAAGGATAAAATATATTTTTTGGAGTCTTTATCTGTCTGTCTTTTCGTGTATTTTGTGCGTTCTCCTTAACCTGGTGTAGCCCTGCTACTTAAATATCGACAAAAATATTACTGTATAAGGAGAAAATACTGTTTTTTTCCCTGCCCATATTTATATCAATTTAGATATGTTCACTTGCGGATGATTTATTAGGACTTATTCATATATATTATAATACATATACTAATAATAAAATGGTAATGATGTCGAATATGTTCATAGGTTTTTTGGAAATTTGAATGTAAGTGGACTTTGTTAGCAATATAGATGTCAAAAAATATTTTTTAAAATTTTTGTAAGTCTTTCTGACCACGTATCACACTAAAATCTTCAATAGATTTAGATGATAGTTGAAATTTTCGTAGTTTATGATAATTCCGTGGGATAAGAGATGAAATTTAATACATACATTATTTTAAGAGGGCATTTAATAAAACTTTGACTGCTCAGCTGTCGCGATTACAATAATTTAATATGTTTGTAATTCACAGGACTGGAATACCCCATTTCTAGAATTTCTCGCGATTATCTGAAGCGAAGACAGGTCGGGTCACTAGTACAAACATATAATAGTAAGAATTACTGTGTAGATGGATGAATTTCTCAAAACTCATAGTATCCTGGCATAACTCGCCATTGACCAGTGTAACATCGCCGCACGCAACTTCCGTTGCATCGTGGCAATACACTAATAATTTTTCATAATGTGCCACATGCATAGTTTCCAAAAATTTTCAAATGTACGTAAAAATCTTAATCATCAAATTTTACATACGGAGTGAAGTATATTCATAGTATACCGTACAGAATCATGTTCCGCACTATTTCCATTCGGAATTTACCGGCTTTTATTTTAATCCAAAAACGAACGGAACATGTTGAGCCAATAATAGCAATAGGATAAGCTTAGCTCTGATAGCGGATACGTTCCAATTGGAACCGACCTGACAATTCAATTACTCTGCATTGGCTACCAAGAATGTATCTTGTATTCCCAGCGTTTCTATTTGCAAATCGCTGGGTAGTGCAAATGATGTGGGTCGAATGTCGAGACAGTCAGGGAGGCTTAAGGTTGTGCATACAAATTGAACGCGTAAATGAGATAAAATCCTGTTTTACTCGCTCGACACGACGGAACGTTGAAACCACAATAAAAAGGTAATGGAAATTTCTGATACGGCAAAGTGGCTTTGTGGCGTGCAAGCTAAATTTTAATTTGTAATAAGCGTTTAACGCAGTAAACATTGTTAGACATTTTTTATTAATATTGAAGAAGTAAACGGGCATTGATAGTCGACCTGTTGTTATTACGTGGCTACAACAACTTAGGATACTTGTAACTAGAATATTTAATGAGAACTATAGTTATTAAAATGTTACTCTGAATTGTGTTATGGATATGTTTAATTTCAATTCCTCAAAGGGTTCCGAAGTTATGCATGATTGAACTAAAACTACACGAAGAATTATAGTAAGCATGACAAGTAACGATAATCCAAGATTTGGGTCTGTTTTCCACACGGAGAACCCGGGTTCGAATGCTGTAGGTAACTCTAATTTTTAAAAGTTATATAGAAAAGAGACGGCGAAAGAAATCGTTCTCGATTTATTTCGTTGTGTGTATGTAGCTATCAATTTGCGCTTGGCCAACATGGTGGACTGTGGGCTTTACCTGGCGTTGTGAGATTACACCAAAGCCCAGAAGTGTGACAGTTGTGATAATGTCACTACGAATCTTGGTCGGATTGACGCCATCCAGCAGTGGGCTGAATAATGGATGATGAGTACGTTCATAGAACTGAACCATCATTTTCTAAAAATAGAATAGTAATATGAATGTCAAGTTAATACTAGCATCTTCTTTTAAGCGAAACGTATTGGAAATATAGGAGAGTAAAAATACCATATTTATTTGTGCATCGAAACTACATGATTCACAGAATAATATCACACTGGAACGTATTAGTTTCATTTATTTCTAAAAAATATTGCTTACTTATAAAATCTATATTATCTATATCTACATTCATATTATAAAGAGAAAGTGCGAATTGTGTGAGGTTGTGTATACGCAGATAGTAATCTTCGTAACTGCGGCAGCTATTTGAAAAAAAAAATAGCATTTGGAAGGCATATTTCGTGTTAATATATGTATAATTATTTGTTTAAACCGAATGTAGTCGGGATGGGCCGCTAGTATTCGATAAACAGATAACTTAATGATTTAATTTTAATTCAATTTAATTGGCACTTAATGTGTTTTGCCATTCGTTAATAAAGATAACATGTAAATCATGGACAGATTAGAAATACAAGTATCTGATATTAATTCAATGTATATTAAACAATAATATCGACCTTAAAAAGAACAAAATTAATTAATCCCCCGTAATGGATTTGGCCCGTTTTCCCCCAATATTCTGTTTACACATATAGAAGTACAAAGTTACAACATTCACCCATTTCGGTGTTGATAAATTTAAAAAGTTAATGCAAACCCAATGTCCATTTTCATTTAGGCCAACGAATCATTGATTTTAGCTACATATTTGATCCCATTTGCATGTTTAGGTGAATGTTGCCATTAAGATACGTTGCATATTTGGATAACGTGCGTATGTTGATATGGATGAGTATATATATTTTTTTGTATATCCGTAGAAAAGCCAAATCTTCAATAAATACATAAAATAAAACTGCGGGTACTAAGTTAATTAAGTATTCTAGTAATTTAAATAAGCTGGTAACTTCAAAGCTGTCTTAACTTTTTTTCAGTAAGAAAGTATTTCCCAACTTCTAATTCAAAATAATTTAATCATTTGGGTATTCTGTAAACTTATGTAGACTTATGCACGTCATTTTTTACTTCTACTATCGTTTTGAAAGTATAAAAAAATAAATTAAAAATTAAAAGTTCCATAAATAACTGGCGTGTCAAGTTTTGAACCGTATAAAAACCAAATACAATCTAAAAACGAAACGTTTGTATAAAAATCTTATTGTGTTATTCGATTAATGTATTGTTCTCTAAAGTTTCTACACATCACTGTCAGAAAAAAATATGAGAACAAATTACTTGTAGTTCTCCAAACTCCCTCTTCTAAGGGATAAGATTTCTCTTTCATCTCAAAACACCAGGAAGATTATATGGATCCACAAAGAAACACAAAAAATGTTTTCTTCTCAAATAATGTGGAAAGAACGAATACAGCATAACCCGATTTTTTTTGGAATTCATTGGGTGTACGGATTTCGGGGCAACCGTCCATGTTTTATTACGAGATCTCGCTTGACGACATGAGTATAAAGCAGGCAATCAGTCTTATTGTAGCCGCGGAAAGCTGCGACCGACTGCGAAGTATTCTTATCACAGAGCTTGACATTATATACTCTAATAATATAAAACCCTATATTTTTTTAGTTATTCATTTATACACTATGTAGTACAATCGTTTACAATGCTTGTGCGCGCTAATCTTAGAAACGACTTAACCGATTTCGTTTTGGTTTTCACTCATGTAAGCCTCACTATATATTTAAAGTTCGTTTCATAGGCATCCATAAATTTGTAGGCAATTTATAAATTAATATATTTCTAAGTATTCAATTAAAATTTAATTTGAAATTATGATTTCAATACAATTCAGTATATCTAAAAAAATAGGTCGCTCTATTTTTAGACACGGCATTTTATTTTCGAAGTTCATTGCCTATAAAAGGTGGAAATTTATGTTGAATGCGATGTGTGGATTGATAAAATGTATTTACGCTTTATACCACTTTATACTCGTGCAACCAACGCTACTAAAATTCAGCAACACCCTGTATGTATCGAAGGCAAATAGACTATTCGATTGACGTCACGGTAACTGTAGGTCAGTCGATGATTCACACACTACAGCTACATATACACAATGCGTAGGTCCGTCTAGAGAGCTGAAGCTCGATATTCACTACATTAAAACTAACACTGCTCACTTCCCATGATAATATAGAGTAACACTTTGACGAAGCGGCGAAAATAGTAAATAATGCCTAAACTGTACATTAAATATTTTTTGACAATTTTAATCTATGTATGCTTTGTTTGTCCCAGTAGCTCGGGACCAGAATACGAGCTACGGTATCCCCTGCCTGTCGTAAGGGGCGACTAAAAGGGGACTTCCAGGGTTGCGGACGGTAAGAGTGGGAGCTTGAACCACCCGGCTAGCAACCTCGGGAAGGACGACGGTATGTGTTGTCGCGTACCGTCGACAAGATCGGGTGGAGCTGAACGGAGCATGTTGTCCTTCCCGGGTAGAGCTCGACAGGGGCACCGCGCTCAGAGGACTCCGGTTACGTTTCTATGGAGATCCCGGAGTCCTCCTTTTGAAGGTTCCCCTCAAAGCAAAAGATAAAATAACCTTTGTTATTATTTCCATAGACACCAAAATATTGCTTTTTCAATTTTTGTGTGACGGTCTGTCTGTCTGTCTCAACGTAAAAATCACTGCATGGATTGATAATATAACGTATTCGCATATCATTGATCAATTTCGTGGACACCTTGTTTTCGGGGAAGTGGAGCAGATCCCGCGGGAAAAAAGATAAAAGTTTTATGTGTTTTGTTGTAGTTATTCCGAATACATACGTTTTTTTTTATCTAAAGACCTCTAAAAACCAACAAACTATACAATTAAATACGGTAATTACGAAGTGCATGAAAACGGTGAATGTTTCGCTGCGAGTACAATAAACTTAACGATTATGTGTATGCCATTTGATAGGCGAGGCCGAGTTAGAGTAGACTGCATTTGCATACATGATAAATCAATAAATATTATAATGTAAATGGTGCTCCTATTTCAATACGCAGTATTAGAATATGTTACCAAAAAATATAAGAATAAGAATTGTCCTCCTCAAATTGAAGGTGCCTATTTAGTTTTTAGTTACATCACGATAACCTTTACGTTGCCATGCCACTTGGCAAACCGTAAGTTATGTGGTTATCTAACACGAGGTGGACTATACAATCTACAGCCACTTAGCTACGAATATATTCGTAGATAATACGATAATAGTAAAAAAAAAAAATACATACTCAAACCCGCACTGCGATTTCGTTTGTAATCCTAGTGATCCGGACGGCACATGGTATAAACATACACGAAGAACACATCACAAAACACTGCGCGAGAACAGGCATTTATCTGTCAGATAACTCTCCATCCAGAGCGGAATCCGAACCTGGGACCCCTCAGTAGGCTCGGATTAGTATCAATAAAGAATAGAATAACAGAACGATAAAACGTGTACTTTTAAAGTTTATATTTACAGCTAATTGAAAACCTTCAATGTACTTTCAGTACATGACTAGTCTATATAATAAAAATAAACTAATATTATAAAGAGAGAGTGCGGATTTTTTAAGATTGTGTTTATGCGGAAAGTAATCTTCGGAACAACGGCACCTATTTGAAAAATTCTGTTAAAAGGTTTAGGATGGACATAGTCTGTATATCAATTGTACGTGTAAAATATAACCGTTGTAAAATATAACCGTTGTAAAATATAACCGTTGTAAAATATAACCGTTGAACCTGAACGAAGTCGGGATGGGCCGCTAGTAACTTACATTTGTAAAGGAGATTGCGGTAAAACTATATGAGTACTAGCGGCCCCGTCCGATTTCGTTTGAACTGGACTATTAATTATATATACATGATTATTTAAAAATAATACCTTTCTCCTTAATTAGACATAATAATAATGGTTAAATGACATTTTATATAGCCTATCATCGGCACAATCACTAGCTCTTACTACATACCAATTTTCGCGAAGATCGGTCAAGTCGTTCTAAGTTATAACGGGACATACACACAGACAGATAGACAAAAATCTTCCAAATGATCAAGTCGATGTCAGTGAATCAAAAAACAAATATTTATCATGAAATTTGACAAAAAATTGAATGTACAGACAGACGCTACAGATTTATACAGTAGTATAGATGTACATAAGCAACCCTATTTATGGTTACCATAGCATTTTATAAAAAAACATGACTGTAATTAGTTTACCTTTGTTACGCCTTTGGTATTAAATATTTTCAACATCTTCGGAGTCCTATTTATTGCCACATATATATATATATATATATATATATATATATATATATATATATATAT
>PDGT01000011.1:4761258-4793702 GCA_003671415.1 Megathymus violae | reverse complement strand
CGTAATTTTATAATATACCGCCATGGACATTATTACTTTGAATGTTGGTTTTTGTTTTCTTTTTAAAGCCTTGATATAGCTAGTTTTAAAACCTTCACGTACAATTATTTAAACTCTGCTGCGTCGCGTTTGTCACCCACATACGGTCCAGGTAATAATAATAATATACAGCAATCTGTTACCATATTTGTATAATATACTCGACCACAGGGTAACGAATCTATTACACAGTTACACAGTGGATTAGTAACGTTAAAGCAATCGACAGAACTGCGGAACAAAACGTGTTAAAAACGATTTTACATACATTTTGTTAGTTCACGGGTTTTTAAGATCGTGGAGATTTCGACATCTTTTTTAGCATTAGTGAAATTTGAAATTTGTCAGATGCTTTTGTAGAATTGACCTGGTTATATGTTATCTAACTTAGTTTTCGGGGCAATGCCCCGGTTTAAGTGAGTAGTTTCAACCCTTGAAGCACAGTTATTAGTGTCCTGTATCTTGTCTAGGAACGATAGAAGTTTCCAGTCGGGACATATATTAAATGTAAAGGTATAAATAAATAAAAAGTTGTCATTGGGATGTTAGGTTTTCGATAGAGTCACAACTATGACGCAGGAAATCCTAGCGCTGAAAATTAAAGAATTTTGGACGTTTTTCGTATGTCAGATTGCTATTAGCGATAATAATGGAAGGTGACGATCTAGGTTAAGTTAGCTGTTTCAAAATTTTACCGTATCATGACTAGTTTTGTCATCTGTACAGATTTCGGTGAATTGAATCGATTGAATGAATCTATGAACCTCGTCTTATTCGATTTTACGAACCTAATATGTAGCCTTTACATTTGTGCTTGTAGTAATAATTAGATAAGTTAACAGCAATAAAATCTATATGCTTAACAGAGTAATATTAAGAACCTTTATTATAAACTTAAGATACTGCGTTAATCCACACAAAGAGCAGAAATATGCTCATAAACGAGCACAAATTGCAATTTTGCTCGGCGTTGTTGTAATATTTACTTTAATATCTTCTATGTATATGAGGAATATTGTATAGATTTTAATTAAAAATTCAGTCTATGTATCTATTGCTTATACTGTATCTTGTGTACATGATCATCAAGCTTCGGCAATAAGTTCCGTAGTGATGCAAGGTTGTTTTACAAACACGACGATGGTGTTAATGAAATTTAAGTACGACTAGAGGCCCGTACGCTTCAAAATAAACCCCTTGGGATGCAATCCAATCCAATGACATTTACTTACATAGACTTCCCCTTAATGTTCAGAGAGATTTATACGGAAATGTTGTTCTGTAGTGATGTTGATCAAATGTAATTTATCAAGTCAAGCCGTCCAAAGGTCCAACTACACATTTACGGATTATGTATATTTTGCAGTCCAAATCAACCGTGTGTATAAAATCGGACACTTTGCAGAAGAGATGTGTATAATAGAAGGAAGAGTACATGCGGAAACCAAAAAAGAAGTTAGTTTTATACTTAAAAATTCTAACGGAGTCACCGTTAAGTATTTTTGAAATTTTTGATGTTTTGATTGACCTTTTGTTATCAATGTTCAAGCCGAAAACATGCTTTTGGAATAATTGTCTGTCTGTGCACGTATCACGTGGAAACAACTGAACTAATTGAGACATTACACTGCATACGTGTTACTTATGCTGTGGGTCAACTAAGGTATATTTCATTCTTAGTAATGGATCTATTCCTATGAAAAAGGAAATAAAGTTTTGTAAGAACATTTTGTTTATGGTTAACTTCATAAAAAATTGTGTTTTAATAAAAACTACAATACATAATTTCTTTTCTAAATCACAGAAAATCTGAAACTCTTGAAAAAGTCATACAAAGGGTAAACAAGACATTTTTAAACGCCATTTGAAAGTTACTAAGATTAAATTGTTTACTGTGTTTTATATTTACTAATTATTGAGGTAAATTTTTGTTCGTAGTTATGAAACATTTGTTGACAATGTGTAACAGTTCTTTCGGGCGCGTGTGGAAATTTAAGTATGCTGTTTAATTGGTTTTTTTTTTATAAAAAACACAAGCTTTAAGTAGTAAAATACATTAGAATATACAGGAGTGTATATTTTGCATGCAATTAATAAATAAAATAAAGGAAAATATATTTTTTTATTTGATTTCGGTAAATAAATTTGAATCGAATCTTTCGAGATGACACAACTTCCCCAAGGCGTTACAGTCGAAAAAAAAACAGGAATAACTGCACATTTCTTCCATTGTAATTTTCCTGTGAAACTAGAAACAGATGTTTTAAATATCAAGAAACGTTTGCTAATGGATACAAAACTTGAGCTCTGTTACCATTTTTCTTCCCGGTGACAACTAAATCCTCACCGAGACTTTTTTGTAGTTACCACAACATTACGAGATGTTTTGTTTTTTCTGCAGATAAATAATATAATATTCTATAATTAAAGTTGTGTTGGGTACATACAAAAAACATAATATTTTAATGTGACACAAACAAAACAACAACCAAAGACCATAATTGGCATGTAACGGTCCCCACCTTACAAGAACTACTACTACTGCTACACATTTCCAACCTACTTACGTTGTGGGAGTCTTCAAGAGAAAGAGTTTATAGGTTTTTATAGGTTAGTGAATTCAAACTGAGATGCGATAAACTTCATCAGGTGGGATTCTTGTCAAGAATGAACGTATTTTATGTAAAAAAAGGACATCAGAAACATCATAGACATCGCGGAGACATTTTCTGCCAAGAAGGAAACGGGAGATTCACGATCCGCGGTAAAAATATATTTCACGGTTAATTTTGGAAGGACAGTGATAGTTAAGCAGATAAAGAACTCTGTGATTCTAAATTAAAAAAATGAAAGCTTTTTGTTATTTTTATTTAGAAATAAGGATTCTATTCTCTATGCATTTCAACTCTTTTCAACTCCTACTTCGAAACAAACGGATACTCGCAACTTGGCAGTGTTTCTACGAGTACGACTTTAAGATGAAAACTTTATTACTGTATTGCAGTTGTATTCAACTAAACATTTTGGGGATTTTTTTTTTATTTTTAGCTCGCGAACTGTGTCATGCATCCATCCAAAGAGTTGAAAAGGATAAAAATTATCGTGAATTTTTCACAACACCAGATAAATCATTAATATTTAAAAGACAACTTGCTTTCTTACTGCTTTATTTTATTTATAATAAAAAGCTTTCCAAATCCATGTCCGCAGAGTGTGGATCCCAAACTACAAATCATATAAATGTCTTTTTTATCCACGAATATTTTCCGTCTCCTATGGGAGATATATTTAAGATTTTCTTTGTAGTGAAACCGTATATTTAGATTTCCAGGCGCGCGTGGGATATATTTATAAGAGTTGCGAAATAAAATAACAAATACTTTAATTTGGACTTTCGACTGAAATCTATACATAAATAAAAATTTGCCTGATCTTTACTGATTTTTTTGATCTTTTAACTTTATTAACGTAATATAAATCAAAAAAGTACTTATCCTAAAACAATGCAGTTGCTATTTCTATGCGCAAGGCGTAGTTTTTCTGAAGCGAAGCGTGGGCGGTTTTCTATTTATAAATAAAATACGAGCCTATTTCCTTAGGATAAAATAATTTCAACTCCTATTCCTCACCGTTAGGAGTGGTATTTCTTCTTCAAATTTAAATGTGACCAAACGGGAAGTAATATATACCTTTTCAAACAAAAAAGGAATTTTCCAAATTGGTTAATACTAGTAAACGATTGAGTTCTCGAGGTAACAAACATAAAAAAATACAAACGAACTGAGAACCTCTTCCTTTTTTGAAGTTGGTTAAAAAAACCATCCATGCATGGTGTTTTTATCGGTAATTTTACATAAGGGGCACGAATTGCATATGTAAGAACTTTTCTAACATCGAAACCGATTTTCAAAACAATTTGTATAATCTACCTAAGACCTTACGCCGATATGCGCGAAGCCTGCCAGCACGTCTTCAGTGAGAATGTCCTTTTAAACACATTTTTTATTTTAGGGAGTAAAACAAAGCAGGGTAATTTTAAAGTTTAACCGCTGTACTCTGCAGGAAATACCTCGGTTTGAGGGCCAGGGTGAATTGTCATGGTGATACAGAGGCCCTCGGCCCCCAGTGTCACTTCGCTTGTTTAAGGCTCTTACGCTTTAATTCACTGTACTATTGTTAAAATAGTTCCGATGCAAATACATTTTTTAATAAGACGTTGTGTTTCAATATAGCTCGTCAAAATGTGAAAGCAAATTTTTAAATCAAGCATTTATTTATTTATTTTACCAGCTAAGAAAGTGTTATTAGCACAACAGTGTGGCCGAGTATGAAAGTTTAAATATAACTATATGTACACATTTATATTTAGCAATCTGATTATAAGTTACTTTAATGTTCTTTTAATATTTAAATTTTCCTTTTCCCTGTATTTCCGTAACTAAAGCACTACATAATACAAAACATAGTGTTTGACTATTTGAAAATGATAGTCATGTGAAGTTCCGCACGCATTGTCATGAAATTGTTACTAATAAAGTGATTCATGAGAACGATTTCGCTGTATGGAGCAAACACGAAAATTAAATGCTCGATAAAACATGTAACATTTTTGTGTATAATTAATATTTACGAATAAAAAGATCGCTAAGCTATGGCAGATTACTAGAAAGTAATAATTACCGTCCGTGATGAAGGGATAGACCGTTCGTAATTCAGCTTCGTACGCCTCAAGGGATATAGCTGGCGCGATTGGTGGCACATTGTCTTCCTCCGGCGACCTCTCCGACCCGTATCCCTGATCGAAACCGGGGTCTTGGAGCTTCCACACAGGTTCCGCGTCTGATCCTAAAGGAAGAACAAAGTAAGTTGTTTTCAAAATCTTTAGTTAATAAACATTCGTTAAGGGAGTACGGGCTTCCCTTCATCTATATATAAAACCCGAGGTAACCTCTCCCGCTTGTGGTATGTCTAACAACGGACATGCGAAATAAGGTGAGATCCCTTTTTGTAGAGCTCGCTGTACTACCGAGCTTAATATTGATGTTACTTATTTATCATGTGTGGTAAAAGAGGTGATGGGTGGGAATACAGTGACGTGATGTGTTTTTACCTGCCCGCCTAGCAATTACCAGTTCTTGTAAAAATTGCCTGTGGAATATTTTAATATTTTGATTACATTCCTGGAGAGCCCGTTAATTACAGAATTTATCGGTTTATTCCTGGCTGACAACGAGGCGGTAACGCCGCTAATGTTATAGTGAAAGGGCCTTCAGTTCACCAGTTAAACGAGCAGACGGGCCACGTTGCGGTGATCAATTAGATCATCACCATTCATGCACACTTGTAACATTAAAGACATTATCGGCGAGTCATCGGCCAAAGGAGCTAAAAACTAACTTGCTATCTGGTGTGCATACCTCCAACGGGATTCCACCTATACAAATAATTAACTTTTCTATAAATGTATTCCTTTTTTCAAACTGGATGAACGTGATAATAATGTTATTGTAGCCAATGCCAATGCTTTGCCTGTTTCTAAGGATATTTTTTTAAAAGTCCTAAGTATCTTGAGCATACGGCGGTCACTACAAAAAATTGGAACGAAATCAATACGGTGACCTTTACATGCAATACTTTAACCAATTTATAGCATTTAGTTTATTCATGCCACTGCTGCTAAGGTTTAAAATGGTAAGGGTGGATGTCGTTTCTAATCAATCAAATATTCAATTAGATAGACGGAAGGGAAACGATTGGCTATCCGAAGCATTCATTATACATACAAGCTACAATGAACAATATAACGAAAAAATGTTACATAAATGTTACATGTACGAATTAACGATATTGTATTACAAAAATAAACTGAATAAGCCTTTTAACATCAATTTATTGTCAGAGTTTTTATTTAGAATTTGCAGAAGCTTAACAATTTATAACACTTTTTCTTATACATATTTCATTGTAAGGAATTTATATTGCTCACGTAAGCTTTATTGGGTTCTGTACCCCAAGGACATATAAAACAAACTACAGTTAAAAAAGTACATACTGCAGAAATACTGATATATTTATGCAGAACTTACATTTTAAGTCAAAAAATGTCAGAAAAAAAGTCACTGAAAGTGGAATCTTTGCAAGAAAATAAGTAAAGTTAGATTTTGTTGTGACCGAACTTTCAACCACATCCATTTTGAGTTAAGTGAGCAAACGTAAATTTTGTTCACATTTTTACTGGTGCTTTGATCTGTGTCACTTATCGGTGAGGATTAAATAAATGTTCCGTTTAGTTTAGTTTTCAAGTTGAAATATAATATTGTAAATGTCTCTGCGTGCGAAATATCACAGAAAGTAATCAGCGTGCAATCAATAGAACATGTTTTCCTTTGCGCTCGCGTCAACTGTTACACGAATTACGTTCTACAAAAAGGCTTTGTGGATCAAACGAAAACGAAAAGTCATTATATAGACATTATTCCCCTTTCCCTATTGCGGGTGTTATTTAAAACTGAACCCATTTTTTGCGACCCGTTTCACTATGGATAGAGTTAGGAATTTAGTGTGCGTTTTGTTTGAATATTCGTTTTATTAGTTTTTTTGTCCACGTTCGGTATCTGGCTGTGACATAGCTTGTTATATAATACGATTTAAACGTGTTGATTTGAAATAAAGTACATTTCTATGTAAAAGTGTCCTGTTCTTTTATCGGAAGTTAACTGTTTATAAAAATAATCTATAGATTCAACATAAAAAATTTCTTCCGGGAACGAAGGTTTATAGATTATTTTATTTATTTATTGATTCGTTATTGCGTGATCTAAGATTTTGGTTTTACAAAGGATGGACTGAATGCTTAGTTGCATTCTCTGCTAATCAACTCATACGACGGAAGCATTTGTGGTAGATGCAAAAAGTGTAAAAATTTTGAGTTAAATAAAAATTAAATAATAAGGGATTTATCATTATAGTAAAATATAAGAATATTTGTTTATTAATATTTAAGGCAAATACCAATCTCCATAATTCAAGTATCAATAGCTAAGTAACTAGCAACTTATCTTCCAATAGGTAGTTGAGATAAGATTAAGATCACAGTAACCATAACATTGTAAAGAAAAGTAGGAAAAACACTGCTTTAAAATATCCGAGAATAACCCGCTATTGGGTTTAGGTCTCTTTTGTCAGTAAAATAGTCCACTTCGTTTTCCAAGTACAATTCACACACTATGAAAACATCATGGAGAACTGTCTGGTGTACAATTTTTTCTCACGATGTTGCTTCGTGGCAGATCTAAAATGAAATAGCAACAACCTTGTGATGCTTGTTTTGCGAACACATTGATTTTGTGGTGGCGACGTCGAATACCTATTCATTTGTTTCTTACATGTAAACACTTCTTGGTGTATTCTACAGTCTATCTGATGCTATTAAATATTTTCGAACTTTGAAGATTTAACACCGTTTTGGGTTCTATTGCGTTAATGAAGCCCCCTAATAGTAGTTTTTCTCATATATCCTTCATGTACAGAAAGCAACCAGTTAAAATTTTATTATATGTATAGTTTAACTGAAACTAATTACCGCCCCTATAGTTGATGGTACTCAAGTACCGTACTGTCGCCAGGAAAAAATCTCGGCATTATGATTTATAGCTGTTTTACATGAGTACAACAAATACACGAAGTTGTAAAATGTTTGCAGCCTGATGTTATAGTAATGTAGACTATAATTTTATGCCTACTGCTAGTAAAGTTCAGCTTGCTCAATCTTTAGTTTTGTCTTTACTTCACTAATCCGATATTTGCTATTTTGATTTCATAGAGGAGCAATTTAAAAAGCCTGAGTGTCTCCAAACTTGTGTATTCAGTTCATATTTGGATTAGAAAAATATGACCAGGTGTCCAATTCGCCTTCGCAGGATTACTCATATCCTTTCTGCTCTTTACTGCATACTGTTTGAACCTACCACACCCTGAACTAAAAGGAACGCTTTAGTTTTGTAAGTGAAGCAAATTAACGTCCCATACTCACTACAAAATTTTTTAAATTATCAAATGTTACTCACTCCAGTTCATATTACAATACTTCGTTCTACGTGACAGCTCATGTTACTTGTAGGCTTATGGAATACTCTTCCCGTACCTATTCGACGTGCCAAAATTGTAGACACATCTAAGAGCCTGGTTTGGGACTAAATAGTTAATTAGTATATACCGTATGCCATTAATTATTCATGTAATATATTAATGTACTTTAACGTTACTTATTTACTTTATTATTATGATAATAATGTGTTACGCATATTTTATTAATACTATTATTTATGTTTGAGGACCGAAATTATTTTATCTTTTCCTACAACTCCAGTTCTTTTCCTATTATCTTTTTCCTTTTCTATCAAAACGTTGTCTGGAAGAGATCGTTTTCAGCGATAAGACCACCTTTTGTATTATGTCTTTTTATGTTTGTGAATATTTGATATATAAGTTACTGATTTTTTGGTGTACAATGTATTGTATTGTTTTGGTAAAAATGGTGAAAACGCCATCGGATCTATGATGGATGATGACCATCTCAATTATCAGAAAACACGTGCAGTGGATCGTTAATGACCTGAAACCACCTACTGCAGTAGCTAATTAAAGTCACAAAATAATTCTCCGGCTCAGTTTCCTTATCAAGATTTGACCTCACTCCCAAATATCGCGTGGAATTGTAAATAAAATCAAAATACTTAAGTCAGGAAGCGGTTGTGCAAAATATCAAGTGATACTCTGCCGCCGAGGGAGACGCTGATATATCGCAGTATTTGAAACGAACTTGGATTTCGCATACGAATGAGACCTCGTACATTTCTTTGTTTTGCAATAAGCTGTTTGTTGAGTGTTGTTTCTTTCTATGGTTCTATATATCCAATTAATTAATAAAGGAATCTCAATAACAATATTTGCGTGTCTGTTTGTCTGTCTCGCTGCCTGTTAAAGTAAAAAAGTTTAAATTTGGTACATATTATCAGGTGGATGACCCGATAATGTATTTATAACATAATATGGCATGTTAAAACAAGTGACGCAAGAAATGAAATGGCTCATGACAAAGTATAAAAATATATTAATCTTATTTGTAAAATTCAAGAATGAATTGTAATATAAAAAGGTAGAGAAAATTATCATTATTTTCATATCTACGACACTATATGCATGTTTTTAATTACGATAAGCTAAATGACAATCGTAAGTCCTTAATTCGTGACAGAAAATGGTGAAAACTCCCGGATATTCATTATACATTTATTTGATTGAATCTACAGAACACTATGAAAGGACTCTTATTATTAAAGTAATCGCCTCAATTTGACTTGACCGGTTTCCATTTTTTGCAACAGGAATGTTCAGTGATTTCGACAATACTTTCGCAAGATATGTGTTGTATGTAATGTGTAAAACATCCGTGCTCACTGTACGTCACATTTACAGGGTTTAACTCTGTAGGTAGGTAGGTATATGTAACAGAAACATGCAATGGAAAGTTAGAGATTATTAATGATTTTGTTACAAATAACTTAGGAGAATAATGAGATACTAACACGACTTCATTAAACTTACGCTGCTCGTGGTCAATTCCGCTGACCAAGGTCTGATCAATGTCGTCAGATCCGAAAGAGTGTTGGACAACACTAGACTCTTTATAGTTTTTACCATATTTAATAGTAAAAACAATTGAAAGTAAAAAGAGTTTGTTTTTTATTTTTAATTATGAACCAAAAGTAACAAAATATTGTAATTGTTAAAGTAAGCACCGCTCGGATGTCGAAAGCAAAGAGTATTTTGATATCACATTCTCGCAGACCACGTATGGGAGTCACGTTCTTGTTCGGTAGCCGCTTGTCGTGCTGAACACAATTTAATAAAAGTACTCTCTTGGACAAGAGAATATAGCCACGTAGTTTTTAGGATTTTTTAAACGTATAATAAAATTTCAACTGATCGCTTTCTGTCTATGAAGTATATATGAGAAGGATATATTTCTAAGTTACAATACAAGAAAAACCCAGTCCTAAAACTGTGCAGGAGCTATTATTAAACGTAAGGCGTAGTTTTTCTCAAGCAAAACGTGGGCGGTTTACTAGTATATATTAAAATTTAAGAACATAAAATTCCAAAGTTTTAATTTGGAACAATACTAAAAATTACAGTAGGTAAAACTCATATAATATTATTTCCTATAGGTACGTACATATAATTTTTTTTTATATGAAGCTATTAAAAAAAATCATTTTGATCCAACAGATTTGTCTGTAGGTGGCGTCTCGTATGACAATAAATTAGTATTGCGCGAGTCGACTACTAAAATTGACAATTTAAAATTTCGACGCGAACAGTTTGACTGGGTCAGTACGGTAATATGAGAAATTATTTAGTAAAGAAAGAAGTGTTATTGTAAAGTAGCTTACCATCAGTTAACAACTTATTTCTATTGAAGGATATCCTCTCTCGTTTTTGTGGGCGGAGCAAACGAATTTCGAAGGTAGCGGAACCCTCCTAAGCTGATTGACTTATTGGCGCATTAACTCAAAGCCAAACGGTTAGGGATTAGAAACTATATCGCGTAAGGATTCCTTATCCCGAAGCCAAACAGCGTGGTGAATTAGTCTATTCATCAACAACTCAATTTTGCTTCAGCGTAAGGTAGGATTAAATTTCAATTCGTTGGACAAGACTCGAGAAGATTAAGTAAGCCGAGTGGCGTCTTTCGATTATGAGAGAAATAAATTAAATTTTGATTGCTTCTTTCCACTATTGTAATATATTTATATTTTTCTAATTTATACAGGTACGAAAACTGTTCTATGAAACAATAAAATGGGGCACTCCTGAATTTTGATACATTCTTGGTAAAATACTACCAGTATTTGTTTACTTATATGTAGTTTTTGATTATTTAATTAGAAATAATAAAAGTATAACAAATAATAAACCGTTTCATTTTATTAAAAAAAAAAAGAGATGTGGTGTCGCGGGACACCGGGTAGGAACGAAGTTCCTTCGGCTAATGTAGAATCGACACAGTTTGCAAAAAAAAATCGTGCTCAATTTTATGTAGGTTTTTTTGATTTTTCTCTTAAATTATGCTGATTAGTTTTTGTTTAAGTATAGGAAAGTATTTAGGAAATTCAGTATTTTAGGAAATAATAAATTACGTAAAATAAAAAAAAATCGTAATTCAAATTATCAACTAAAATAACAAAATGTTATTATTATTATAAGTAATTCTTATTAATCAGTCTCGTCATTAAATTTTATTGCTGAAACTATTGGCTTGAGAAAGAGAAAGGTATTATACACTACTCGCTTGTGTATACGACTGTCGCGCCTGCGCACGTCTCATTTAACGGTTTTATTCCACGGACCTTTTCTTACGGTTTTACTATCACATTTTTTTTAGTTCGGTCGCGCAGCAAAATCCCCATTTAACGGTTTTATTCCACGGATTTTTTCTTACGGTTTTACTATCACTTTTATTTTAGTTCGGTCGCGCAGCAAAATCCCTATCTCCTCCAAGCCTGTCGCAAGGAACTTCGTTCCAAAAAATACTGCGGCCATAATTGAATCGCCAACAGTTCCTTCATTGCTTTTACATTAAGTCAACAAACGCATTTAGCAATATCCGCCTTTTTGCTAAAGTATCCAGAATCATATTGATAGTCCTTGGCTAGGGTAAAAAGTACATAAAGTTATTTATTACCATTTTATCTAAGGCTGTAACTTGAAAATATACATTCTTTTGCTACCTAGTATTACGTACATACTATAATTTAGTTTTAGCAAAGAATAAATAAAACGATCACCTTCATTTAAGTGGTCTTATAAGTTTTATAAATTTTCTACACTTATTTTACGTAGAACAAAAGACGCAAATGGAAGATAGATGACGATAGTTTTTTCTTAATGTGAATACAGTTGCCATTAAGTATATGAGGCGCAAATGGTTTACAACGCTTTATCAATTTTTGAAATAAAATAAGCGTAAAATAATACAAATAAAATAAGCGTGTGATGAATCTCCGAAGCCGGAATTTTTTTTAATGCGTAAATGCAAATCTATGTATATGTGTGTTTTAATCAAGTTTCTGATAAGTTCGTCTATTATGGGGCCACTTTGATTATTTGGTTGATATTATTGCCAAAATATTTATGAAAGCACATTAATTATTAACCCAATAATCAGGCTTGTGTGTCTTGACTATATTTTCTAACCTATTTCAAGGGTTCAAACACGATTAATTACTTAATTCAATTAGAAGCTAAAAAGTGTGCAGTAGCAACCGTTCTGGTAGTGTGGTAATTGCAAGCGAACAGACCGAGATAGAAAAATATGAAAAATATTGGCAAATTGGCCTTTTTTCCTGACTCCAGCACTCAATTTCGGTAAAAATGTTAGATGCACCTTTTCAACTATCGCGGGCAGTACTAATAAAACGATATTTTCTATAGAATGAAAATTCTATGGAACATGAAATTGCATTCTTCGAATAACTTTTAATAAAATCAAATATTCAGAATATCGAGAAACCTCTTGAAATAAAAATTAATTGTACATTAATTGTTTGAAAACTATGACTTATACACTAAAGTCTATTAAAAAAAAATTAAATGTATGGAATAATTAATAATTTAACCAACTTCAAAAAATGATGAGGTTCTATGGTCGCATGCATGTATTTAAATTTTAATATCCAGGCATATCTCTGTTGTTTATGTACCGATTTTTATAATTCTTTTTTTAATGTATAGATAATGGTTTCCAATTAGCCCTTATTAAATATGGTGAGTATCTAATCATAAGTTCTGAAGATAAAAGTGGAACTTCTCAACGGTAACAATAGTTGACCTGTGTTTATGTATGTACAGCCATGACTCCGTTATTGAAGAATTGAGTTTGATATACCTTTTTTAAGTGTATATAAGTAAATAATGGGTCCAAATTAGTCCCCTTTACATTTGGGATGGATCTGATGATGGGTTGTAGAAGATGAAGAGTGGAACTTCTCAATGGATATCAATATTTAAGGCGTGTTCGATTTAATTTGCATAACAGTAACATTACAAAACCAGTCCATCGTTGACGTTCAGGCTCTGATGTGTCTTAAAAACAAAACCTGCAATTTACAGGAATAATCCAAGTCATTTAAGCTGTTTGATTTTGGTTCCGGTTACATTACAAATCCATCATTGACGCATTTGCGTTTAGGCGTCATATTGATGAGCTGAATGAAAGCAACGGCAACCGTTAATGATCAGGACTTAGGGGATCACACTGAGATTTGTTGTTGTAAAGTACTTAGTAGTATCTTGGGCGGACGTCGCGTTTATAATCAAGTGCGTGATCTTTTCAACCCGTTATACCCTACTTATTACGTTACAATATTTGAGCAAGCCTGAAGCACAAAAACACAATTTAAACTGACTTTCATTAATAACGTAATACAATACTGATAAAATAGTACGATGTTGTTGAATTGAACCTAGCATATCTTCCAACTAACTAATTGGCTTTACACCGATTTTAAATATTTCAGTATGGAGTGCATACAATAACATTTTTATTTGAATTTATTTTCGCTTTTTAGTACAACTTTGTAGCATTTCTTTTTGAAAGCTGTTTAATTACTTTTATAAGCTTTTTAGTGTCTAATATCATTTTCATAATTTCTATTTAATACTTTAAATAAAGATAGTATTTTGTAAATATTTACACTTTACTTGAATTCCATACAGAATAACGTTTGGTAAATGATAGTCATACGTGAATAAAAAGCCTTACTGTTCCGATTCAGGTCAAAAAAATATTACAGGTAAAATTAGAAATTAGAAATTTCTATTACCATTACCCGCCAATATTCAGTTTTTCAAAATAATTTATGGCTAGTATATTACACATACAAATAAATCACAAAACATCCTACGTGGTCCGGTAGTATTTATCGTAGTACAAGATATTTATTTTTTCAGACTAAAATATGTTAGCGAAGCTCACACGGTATTAAGTGAATATTTTTGTACAAATGGATACGTGAATAAAGTTGCTTTTAAAGTCCAGTCTCTTTATCAACATATAGAGCAGCTGGTTGTACAGTACTTTGCTATGAGTAAATTCTATACAGAGTCTACTGAATATCTAGTTTAGAAAGAGGTATATATAGCACTTTAAAAATTTGGCTGCATTCACTTTTTACCTGTTTCGAGTCACATTACACGCCGTGTGAGTAAAACTGATTGAAACGATTCGATTTCCTATTCGAGTGAGAACACGTGAGGAGATACGCGCCATTTCCTCCCGAAACTGTACCCTGTATTTTATCTTCAATTCGCTAAAAGCAATATACTTTCTGCTTCCTATAAATTGCTACAAATTGCCCGACAATGCAGCGGCACAATCGTTCTTTTGATTTCCAGGATTCTATTTCGCATTTCCTATTTCACGTAGCTGATAAATTTTAGCTTAAGACTATTAATGCATTGGTGAAGATAATAATGGATTATACAATTATCTATTTATTACTTGAAAATACCAGCATAAAAACTCATAAACCGTTTTAGCAATAGATAAAAGCTCAAGCTTCACTCAAAAGCTCGTTTTTGCCGTGGTCAACGATATTTTAAACTTCAATTAAATTTAAAAAATAAATAGATTATTAGAATTATTATCAGACCACGACATATGCATGTAGTTTCTTCACTCGATTAATATAATTAAGGTTACTATATGTACATCCGAAGCTCAACAAAGAATACTGAAATCGTTTCCGTAAATAACAAAGCGAAATAGGTAGGTACATTAAATAACACAAAGAGTAATCGGCAGAAAGCCCAAAACATCGTTATGAACGATGCAAAGAACTTTTATCTGAGTCGTTTAGATATCTACTGCACGAGTATATGGTTATTGAACCTATTATTTGTTGTCAAGTTAGATATTCCTATTGTAATAACATAAGTTGTTGTTTGTGATAAACGTTTTCATAGCAACATAACCTTCATATAACCTCAATATTCATTGTAAATACGTCATCATACACCAACGTTATGACGATGATATTTTAATATTATGAGCTTCAAAGGTTGAATCTTACCCTTCATGGATTATGAAAAACATAAGCGTCACGTCACGTGGTAAAACAGCAGGATTTAATGAATACACTACATCTTTTATCATTATTTTGATTCATTATGCTTATGCTTATATTATTTATGGTTAGCTATGGAGAATATTTTATATAGAAAACTAAACAGTGATGCGTGCATCCTTACGAAAAAATCCCGGGAAAGCTTCGGATTCAGTAATATGGTATAGAACGGTAAAATGTCGGTTTGCGTGTTTAGGATTAGTTAAGACGCGTTTTAGTCGTTATGGCGTTGCCAACATTGATTTATGCCGCTCGCGTATGTTGCGGCTGTGCTTGTAGTTCGGAAATGCGAGGAGATTTATGAAAATATGTAAATTTTATGTTAACATTACCGTTTCTGTAATGGTGTGTTTGGATTTTCCAATAAACTTTTCATGGCACTCGTATTTAAGAAATGGGTTAAACTATTATTTAATCTTCTGCAGGGTTAGGTTAATTTTTAAAATGGTTATGCTTAATGTACGTATTGTTTTTCTAGTATACTTTTCAACTCATGTAAATTTTCTGTCAGTCACTTTTTTTAATAATAATTTATCTGTAACGGGGGCGAATCTTTACATACAATATTTTTAAACATTCGAATGAAGCTACTACAATTTGTTATCGATTGAAGACCAAAACATATTATTTGTATTTTTTTGTCTGGCTGTCTGAACACGTGAAAATCAAACTGAACAGATTTAGGAGATTCTTGATATATTAGGAACTCGTGTTATGGGTCATAACCTTGCATACTTTCCATCCCGGGAAACGAGTCTGTTCTCGGGGATTTTATAGAGCGACGCAAAAGTAGGTTGCTAGTATTTTTACAAACCATTTTTTGCTTATATTACAAGCCATCCATCCATCACAATCATACATTATACATACAATATTTTAAAATAATTTATATCATTTGTTAAATGACAAAATTATTTACAATAGCAATACAATAATTTTATAACTATGACCTGCTAATGAAGTTGTTTAATTTATAATTGATGTCAAATTGTAAATCAACATCTCAGAATATCTTTGGCTGATTTCCCAGTTACTTATCCACTCAACATGGTTATGAGTTGACAGAATACAAGTTGGCCTGATGTGTCCCCGTCTGTTTTCTATATACGAGTATCTTCTGTTTTCAATATTCGATAACTCTTAATTTATCTTCTGTCCACAACCATCTTTAGATAAACAATCTTTAGGGTTACTATCACGGCTTCATACAGTTGGTAAGTTGTGGTTCATTGAATCTAGTTCATAGTTTTCGATAAACAGTTTAGTGATTTGAGGAACATAAGTTTTAAAAGTAAAGAGATCTGCAGCCTTCTCCGCCACGCAACACTATTCCATACTATTGGAGAAGTTAATATCCAGTCAGAGTGTCGCGTTGTATTTTTAGAACAATAAATAACGTTACTATTAGACACTTATTTAAATTTCATGTTACATTACACATATCTTGTATATATTGTGTATGTATATGAAATACATGGCATACTTACAATCGGTATGAATTGGTAAATCGGAAAAATCGATAAATTAACCTCAACACCATTGGAGGTGTGAGTAAATCTCATCATTGTATAAAACTCCGTGTTCCGAAAATAAAAATAATTGTTGTCAAACAAACGTTCATTACTATACGGCGTTTATCTAGTAATGTGAACAAAGGATGACTTTGTAGTGTTGTACATGGCTGTATTCAATTCAATAGAGGGAAAAATAAAGGCGTTTCTTAGAATCTCTGAACGTGATAAGGGTGACAATAGCTCGGAGTCGCCGCTCCGTCTCGCTTGCGAAGTGGAATAAACAGAACTTTTAAAATCATCATCATCTGCCTTACCTTATCCCATCTGGGGTCGGCGCAGTATGTATTTTTTTTCCATTCATCGCCCTTTTATATACCGAAACAGCCGCCGGGTGCTGCAACCTCGTGTCGCTTCCGGGGGACGCTCCTACCCTATCAATTTCATTTCGATACATACCTAAGGACATACTAATGATTTAGCAGTGGTTTTGTTTATGACCAGTTGCCATACGCCAACCAGGCGACAACCCTTCTCGGGAGTGAGCAGTAGTCCAGCTAACTAGGATTTTGGGTGCCATAGGTATTGCCATCTCATAGTGTTGCCCTGCTTCCGACAAAACTCAGTCCGAACGAGCCCTTCTCCGTTCTGGTCTGGACTATTGCTATGCACGGTATTGGTTCGGAATTTTGACACCTTTTACGACACATTGCTAGTCGAATATGCAGTGGGGAATACTTGTACTTATTCTTACTCTATCCCCACACGGACAACAGAGCTTTTAAAATACAAACAGCTTTTTAAGATGTCTACTACCGCTCGGTCAATTTATGGAATGTAAAATGAATATTCTTATATTTTTAACCTAAATGTTTAGGAGACTTTTGTAAGTTCTATTTTTATTATAATGTGGTGATTGATGTTCAATATACTATAGTTTGACATTTGAAACCTAGCTGTATCTAATTAAAAACCTATTCCAAATAAAACCAAAAATAAAGGTTTTTTACTAGGCCGATTTTTGATCAAGCTAAATATATTCATATATTCAAGCGACTTACGTGTTTCGTGGAACATCATACAGACCGAACGACATCATCTGGCAAGTGTGAGTGCACAAGAATGCTCTGAGCACCTAGTACCTCACAAGATTGTCTCTATGATCTGGGAATGGCCAGCTCTTATATGTAAAAAGTTATTGCCCGATTCTAAACACCGTTCAATTAAATATAATTGTACTTTGAAATACTGACTCGAATTAACCTAAATTTTTACGTTTATAATCCTAAAATTGCTGTAATTCGTAAGAAACAATATGAAATTGCTGAGCGAGGAAGAATGCAGTACAAAAATAGTTTCCTGTGCAAATAACCGTTGTATGTATTATATGGACAGCCTGAGTTTTTAGTTTACATTCGTATCCCGCCTTCACTTTCCTTCGGGACAATCATTCCATAAGTTTACTAATGTACAATCGCATTACAATGAAAAATTATTAACTTGATGTCAACACCTCCTTCGTAAACAATATAAGAAAACGCTTCCTACTCGTACTATAAATTTTTGCTGGCATGCGTGATAAACACAATATAATCAGATTTTTATACGTACCATATTTACCCATTTAGAGGGCGGCATTGGGGATCATGCTGGCAGGTACACCGGACCTTCGCAATTATATTTCTGCAGGAAATACTCATCACAATGCGACAGTTTGGATGTGTCTATATCAATATACTCAATATACTCACTATTAGTTGATTGAACTTTATGTCACTACATTGATTTGATTGTCTTTAGAAGATTTCTTCTCGAATGACAATAAAAAATTAAATGCGAGCCCTCAGCTTGCTATGACCATCATTCAATCATGTGTTAAAAAATGGTTCAATTCAGCTTTAAACTCATCACTCGTGATACAATTATGGGAAAATAAAATCTGTCAATATTAAGATAACAAAACTAGTGATCTCTGGTGCCTTTCTACTATTGTAATAAAACTGATTATTAATTCCATTGCGCCTCATTGAAGTTTTATTTTAAATCAATGTATTGATAAAGGTAGCTTCCAAGTATGTATGAAACACTTTATAAGAAATACTTTACCGTATGGATGCAGGTATAGCACTTCTTAAGCAGATTTTGATGCTTGGGGGTGCAAGCAAGATGCTATTGGTATATTCTGTGACCTAGTAAAATCATTAGATTGCATTGACCATAACATATTAATAAATAAACTTAGCATTATGATGTTTCAACACTCAGATAGTTTTATAAAATCTTATCTTTCTGAGCTTATTCAAAAAGTAGTTATCAAGGGAATCATGTCCCCTTGAGCACATATAACTACAAGAATACCCAAGGATTAATATTAGTGCCGCAGCTATTTTAAATGCATACCAATGAGCACTCTTATTTAACCAGGGATTTGTGTAAAACTGTTTGTTTGGTCATGACACTTACTTAGTTTTTAGAGTAGATAGAAAAACCAATGTTTTGATGACTTAATTATTACAGTTTCCCAAGTGTCACAATGGTTTACATATGCTTTATATTAAACACTAAAAACTATATGTATTCAATTCACGTTACCAAATTTAACACAGGTCTCTACTTAAATTGATATTAATAAGGAAGTGAGTGAACAACTCAATTCAACAACATTTCTTGATTTTACAATATACTATCGATTATAATTAACTCCTTGTACTGAAACCCCGTCAGGGAGACTTAATTTCGCTGCTTACGCTGTTAAAAAAGTAAGACTTTTACCTGACGTAGAAAAAACAGGATTAGTTTATTTTAACTATTTTCGCAGTGTAATGACCTGTTTTTGTGGGGCTCAGCTGCTGAAATTGAATCAATTTTTATATCACAGAAAAAAGCAGTACGCTCTATTTACAGCCTATGTGCTATAAAAATATAGGTACTCGCTTAGAGATCTCTTTGAAATAAATACCTGAAGAAATATAACCTGTTGTGTCTCAATACATTTTAAATTATATTATATTATGTACGATATAAATAGTGAGTTGTGAAGATTGATGTTTACAACATTAATACTAACTTGATTGTACCAAATTTGAGGCTTACCAAATATAGTTTTCTCATGAGTATGGTTTTCTCATAAGTAGGTATATAAAAATTTATGACAAATTTCCGTTAGAAATGACGGAAATGCCATAGTGTAAATTAAAAACTCATGTCAAAAGCATTCTTATGAACAAATGAAATGATTACTTCAAAGATAAAACTTTTTGGACATAAGTTTAATATACAATAAGGTATTTTTTTTTTATTTTTTTTATATATACTATAAGCACATACTCCTAAGTGTTTTCTATAACCGAGTTAGAAGAAAACCCCTTGAGAATTTCTTGCCGTTTTTTCTTCCAAAACCACCATTGTTGGAGCGATGGTGTAATTTGACTTACGACCCTTACTTACAAATTCAGTTAGTTTATGAAAACCAACTTAGAATAAATTTTATCTAATTTCATTTCATAACTTCAAATTAATTCAATTTGTGAGGGCACACTACTAACTTTGGGGCTTTTCGTAATAGTGTCGATGAAAATGATGGTTATTTGGGCCCTATGTTCATTTTGACCAAGAAGATAGAAAATGCTCTGATGAAATGACAGAATAGGTTTTTGTAGTTATTTTGATACCAGTCTAGCTCAGAGCTGGTTATCATCAGTCCCATTTTCTTTATGTCAGTTAAATATACTCTTTGCATAGCCTTACAAACATCTCTCATCCTGTGAAAGGGCCATTAAAATCGATTAAGCCCTTCCGAAAATTATCTCCGACCGACAGTAAGACACATAGCCAGATAACATTATTAAAATATCTGTGATGTATATGATGTACTTAACAAAATGTTTCCTATTTTTTATTCACAGACAGATACTTCAATATTATTTACATGCACACATAATTATAGCGTAGCGGAAATATAATTGTATATAAATTGTATTTGTATATATTGTATATATATTTACCGAAACACTAAATACCAACCATAATTAATTTAATTGCAAAAGGGGTACACTTTATACAAACTTAAATGCCCCATTTATTTCCTTACTCTGTTAATATCTATTTACTCATAAATTCTGGCTGGACGGTTATGAATTAATCAATTAGTGAAATACTTTTGTATGTTAGTGTTTAAGATATTTTAACCAAAATAGTAGTTAAGTACCAAACCGGTAACCTTATCTCGCATCGTTTGGGGAAATAATCCTTAAGTTTGCAAAAAGTTATCGTTTATTATCAAAGTGAGGAGTTAGAATCCGCAATGCAGTGAAGTGCATCAGCATATAATGGAATTGAAAGCTGTATACACATTCAAAATACGTGCTTTCAATTTAAATGTTTATTTTTGATGCAAAATATGAGAATTATAGTGAATTGTAAACCTTGCATTCTCGTACCCTAAATACTCTATTCATATATATATAGAGTTAAGCCATGTAGAATGTAAATTGTATGTAAACCCTATTCGATAGTTCATGGATTTCGATGAATAACAAAAAATTTTTTTATAGCTAAAACATATCTCCAAAGATTGGTAGGTATTTACAAGAATTTTGATGTTATTTTTAATATTCTCTTACTTATTTATTTAATTACTTCGAAGTTACACATCCATTTTTCTATATTTTGTATAAATGTATTATATGATAATAGCTAATATTTGTTTTTTTTTCATTTCAACAATCGACATACGATCCGACGGGCATTTGATGGTAAGAGGTCACCCCCGGTCGTGGTAAGAGGTCAACCCGTTTGTAACATCAGATATATCACCAACGCATCGCCGGTTAAGATGGAAACGGAGGCGTGTTGGGTTAGCTTTCGCGTAATCATGCGTTGCAAAAAATCCAAAGATGATCTTTTGGCCTTTATATGAATATATATTGGAATCTTTATATATAACACAGTTAAACGCATGTAGTACAGAAATGGCCACAAAATTAAGAAATTCAGAAATTTTTAATGAAAAAAAAAAAAAACACAAAAATACAAGGTAATTCGCTAAAGGGAAAACAGTTTCGTAGTCATGCTTGTTATAGAAAAAGTTACGACTTAATTTCTTTCGCAAAACTTTTAACGACACGCGCTTACACATCTTTTTATCTTCAACCTGTCAACGGCTCACTTCGAGGTACATGCGTGTATCTGCTCATAGTTAAGGGGTTTTTTTAAAGCATATTCCATTGCGATGCCATAGTAAGGATTTATGAGGGATTTAAAGCCAACCCGAGTGAGAAAACTTCATATGCCGCCCGAAGCTTTCTTATTTGGCTAAATTAATTCTATGTTACTATCATTACCGTGTCATGCTCCTACATCTATCGAAACATGCTACAGCGACCCTATATCCGACTCGCATAGAGTTGATTGATATAGCCGATCTCTTACGATCGACTTTAGTAATCGGATCATCTTTTTGCTGTAGATCTATTTTACTATTCTAGTAACACTTGTTGTAACTAAATATTTTTTCTTAAGAAATCGTATTCTCGTTATATTGTTTTAATAGCTTATTGAAATTCAATTAAATACGGATATAGTTGGATTGCAATTTGTAATAAAAGCCGTAATTGCATTACTTATAAGTATTTGGTCTAAATCAAAACTGTTCGCTAATACAACAGTTGAGTACCGCGGTATTCCAACACAAAGACTCAGATAAAACATCTATTAATTTTGAACGCGACAAGATTACGGAATGTTCGCAGAGATGCTGAGATCTCCTCAATAACTTCTGTCACAACTTTTATGATAAATGTTACAAGTTTCGTCACTTGATCGCATCTACAATTTCTCATCAATCATAGCGTTTTCTATCATGACACGAAAATAATTTTGGCCATTACACACAGACCGGCCGTAGAAATATAAATTAATTAAGAGATGATTCAAATCATAGATAACAGGATAATTCTGAAAAGAAAACGCGGAGTAGACTCTTTATTGAATTGAATTCGAAACTTGAAGGAAAGTATATAAATAAATTATTAGATGCGATTTCGTCAAGTATTAGACTTATATAAACTTCTTTTTGTGTAACATTCCGATAAACAATTATATGATGTGCATAAATAAATAAAATAAATAAGTAAAACTAAGGGCACTTCTAAAGAATGAAACCTAAAACTAATGTATAGAAAAACTAAAATCTAACGTAATTAAAATTATATTAAATGGGATTGTGAAGATTTTCTGTTTCGTTCAGAGGACATAGAAATACTTGAATATCACAATATTATTAGTGTTCGAGATTTCGCAACACTATTTTTAACGACTTCGAACAGGACCATTTTATTTAAGCAAGCTTATTCTTGATTTATTAGAGTGTTCTCGACTATGTTTCGGTGAAATGTTGAAACACAACAAAACTGAAAGTTAAAATATTTTCATTTATTGTTGGTGACGTGAAAACCTTACGCTACAATTGTCGAGTTGGATAATTCTGGATAAATAATGCACATTAAAAAAGGAGATTAGATTTTTATCGTGTAAAATAACAACATATTACCTATGTTAATTTTATAAAGAGATACTGCGAATTTTGTGAATTTGTTTATATGCGGAAGGTAATAATATCCTAAGGTGATATCGTATATTTTATTTATATGATCAAGGCAACTCGTCCGTAAGCATTTTATTAATAGCGATCACTACTTGTGTGTACTTAGTTGATAAATATATATCAACTACAATCATACAACAGAAGTAAAATTCTAAGAAACATGTAGTTTTAAAATAAGATCTATGGAAACCATATTCAAAGGCGTTATGAAAAGACTGGCAGCCGCAGTGCTTGGAAGGCGTGCTAACAACTTCAGTTATATTTTTTTGCATTCGTTCTCGTCTCGGAACAAGCTTTACATTTTGCGTGACTCAAATAGCTGTTTGAATATTGTGCACACATGTACAGTGAAACGCAATAGTGTTGTGTTTATTGAAACAATAGTAAATTGCATTTGAATAGACATTTTGAGTATTATATTTTTATTATTGCATCAGAGATAATAAATCTTGAAGGTTATGTTGTAAGTGTAGTAACAGTATTTAATGTTCCTATCCTCGCAAATCTACCTAAATCTGTCGTTAACTTCAGATTAAAAAGGAAAATAACCAAAAAGCATTTGAGGCTTACCGCCGATGCGTAACTAACTTTCAGACTAAGTTGGAAAATCTTACCTGTCTAAGAAACGTCTCAGTCGCGTGCGATGTCCTTTAAGAAATTCATAGACCGTTGAGACCATTAAGAACCCTTATGTAGATTTCATCTCAAACGCTTCCTATACCCTTTGCTGGCAGCAACATCCATCATACTTTTCGTTTTCATTATGACCGCAGCGCAAATATAGACTAAGGGGAAAATTTTTCATCTTCACGAATTCCATCAATTGAAATTCAGGTGCGGAAGAGATAGTACTGGCTTAGCTTTGAGGAAAGGGCGCGACGTTAATGTATTTCCAACGCCCGGGAGAGATTCTTCGTAATCACATACGTCAGCAAAGACATCGAGTGCAGCCTCGACATAAGAAAATATTTTTAAAAACGAATCTTAACACTGATATGAAGTACATGCTGACTTCACTCGAGAAAACCTTTGTTTAAAATTACTGATTTTAAATTACTGATTACTGATTGGCATAAGGGGCTCCATTTATCATCAATTACCTACTGTTTGCAGTGCATCCTTCTATACAACTGACGAGGCTATGATGACAGATTTTTTTGTTGGCGGTATTTGTTTAGAGAGCTGGTTTGAGTATACAGCCGAAAATATTTTTTTTATGTTAAAAGCCGACAAACGAGCAGACGAGCCACCTGATGGTAAGTGGTCATCATCGCCCATGGACATCAGTAAGACCAAAGGTATCACCGATGCGTTGTCGGCCAGGAAATGAGAAGAAGGTTAGAAAGAAGAATACTCGTGCATAATCGCAAGGTATTTTACATGGCTACGTCTTACTTTTTAGAAACAACGGTGATATGTTTTAACGTGTTTCGGTTAAAGTTTCAAAGCGCCAGTTAAGAATGGGATTCTCCGGTTCCTTCTTTGTAGACAATGCGACGATAATGATTTTGGTATTACGTTTCCTTTGGGCGACGTTGACCACATACCATAACGTGGCCCAACTGTTCTTTTTACAGCCATTGTCATGACAAAGTGTTTCAAATGTAAAATTTCAGAAGTAAGACCGCGAAATATATTCCATTAAATTTTTGTGACCTTAGTTTATTAGATGATTAGTTAAAGACATTCCTTTTAATCCAACACGATACCTGATATTTAGAATGCAATAATATTTAGAAGTGAGAGTAGAATGCGAGTTCTTCATAAGAAATAAATAAGGTTGAAAACCGCTACATCAAATGATTTTGATTTGCAAATCACGTTTGTACCAATAGTCGTTTTTAGTTGTTATGTAACGAATGTTAGCGTCCTAATATAATTATTTGAAAAACGTTTACTGATTAAAAGTAAAATAATAAAACCCTACGTGGTTCTATACTATACATGAACACAGTAGTCTTTTGTCGCTTCCTGTTTACGTACACTTACGATTTTCGTAGATTTGTTCCGTAGACAACGATATGAGTAGGTAAATATATATTTTGTTCTGTTTATGGTTTTCAATGTCATTAATTTAAAAGAAAAAAGAGCATGTAAATAGTAATTTTTCGGGCATTGTCTTAGGTATCTTTCAAAGTATGCAAGTATGCTTTGTACAATTACAAAAAATATTGTCTTACATTAGACATGTCACATGTTTTACTTAATAAAAATCATTTTGCAATCGTCTAATTTTCCCCCAAGATTAAACTTAAAAATCTGCATTTGTCAATTTACGGACCCCGTTTATCATTGACACATCTAGCACAACCTCTATGTTAACTAAATTTTATGAGTATTTTGAGAAGATCGAAATAACTAGTACTACTACAAAGGTTTCGTGTTTTCATCCGATGTACAAGGCTACCCTATCACCAATAGGTAATTCATCCAATACGAACAGGCATATCGCCTAAATATATTTCCGGTTCATTGTCTCTGGGGAGATATTTACTGCGATCACGTGTTTTTTAAAAAAAACTATAGCATAGCATGTAGTATGGTCTCCTCTAGTTTTTGGGGAAAAATTATTATACACATATGTTTGTACGTGAACGCCGTCTGTCGCTTATACATGAAAAAACAAGGCTGTCAAGGGAACTTAGCAACGATACATTGTCGGCAATGAAATAAAATTAGTTTTTTTAGGAAATAGAAAAGGGGACAGAAAAACTTAAAAATACAACTTTCATGACCGTTCTAAGATTGAAAATTCTATGAAATGAAATGAATTTAATATTTACATTTAATTGAGATGTGAAGTCTATTAGTAAAGTTCTAATCGTGAAAGAGTAGATTGTATCATAAACCTACAAAAATGTAATGATTAAATGTTATACTATCGGACACGAGAATCGACCCACCTCGCATTTTTAGGTCTGATGTTCTAAAACTCCTAAATGTTTCAGCATTATTTATCTTTAAAAACATCAGCTTCGTACAAAGGATGTACTTGCAACAAATTTCAAAAGTTTTGTTCATTTATAATAAACAGTACAATCGGAGTTGAGACAAGTCTAATAAACGAGCGTTTATTAGTTTTTTAATTTTCATTAAAAAAGTTATCCGTTACAGTTACTTCGTATTTAGAACACAAAAGAATGTTATACTACTTATTGCAATAACAAAAAGACAATAAGTACGAATTACGAAATATTTGAAAGGAAATCGTTTGAAATCAAATATTTGTTAAATTAAAATTTTATAACACTTATATAAAAACGATTTGTTAACAATTGGAACATTTATAACACAGAAGACATTATTAAACCTATCAAACAATCTGAGTTTTGTAACGATATACTTTAACAGCCAAACAGAATGATTGATTAAAATTTCACGCCATACGTTAGTAATTAGCCCGGTTTGCTTATCTTTCTCGCCCGTCCGATCCCCGAACCAATTTGTCTTCTTGACTAATCAGCAGAGATCTGCGGAAGCGTTCCTTTTCTTCCTTTGTTAGACTATTATTAATCCCAATTTGCCGTTAGTAAGACTCGGACTTCTTTCTCGACGTTGATGTATGGCATTCAATAAAAAGAAAAGAATTAAGAGTTACGAGTAACGCAACAATGGGGTATGTTTGTTAACTTATTTTTTCTAAATGGATCGTTACGAAGAAGAATCACTTATTGTAGGTGGTATGTGCCGTTTCTGTACGAGTATATTTATTAACCTATTTTTATACACACAGAAATATAACGGGAAAAATTATGTGCAAGGATATCTATCATCTTAGGCCCAGGAAACGATCCAGCAACAAAAAAATTAGTACCACAGCAAATATTATTTTGCATTGATCATATTCGCGCGAAAAAATATTAAGTATGTTTCACTTTAATAATGTCTTATGAAACAAAACAATTTGATGTTTTATATATATATATATATATATATATATTCATCGCTTAACATACCATAACAATAACCATAACAATAACTTCATTCGCTACTGGACTAAAAAAATTTATGAATTTAATTATAAAAATATAAAGTACCTATATACGACGGCAACCAACATCATTATAATGTCTCACAAGAAAAAATAATTTAGTAAAATTGTCTTAATTGCTCCTTGATATTGTATGATTTCTACTGTTCATATGTTGCTGTTCTAATTAATGCAAAGTTAACGTTATTTGCTACTAGAATCAAAAACTTAATAAGCGTAGTCCTAAAGTAACCTAATTTTAACTTCACGAGAACGTTTTTTAAGCGTATTATAGCGGCGACCTATATCTTTTTGTTACTCCTGGCTATACGAAGGAAAGTTGGGTTTTTTCTCTCGATCCCTTTTTGTCCACCGCGTAAAGTTTTTGCTGCGAAAATAAACGCTGCATTAAATGGTGTTGGGGCAGTGTGAGCTTTGTTACAACAAAGTGCCGTATGGTTAACACTGGGTTTTAGCACACATAACTTTTAACCAAACTCATATATTATAAGGTTATATTATAATACTCAGTATTATAAGGTTCAGCGGAAACAAGAATATACTAGCGACATCTGACAGTTCTCATAATTTGAAGAGACCTGGAATATCCTCCGCCAGTGCGGTATATGTGTAAGGTGAGATAACAGAGGATGCAGTATACGATTTATTGAATTATAATTATTATTTTAGAACCCAAGTAATGCACATCGTTGGCAGGTATAAAAACTATATAGGGACAAACACTGGAAAAGCCTTAAAGATCCGGTTTACTGGGTTTTAATATCAATTTTAAAAGCTCGACATTTAGTTACAATTAAAGACTTCTAATATAGATAGGCATGGAGATGCAAACCCCTAGAACTTTTGGTCTGTAGTACCAGTGACATAGTTGGCTTCAAGGTAAATTGCCGCGTGTCAATTAGATATACCTACATTCGATTCCATAAAATATTCAGTATCTGTACCTTAGTAGGTACTATTATCTATGTCGTGGTACTAACGGTGTCTCTAATTTTTCAATCATAAAAAAAAACAACGTTTGACATTAATCTAATAATTTCCTTGATATGTTTAACACAGAGGTCCGCATAATTTTTTGTATGTTTGATCAATATTGATTAATTCCAAATTTATAATCTTCAGTTGTGTTTTCATTAAATAATAATTATTATTATTATATTACAGTTACACAACAACACGGTGTAATGCTGGTCTAATATAATAATCATTATAATGTCTGTTTATATTGTTTCTTAAAACAAAACAGCATTTTTTGCACAGATAAAGTTCGAGATTACATTTAGCCAACTAATCCGTTATAGCAGGCTATAATTTAACGTTACACACGCAGAAAAATAAAAATGGCTAAGTGTACGTCGGATCACGCAAAGTAAAGGGAAGCGTGATAGAAAAAAATAATAGGATTAATTTTATTGCCAACTAAAACAGTAACAGTATTATATTTCGTAGAAATATTTTTGAAGTTAAACCTGCACAAAATATGGATTTAATTTTCATTATTAATTTCATAGAAATCTCATATGGTAATGTGCATTAAAATTTATACCTTTGATATTTGTGCTAACAATAACTTAAAATTTTAATTACACTCAAACACACAATTTATTTCGTAGGTTTTAATTGGGGTATCCATGGCTCTCAACTCTCGCATAATAGCTTAAAAACAGCGCTGCGCGGAAACATCTCGTCTACCCCGCGTCAGCTGACACACTACCCTGTGGATTAAGTCAAAATGTTTTTATTATTAACTACAACTTCCGTTTCTGCTCCCGTAGCAGACGGACACCTCCGACATACTCTCGAGTAAGTCATCTTCATTTTTCGACTGCATTTCTGTGTCGTCGATACCGTATCGACCGCGACTTATTTGTTGCCTTTTAGTGTCATTTTGTGTTGGCATCAACTAAGTTTCCGTTCGCGTTTGAGTTGGTGGATACCTAACGGTGACAACGAAACCAACTAGCGTTGACCCGGTGCGCTTCTCAGTCCTCTCGGACTGAGAGAAACCGGAGACCCGATCCCACTGCACTGGGCCTTCCCAGGGTGACGGTTAGTGGCTATTTCCGCTAGGGATAGCCACTGTTCTCGTAATCTCGCTCGTTCCATTTTTGTTTCTAGATTCCGTTTTTTCGTTCTCGCTTCTCTCCCTGCCGCGGCAGGGAGGATTGTTAGGAGGATGAATCCATCCGAGATAGGTCTCGTCCGTCGCATCCTCGGAGCCCTGTCTCCGTTCCTCAAAGCGCCTCTCGATGAGGCAGCAGTCATCCAGGCTCTAAAAACGAGACCACTGATGACTCACCCGCGTCCCCTGACGCCTCACCGGCCCACGACGTCGAATTCTCCGACGCACATTCAATCTCGTCGCGTAAGCGCCCGATCGAGTCCGATGGCTCACTAGGTATTTCCGACGACGGAACCTTCACGCCGTCGCAGTCCGACGACCAGGCCTTTCAGCCGGTCGAAACCAAGCGCACTAAGCGCCTAACAAAACGCACCGCAAAGGCGTCCGCAGAGGGAAAACCTTCCCTTCCCACCCAACCAGTCCCGCTCATGTCCATCGACACCAGCGCCCCGTCCTCTTCCAGACAACTCCCTCCCTTAAAACCAGCATCCCGTTGCTCACCCGTCCCTCCCCAGGTCAAGGCCCCGCCACCGGTATTTGTCCGGGATAAATCTAAGTGGCTCCTAGTCACCCAGCTGTGCGCCGACAGTAAAGTCTTTTATACTCATGCCAAAGTAGTTGGCGAAACAGTCAAAGTGACTTCCCCAAATACTGATGTTTTCCGTGCCCTTACGAGGCTTCTCACGTTAAATAAAATCCCATTCCACACGTACGCTCTTCCGGAAGAGCGCAAGGTGCGAGCCGTACTCCGCGGAGTCCCATTCGAGCTTCCTAATGAAGCTATCCTCGCCGATTTAGTCGCCCAGGGACATCCCGGGGAAACTGTGCACAAGATGTACAGCAACACGGGTAGGCAATACCCCCTGGCTCTTGCCATTCTATCCAACACGCCCGTGTCCCGGAACATTTTCCGGGCCGACATGACCATCTGTGGTTTTTCCTTCATCAAGGTAGAGCCCCCGCATAGACGCGGCTTCCCCGGTCAATGCCATCGCTGCCAGCTCTACGGCCACGCAGCGGCGAACTGTTCCGCCAATCCCAGGTGCGTTAAGTGCCTGGATCCCCATAGCACCAAAGAGTGCTCGCGCACACGCGACTCAGAGTCGCCTCCGGCCTGCGTTCTCTGCGGCCAAGCCGGCCACCCGGCCAATTACCGTGGCTGCCCCAGAGCTCCCCGACCTATCCCACCCAGGACTGCCGCATGGAAGTCTTGGAGAAACACCCAATCTGGCCCTCCGCCCAACACCGAAGCAAACTTCCCTCCTCTGAGGACGCCTATCGCGCCGCCTAGACCCGAGCATTTTAACTCGTGGAGACGTACTGACAAGACCACGACAACCGTAGCGGCTCCCCGCCCTGCCCCGGCCGCCCCACGCGACCGGAAACAGGCCGAACCTCGCGCTAACAACACCGCGCAACCAGATGGCAAGTCGTCCCAGGCCGAGGACATGAAGCTCGTCTACGACGTCATCCAAAACGTCGACATCGCGGAAATTTCCGTCCTGGCCCGCAAGATACATGCGGCAACCACACCACAGCAGCGCCTTCTAGCGCTCGCTGAGCACAGCCATCTATTAACGTCGTTATAATGGCCCAAGCACTCAGTGCGCCATCCAGTCACACCGGTCGTACCAAACCCAAGGGCGTAACGCTCGTCTCGTTCAACACTCGCGGCCTCCGCAACAACATCCCTGAATTAAAGGAATTCGTTCGCAACAACGCCACAGACTTACTACTAGTTCAAGAAACTTTCTTAAAACCCGCCCACACCAAGGGCTTATCAATTCCCTCGTACAACCTTATTCGTAACGACAGAAAAGACAGAACCGACAGACGCCCCGGCGGCACCATAAGCCGCGCAAGCGGTGGCACCGCTATTTACTTTAGAAAGTCGCTCAACTGTTCCCCTATTGAGACTCCTACAATCACTAACCTAGAAGCCACTATTTGCAAGCTAGATATGACTGGGCATCCGTCCCTGATCATAGCCTCGGTTTATAATCCGTCGGGAACCCCGCTTTTAAACTCAGACTTAGAGGCCCTACTCTCACTAGGAGACTCGGTTATTTTATTCGGAGATCTTAACTCCAAACACACGGACTGGAAGTGCCGATCGACCAACGCGAACGGAGTCAAACTTAGACAATTCATAGAAACACGGGACATCGATGTCCTTTGTCCTTCCTCCCCTACGCATTACCCGGATAACGCGCTCAACTCTCCGGATATCATCGATCTCGCGTTAGTTAAAGGAGTCGCGCTTAACTTAAGAGCGATCGATACGCTCCACGACTTAGGTTCTGACCACCAGCCGGCTCAAATTCGGGCCTTATGCCACTGATCCAACCACTTCTTCTAAAACCTTCACCAACTGGGAAGGATATAAAAAATCGCTTGTATCAGGTCTCATTGCCGGCGGCTCACCACTGGCTACCATCAACTCAGAGTACTTCGTCAATACGGAAAAGATTGACTCAGCGGTCAACTCCCTAACACACTTAGTTCAAACATCTCTCCGAAACAACGAGCGTGTAGTCGAGGTGCCAAACCGAAAACTACCACTTGATGTCAGGAATCTAATTCAGGCCAAGAATGCGGCCCTTAGAAGGGCCGCACTCTACCCCACTCCAACGTACAGGAGACGTGCCAACGCTCTTCAGCGACGTGTTCGCTCACGACTTGCCGAAATGAGGAACTCCAATTGGGACTCCCTCATGGAGGGAATCAAACCCTCCCATCAGGCGTTCTACAAGGTGGCGAAAGCCCTCCGTGTAGGCGCCCAACCTCTCACCCCGCCTTTATCACGCCCCGATGGCTGTATCGCCTTCGAAGACGTCGATAAAGCCGAATGTTTCGCTGACAGCATAGCTTCCCAATGCACACCCAGTTCGCAACCATGCGCTCCTTCACATATAGAATCAGTAGAGGATGAGGTCCGTAAAAAGAACTCACTCCCAGTCACCGCTGAGCCCATCGTCGTTTCCGTTGA
>PDGT01000011.1:4670829-4760496 GCA_003671415.1 Megathymus violae | reverse complement strand
AACCAGCGCAGCCGGCTGCGTTGGTATGCTAGGAGCATTCACCACCCCCCTCCCGCGCTTTTCCGGAGGGTAGCCCATTTTCCATCTTCTGGGCGCAAAAAAAAAAATTATTAACTATTTATATCTTGTTTTACGATTGTTTGTTGAGGCAATAAAATGATTTTATTATTATTATACAATTTTTACAATGCAACGTTTCAACAAAATCATTTGTATTTTTGAAATAATAACCTCATAGTTTTATTATCTTAAATAGACTAATGTACGTACATATTAATAAAAAAAATGTATGGAAGTACATAAGTACTGTCTGTGAATGTGGATTATATTACATTAATAAATAGCCAAAACGAAAGTCTCGGCTTGTTTAAATTAATTAAAATGAATGACATGTCGTAGTAAACTTCCATTCACATATCATCGCGTATTATGTTTTCGCTAACGTTGTCGATGAGCACCACTATGTTATAGGATTAACAGTTTTAAATATCCTGTATAATGTGTTACCATTTACTAGAGTAAATTTAATTACTATTTATTACATGTAATACACTAGAGTGTATTAAATGTTAACACGTATTAGGCCGCGGTGTGGTTTAATATAGTACAGTCCCTATCACAACAGACATTTAGCTGTGGCATTAAAAACATTTGTAAACGTTAATGTTGTTCCATAACGTATAAATTTTGACCTAACTAAGTAGGCATTTCGAACTACCTATTTAAATTATTATTATTACTTATTTATTCACACAAGTAATTGGTCCTTCGGGCATTTGTTGTTATTACGGTAGAAATAACAAACCGGCATTAGATTTCTTAAAAGGCAAGTAAGCCGACGTAATGTTAATTTTATGAACTAAACTGCCGAGGGTTGGACGCGTCCTTGACCTTTCCTTCATTGGTAATTGGGGCTTGCCATGACGTCACCGTGACTCGCGTGATGAGCCCCCTCAATTATTGAGTACTGTCATGCTATTTTATATCCAGTGTGGTAAAATACGCCGTTGCTGGTGAACATGAGCAATCCCGGGGAGAAGCTTTGAAGGCCGCTTTGTGCATCTTTTTAGAGACCCTTAGCATAACTCGGAAAATGCCTCCAAACTTTACTTGGACGCGGCAAACTATAATAGTTTGTAATAGTTCGACTATGTAAATTATATATTTTATTATTATTACCAGGGATGTTATGGAGCTCCGTAATCACAACCGAAACTATCGAATATCCGCAAGAAAAATATATCCAAAACTGTAACGATTCCGATAAAAAAGTTTCGAATAATTTCGGATTGGCGCAGAGTCTAAATGAAACACGTTATGATAGGTTTTCGCTGTCCGAACCATTTATTTTTCCATAATTATAATACCAAATAATGTCTAGACAGAAAGTCAAAGTATTATCGTGTAAATACATTATAAATTTTGTTTACAAGTCAAAAATCATCTAATATAGGTAACTGAAAGTATCCGGAACAATCAGATAATCCAAAACATTTTTATATCCGTAACAATAACCGAAACTGGTAAAATATCATTCATATATCCGTATCAATATCCGGATCGGAAAATTCATACCCATAACATTCCCAATTACTACGACAATGGTCGTTAGTAGCTAATATCATGCCTTCTCCTGTATATTAAACAGATTTCAAAACGTTAGCAGAAGCAAAAATGACGTGCATAGATTTATTTACAATGTACCTGAATTATTGAATAATTTTGATTTTTTTATGGAGTAAAGTTTACAGTGACAAGGTTCTCTTAAGGTATAAGAGGCTTCATGTTCTCTTAAGTGCAAATCAACCGCCTCATAATGCACTGGATAATGCATAGTTTAATCCCGAGGGATAACTATTAATAATTATAATTATATTATAATATAATTATAATATAGTTATATATAATTACAATGCATAATTATTAATGTATGGTGTTAGGATTCTTCACCTGCTTGACTACGTATAGCAGCACGTAAAGCCTTTAAAAGATGATCATTAAATATTTTTAAATTTCAAAATATACACAGTTTTTAAGTATAATGTAAAAAAAATGTAGTAAAATCGTTACTACTACCAAATAGGTACTGCTAATGGCCATTGGCATCCGAGACCAATTACTATCACTTGGCCCGTGTTTTCTACTATTAACATAAGTGAGTTTCTAATAAAATTAACTTGAAACGTTAGTGCTTCAGCTGTTACCGTAAAGCTACGTGTTCTTGAAATAACCTCAATCTTCCGCTGAATAGGTTACTAGCGCCCTGCATTGACTTCGTTCGGCTTTATCAATTATATTTATTATACATTATAATATAATCTATCTATCCAAAGTAATGTTACTTTCAACTGGTAAAATAATTATTCAAATAATTGCCCTGGTCACGGAGACTAATTTTCGCATAATACACAAAGTCACAAAATTCCCAGTCTCTTTATAATAATAATAATTAATATAGATAATTTAATTAATAAATGAAATATGATAAATCTCTGTTATATTCAAAAACAAAAGTTGTAATGATATCATAGTGACTCGATAATATCATCAGTATTGCAACACATTCAGTTGGAATCCTTTTCAAACTTGTCCAGATTTTCAATATTTTAGTATCATTTTCAGTTTTGAAAGGTTTTGAACTGAATACGTACAAACGAACGGGTGTCCATAACTTGCTTCCAATTTACTTAGTACTCTTCTGGCGGGTAATGTACGCTTCAGCCAAACTGCAAGTTGAAATATTCTATTCCGTGAAGTTCGCTTAGTTGATAGAGTGCATTGAAACATGTGAACACGAGGCAGGTGGATCACTAACTATGAGAAATAGTTTTTAGAGTTCCACACATACGAGAAATAACGCGGAACCTGTACAGAATCACTCGATTTTTATCTGTTTACCTACCTACGTGTCACAGTCGAATTTCTCAAAAAAAAAAAATATAGTTTGTTGACACACATTCAAACATGTATTGTTAATAAAATAGTTCTTAATTTGGAGTTTAACTTTAAATGATAAACAAGAGAAATAATCAAGTGCCGAATGTATCTTATCAAAAACTGTGCGCATTTTCTTCTACCAGTCTAAAATACATACAAATATGTTACATTTTATTTACAGAAATGCATGAAAATAACTAATAATCACTGAGCATAAGATTTTATTTAAATTTATTTCCTTATTATTTGGGCTTGACACTGGGCAGTTACAATAATTAAGTTACAATAATTTAACACTGGGCAGTTACAATAATTATAAAAATGAGCTATTTTCCCTGTTACACAGAATGTTTGTATTTTGCCTAGTGGTCTCAGCATCTCTTATTCTTCGTTCACTTATAAAATATTTTTTCTTCAGTATTTCTCCCTCTTTGTTTCACGATCGTATTTTAATACTAATAATCAATTACTTTAATAATTAATCGCAGTTCAAAGTCCGCTGGCTGGTAGGTATATTTTTGGATATGATACCATACTCTCTTGTGTTAATTGATTTAATTTAATTTGTTAATTTCAGTTTATGCAATTAAATATTTTAATCTGAAGTTTAAGAGAAAGCCTAATGTGATTTAAAATAATAAAAAAATACCGCATTTCAAATGAGTTTTTTAAATAACAAAATACCTTTAAAAGAGAACGAGAAAATTAGTCAAAAGATGTAAAACTCCTAAAAATGTTTTTATATAATCTATATACTACGTCGTAATTATTGGTTTCTTTATGTGATACTGTTAAATTCGTTTTGACTAGTTTAGTGAAAAATAATGAACTTAGCAATTTATTTAAGCAAGACCAAAGGTATCACTGATGCGTTTTCAGCCAGGAAATCAGAAGAAGGTAATACAGAAAATACTGGCCGACGAGTCGTTTGACGGCTGACTCAAGTGGGAGGGTAGTAGCTAGCCAGGCCGGCTTCATGGAAAGAAAATAATACCAGTAATATTATTAATAACTTAATAATACTAATAATATAATCCTTACGCGAAGCCGTACCACCAAGCAGGCTGGCTTTTTTCGCCTCTAACGACACCCTGTTCTGCCAGCATGGGATTGGGGGAGAATTCTAGGCCGTCGAAATACGGCCGAATATAAAAAAACTAATGAATATAATATTTAATCACATTATTTGTTCCTTAATAGTAAAACAGACAGTATAATTATGTTCAGATAGTAAACAGTTTGTAAACAGGTCAGGCATCCGCCCTACACAAGGCTCTGTCAAACAAAGCCGTATACAAATCACTCAAGCGTTTCAATCACCGTACAAATAGAACCTGCAAACGCATCGTTATATTTCTATATACATATACATTAGATATTTTTGAAAAATTTTATTGCAGATAGGCTTTGCTATCGATTAAAGGTCAAAAGAAATTTGACCTTAATATTATATGAACGATGATGATAGGAACAGGAAAGATAAGAAATTAAATATCAAAGAGTATAACAGACTGGAATATTATAATTACGAAGCTTGTTTTAAAAATAAGCTTCAATTAAAAATAAACAAACTTACCTTTGTTCTTTGTAGTAAGGGTAAGGGAGAGATTTAAGCGAGCGCAAAAAGTACCAATTGTAAGATGCGTGTAATGTACACCTACTCATTGCGACATTCTTTAGCGAAGTTCTTAAAGTACGATATACGAGTTTATAATTAATACGTTTACTTCCAAGTTCACCTGCATGTTAATTTTTAGGAGAACTAGAAGGATTATAATTTAATAAAGGGCCTCAGTTACAGTTCCCAGCGACTTTAAGGTGTTGTATTAAGCCCCGCCAATTAATTAAATTCAAGCGTTTTAACACATGGGGCTGGGTCACCATATTAAATCAACAATCTCTTATCAAGTTAAGGTTTTTTCATAGTTATATTTAACATAATTATTATATTATAACAAAGTAAGAAATATTTAAATCTACTATGACGCGAATTTATATATTACTAATAGATTTTTCACACATCATTGACTATTTAAAATTAAAAATTGTAATTGCAGATTAATATTTGTATTATAACATAGGTTTTATTAAAGATAATTACTCCAAGCTAGTAAACAGTGGCTCTTCCAATTCTATTTTGGACGGTGATGGACAATGTTACGAAGGAGATCACCGACTATTATTGAATATCGACATCTATGATGAAATTCTAAATAAGATAACACTCCTATTCGATACAGCTCGGAGATGCGTCACCAGTGTTACGAGTACTGCTCCCAACGGTTATAGAGAAACGCCTTTCAGATGTTAGTTAGAAGGTAGACAGGTCATCTTTAATCTTAGGTAGCTATTGTTAAAACTCACCAGATTTAGACACTCGATACCGAAGACCGCGTCCGCCTTTCGGATGACTTCTGTTATACGTTCCAAATTCACCATAGTTGTTATTCACTCTGCTGTAATCCGCTAGATGGCGATTTCCATCCAGGTGGTTGGGTAGAGATCTGTTCCAGCCCATGACGTCACCCACCACTGATCCGCAAACGGATGACTCTGTTTGGCTTTTGGTATCCCCATTGCAGAGGTCGCCACTAGAGCGCGCGCGTCGACCCTTGAGACCCTTAGCCGAATGTTGGCTGATGTTAGAGCCCATGGCGAGGCGGGACCTCACCTGGGTCCCGCCGCCCACATTCTGCCACTCGTCGGAGGAGCCACTATCACTTTCACTTTTACAACCGTTTTGACCTGCAAAAATAAATCTAATTAATTTAGCCGTAAGGGAGTGTAAATATAAACTATACCAAGTACTTATACTCATTTGGTAGGTACAAAGTACCATTTGTCTTGAATTTAATTGCAAATTAGTTTTCAAGTAAATAATTGTCAACGTATATTGTATTTATTGTTAAATATTTGATGTTCATAATTATATAACTTTAAAATCATGACGGAAAAGTTTTTTTTGGGTAGTTGTAAAACTTGGATACGCAAAAAATGTTAGAAACAAAATACGTAAATAAAAAAAATAGTCCATTTTTAATCAACTAATTTAATATGATAAATAAATTTCTATACAATTCTCGACATTGTGTATCAATAACAGATATTATACACATACGGACAGATATTACGTTCAGAAGTTATTAAAAATTAGATATATATGCGATACTAATAATTATCATTAAAGATTTCATGTTTCATGCTGGATGAATTATCGTCCAATGATAACCAAATGAAGTCGTGATTTTTAATGCGACAATCAAATTTAAAATTCAAATGTACATAATGAAGTTTAAAATAAACATTTGCTTTCTTTTTATTTCAGTATAGCCGTCTAGATTTCACTTTATTGATTATACAACGAATAAATCTTTTGACTATTCCTAAGAATATATTGTTTTTTTATTGATTGTGCTGAGATTATATTAGTAACACGAGGGGTACTAGTAGATTAATCATTTCTGGCGAAAAAAACACTTAGAAGTATTGTTTAGGTCAAAATTAAAAATTCCAATGATGAAAGATTGTTACCGTATATAGTAATTATACACTGTACAGTCAAATAAATAGACGTTTTTGGGTTTGATTCAAAATATTAACTATCGTATATTAATTTGATAAAAATATAGCTCTCTCGCCGCAACGTGACTTCGCATAGAAAGATGATTTCCAGAAACAATATCGATTCCAAGAATCCTTGAGAGACTCAGACGTCCCTCAGGACGTTGAAAAATCTTGTAGAAGAATACGCTGGCAAAATCTAATATATCGTAGCATATAAATCTAATACATAATTTGTATATCGAACGGTTGCTGCAAAATATATTAAAATTTAAAATGCCAGTATTACTTGCCCCATATAACTGTGATGCTGAAAAATATATAAGGCTCTAATGAATCTCTAAGGTGAAATACAATTCACGTCATTAAGACTGCTACGTTATTGAATAACGTGGTACATCTAATTAAAAAGCTGCAAACTACGAAATATCTCTTTAGTTTATCTTCTCTTCAATTAAAATGTCATGCTAAAAATTAGATTAAGTATGTATTTCTATTTGCGCCTTGAAGGCTTCGTCACAAATCTTCTTTGTTAGTGGCCACATCTGTTGTGATAATAAATTTTTGGCGGAGCCAATAATATTACATGAAGCTTATCCTATTAAGTGAAATAGTAATGTGTTTCAGCAACAGCCATTCTAAACCGTCTAATTAATTTCTGGACAAAATTTAAGCAACAAATTAGGACTACATGTACATATATTCTTACAGATATCTTTTCAGTTACCAAAATAAAGTTACAGCCGAACTAAGTCATGCTGCAAAAGCCTTCTGGGTATTATAAACCAATGTTCTAAAAAAATATTATTTCAAACTGAATTCCAAACAGAAGGATACATTTATGATTGGTGTTGTTTTTACGTTCGATTTCCAGCTGGTTCGGATATGTGTGTCGGAGATATCGGAGTTTTTGACGTCGGGTCCTGGGTGTTTGTGATGTTGTGTTTTGTGTTGTTAATGAAAATGAAAATGAAAAAATATTTATTGTTTTTCTTTTTGACTTAATTTTTTGGTTTCTAGCTCCCACAGAATCCCACACATGTCTTGTGGGTAACTAGATTCACACCACTCCTTATAAGTAAAACAACAATATATATATAATTATATATATTATATAATAAAATTACCCAATTTACAAATGTTCCAAGTGTGTATGTGTGTTTGTATCTGTGTGCGATTGCGTGTGCGTTTGTGTGTGTGATGATATTTGAAAGTGAAGGTGTATGTATATACACAATTGTAGGTATCAAAGATTGTTAATGATTAATATATTTATCTTTCTCTCTAGCTATACAAGAATAGCGCAGGCATGAGTATGAGTATGACTATGTACTTTATTTAATCTCAAAAACAATACACTACCTTAAGTGAATCTATATAATAATGGTTTACAGGATACCCCGAAAGCGTTTGCAAAACTTTTATCAGCTGTAACTTTCCTTTGGTAATTCGGATCTTAAATTATTTATTTAGCATTTTACATTTTACACATAAGTATATTTTTCTTATTTACCCTACATACTTAAGTTATCGAATCAAACACCTTCATCGAAACAACTAATAATATTTTTTATCATTGAAGAGATGCATGTAAAATTCGAAACAGTGATACCCCGTGCCGGATACCAATTGGAAACTATCACTGTTTTAAGGAAAATAATAAAAAAGTAGCACAAAATAAAACCGAAACATGAAAGATGTTTCTCTTAAAAGAGGACGCGAGGTAACAAAGTATTGAAGACTCGTTATGGTGAATGTAACTAGGTATGTTAGTATGTGTTTGTATACAACAAACAAATATATATCTGTGTATCACGATGTGTTTCATCGGATTGAGCAGTATACAGGGCGTCTTTGTTATTAATGTGTCTAGTCAATGTTTGTATTTTTCTATACATCAATACACTCAAAACTAGGAGAACACGACATTTTCTGGCAACCATTATAAATATAGACGCACTGTATAATGTCTACCCAGATACAATAATGCATACCTCGGTTTAAAAACAACACCAGGTGTTTAGTTGAGGTAACATTTCATAAACGATGACAAAATTCGAAAATGTCAAAATATACAAATGTGACGTAAATTATCGATAGGTCAGCTTTATATACTTTCAAAATCCGAATTATGTCACCGCTAACAAACACATCTGTCTAGAAATCCTAGTCGCTTCCCGACTAATAACCAAAAATGACAAGAATTTATTGTTTTATATTATACATCCAAGAAAAATACTATCATCCATTAATATTTAAAGTTCAGGTAACTCCTTAACAAGTTTTAAAAGGGTTTTTAAAATATTCGTAAATGATTCTATATGACTTTAAAATATGTCGCATACTCTGTGACATGTCGGGAGTATACTTGAAATACATGTTTTACTCTATTTTGGCAGATGTATGAATTACCTACAGGTGACGCTCAATATTTTTAATCAATATTTTTTCAATATTTTTTGTTCTAAGACATTTAAATAGCATATATTTTATCTTTCACCATTGAAAGAAATTAGTTTCATGAATATTTGGCGAGGCAGATATAACGTAGGTTTTATATTCCTCACAGGGCTTTATTTATCTTCTTCATAGACAAGGTGTCAGGCTCCAAGTACCTAGTTAATGGACCATGCAGCTGGCCTTTTTGTCATGCACCGAAGACGTCCTTGCTATTGTGTTACACCTTTGTTTAACTGAATATTGTGTTTCGAGGTATTTAAGTATTTATTTAATTGTTTAGTATTATTACGAGCTCCAGAAGCTGTATTTATGAGTACAATAAAAACCTTATTACCGGGAATAAATAAATAACACGCAAATCATCGGTTTTTAAACTATACATGTTTATTAAAACGACTTAAACAGGCTTTTTAACTTTTGATTGATCTTAAGTTTTTTTTGATTTTTTTTTTGATTTTATGGTTATTTAATTAACTTTTAAAATCTCCTCAAATAAAAGTGAGTCTAGCTCACTTTATCTTTTAACGGCGCTGACAATTCTCAGAAAGAGGACCCCATTGGTTAACGTTCGGTTTTTGGTTATGAACATTGGGCACAGGTGTGAAGTAGACGGTGGAATTCGACCTTTCCGATTTAGGTCGCAATGCGATCTCGCGAACACAATTAAGAGCCGACATAAATGAGACGACCGCAGAACTGTCTGCCCTTAAGTTTATCACGTCATTACAGTTTCTTTCTACTGCCAATGTCATGGCATTCGTCTGGGGCTATATTACATGAAATGTGTGGAGAGAATGCCAAATTTTAACCCAAATAATTGTTATTGGCTCATAGAATGAAATATAAAAATTTCTTGTTTACCAAAAAAAAGGTTTTTACGAATAGTAATTGGCCTGAATTGAAACTTTAATAAAAGAGTTGTTTGATTTCAGTTTGTTAGCATTCTATGTGTTGTCGGTGGTATGGACATATACCAATGTAACGTCACAAAACGCCCATGACTTGTGAACAATCATTCAGCTGTCACATCTCTTAAATGCCTGCCCCGACCGGGATTCGACCCCGGGATCCTTCGTTCGTCAGGCAGAGTACGGGGTCGTGTATTCGATTTACGACGTAACAGTTCGTGAGCATGTAAATGGAGACTTTTTTAAGACTAAGAGATGTCATTAAGAACTATTAGACAATTCACTTAACAACAAGTAAAATAATAAAAATGAATTTTTATTCAAGTTACTATGCTATTCATTAATATTGGTTTCATGAAAAGGGGCTATGTGAAATTTATATTCGTAGGTCACTCTTTACCTAGTGAAATTTCAAATACTTTCTGAAAAAAAAATGAATTCCGCGGGGAATTAAATTCAACAATCTGAAGTTTCAATTAGGGAGACGCCTAATACAGGAAAAGGTTCAAAGCATTCCCTGAAATCCAAGTCTTGACAAGCTCACTTTCGTTTAATAGAAATCGTAAAGTAAATCCAGTCGAAGAATACGAAAGGAATGATACGAATTTCAAATGTACCTACGGAAAGGGTTCCGCACACCCATTAAAAAATGTCTACAGTTATTTTCCCCGAATTTATTGAACAGTTCAAATTTGGTACCACATGTAGCGCTTTCGAACCCGGACGCAAACTATTGATACATTTATGTATATGGAAATACCAAATTGAAAATAAAATAAAATGTCAAGTGCGCCGATTGTCATTTATAAAATGAAGGGGATTATGACTATGGAGGCTAATATAGTTTACAAATGCAATTATAGTAATAATTAAAGTTTACAAATGCATAACTTATAAAATAATAATGAATAAAAACAATAATTATTTGTTACGTTCCCAAACCCTCGCCCCTTTTCTTTTTCAGGAAATTACCGAGTCCGGACCGGGAGGATCGATTACAGTAAGAAAATTTCAGACTACACCTATTTATCCAAAGTTAATAGGCGAAATATGAAAATACCTTAATAAATACTTTAAAAATGCAAAAAAATTGGGAGACTGAAAAGATTCAAATTATTTACAGTCTACAACCCTATATACATATATCACGCAGATCAGATAGGAAATTTGCACTTCCACCTTTCTGGCTCTTCTGGTTTTGTGTTATGTAGCCATATCACAAAAACTACCAACAGAAGATATAATTATTATCTACTTTCATTTAATTGTTATGTTTTCAAATGAGTGTGTGCGTCGTATATGCACGCACGCTTGCGCCATGTGCTTGCATGCGCATGCGTGTGTAATATTACAGAAAGCCAATATGTGTTTCCATCTTGAAATAATAATAAGACTAAATGTAAGTTGAACTGTATTTAATAAGCATTATTACAATATAATAATAATCACATTTTTTTATTATCTAAAAAAAACATTAATAATTCAAGTATTTTATAAATGCACTCATGCACATTATTGTATCTACTATCGTTTCGGCAAGGTGCTTCACGGAGAAGAAGAAACGGCGAAAGAAACTTCTCAGCACAACTTTTCAAATCAGCATACAAGCATTACATTATCATCACAACCGATAATTGTCACATTACTGACTTGTCATCACATTACTCGTCGAAACACCACAGTTTCAAACAATTTCAAGAAGTACACAAGGAACTTTCAGTTATGTAGGTATCCTCACGGTTGCCAAGGACCAGAATAGGGCTACGGTATCCCCTGCCTGTCGTAAGAGGCGACTAAAAGGGGGCTTCCGGGGTCGTGGGCGGCTAGGGTGGGAGACTGAACCGTCCTGCCAACGACCCCGGGAAGGACGTCGGTACGTGTGGCCGCATACCGGCGTAACACCAGAAATTCGGGGATGATCGTCCGCTCATCCTCAGCAGAGCCCGACGGGGCACGCGCTCATAGGACTGCGGTCGTGTTCCGATGGAGATCCCGGAGTCCTATCATAGCGCCGAGGAAGGCCACCGGGGGGGTTTTAGTGCGGTAAAAATCCCACATAACCCGGCGTCGCTCCCACGGCACCGGGTACCTTTTGAAGGTTTCCCCCTCGTCAACAAAAAAAAAGAAAAGGTATCCTCACGGTGTTTTCTTCTCGATACTGTTTACAAAAACTGCAAAATGCGTGTACATATTATAACTAACGGCAACTATCGACGCAAAAGCAGCAAAACTTTCCGTTCTTTAGATGTGGAAGTCCTGCTATTAATAACGGGATAAAGCGATTCGACACGCATTTCTAACATACCCGCTGATTGGTTTCGAATCGCGTGATAGAGATCTCTAATTCGCCACGCGAACTATTATGAAGTCGGATTCAAATGTATTGTTTAACAAGTACCTATAGTTTATGGGCCAAGATTGGAACACGCGAGTTGAAACACGATACGTTCTTGTTTTATATTTCGTGCAATAAGCCGCATTGTGAGGCCAATGTTGCCAAGAAATTTACTATTCACCGCAGAATATTTACGGAGGAAATTTTCATGCCATTGTCGAGCAAAGTTCGATTTATTAACATAATGGAACGCCAACACACCGCACACCATATTGATAAGTACAGAGCATTTTTTGTTTTGTGTTGCTTTAGTTTGCACAACTGTTTAAGTATTTATTATTGTTCTAATTAAAATTGTACCTACAACAAAGGATTTTTTATAATAGGTAATGATACATTTAATTTCAGAAAATACCACAGTTATTCGTGTGCAGTTACACATAAGTATACTGTATATACTTTTATAGTGCTGTACGTGTTTACGATAGTTAGAGGTAGATAAACAGATATGGAAAATGTGTTTTTAATTTCCGATTTTTCTTTAAACGCTAAGATATGAATCTGATATGTTTTTCTTTCTAATATATTCCGTGAACGATTTTAAAATGGCTATTAATTATTTACGATTTATTACAACAACCTTAAAGTAAAGGTACATTGGGCGGAATGGACGCCCGTTAAGTAATTAATTAATGAATTAGATTAATTATTAATTGGGCATAATGTGTATAAAGTTATAAAAATTGTAATACTACGTTCATTGTATTATGTACGTCTTTGATAAGTTTTTAACTTTAACGCGGGTCATAACTATGTGATATTATCAGTTAAAGGATTCAAAATTTTTCTGCAGTAACAACAGTTATAAAATCGGCCGTTAATACGTGATGAAGCGAGATGAACAGTTGATTGTGTCCATGATGACTATTAATAAAACGAGTTTGTTTGTAAAGAACAGCCACAATGAACTGTGAAATATTAATAGCTGTGCCGAACAAACATAACTAAGATTAGATAACGGAAGAATAGATAAGATCAATCATTATAAATATTAATGCGGGCGATGACTTTCAAAAGCTAAGTTAAATAATATTTGTAGAGTTTAATGCTTATATGAAGCGTGTAAGGTAAAACTAGTCAAATCTTCATGTAGTAACAAGAAAATCCCCGTGTGTGAATGAGATCCCTAAATAGTTAAGATAAGCACTAGGAATTGAGTGAAATAGATGTAGGTTAGGTTAGGTTAGCGATATTAAACTCCCAATTTATCAGATGTGCTTCATCTGTTTTCAGTTAAGATTCCACTAAGTTCGTTTATAATAATAAAGGAGTTAAAGGCAGACTGCCATTTTTATTGGATAGAATAATCAACCAATATATAATATATATATATATAAATATATGTACCAATATAATGAATATCAATTAAAGACCAGAAAGCATTCGAAAGTTGAGACCGTAAAGTATTTTTATAACATAAATAGTAAACCACCCTCGCTACGCTTCAGAAAAACCGTGCCTTACGCTTAGAAACAGCATGTACATTATTTTAGGACTGGGTTTTTCTCCTTCTGTGAATTAGAAATATATTATTTTTAACTATTTTTATTCTTGGACGGATTGCAATGAAACAAACTTTAAATATTAAGTAATGTTTATTGCAATACATTAGTGAAAATCATAACGTAAACGATAAAGCCAATTTTGAAATTAGCACACACAAACACACAGATAAACAGACACAAATTCTAATAACTATTGTTTTGGATTCTACTGCGTTAATAAAGGCCTCTAATAATAGTTTTTCTCATATATCTTTTATATACAGAAAGCGATCAGTTAATTTTATTATACTCGTATGCATAGATGTTGTGTCAAGTAATCATAAATTAAAATTGTGATTTTGTTTACGGCTATATGTATGGAGATTTTATTAATTTAAGACAAGAAAATATGTTTTTAGGTTCAATAGGTTTGTTAATTTGTAAACTACATATGATAACGGAAGTTACACAATTCTTACTTATTAATAATGTTTTTATTTTGATGTTACGGCTGTGCTTATTTCTTGAAGATTTCTTTGTAAATTTGTTCTGGATTCTTCAAGAGTTTTCAGGAGATACAATTGTATAATATCACTGCGAAAATTATCAAAATAGCAGAAGTCTCAGTTTTGTAAAGAAAAAAATATTTTAGGAAAACTAACATAGAGCTATTAGAAAATATAAGTGCTTATTACATTGAGCAAACTATAACAATATTGACATTTGACATGAGTAGGTACAACTATAGTTTGACTTCTCTGTCTTCCCAGGATGCTGAGAGAAACGTTAATATCGCAAACTTAGCGACATAAAATAGTTTGCTGGTTTAGTATAATCTCTAGGATGTAGCGCTTAAACGATGAACTTGGATATAGTACGAGTGTAGCATCATTTCGTGACTGCTCGTAGAGACTTTTTTTATATTAGTTTATATTTAGGTACATTAACATTTTTTTATGTGAATAGCTGACAAACTAGCCATTTGATGATAAGAGGTCACCGACGCCCGCGGACATACCAATACATAACACCAAACCAGCCGTATAGCGGCTGACTCAATAGCAGAGCGGTAGCCAGCCAGGTAGATATCCCGGAATGATGATAATACCAGTAACAATATTAATTACTTAATAATGATATTGATAATATAATCTTTCCGCGACACCTTACCACCAAACATCTAATGAATTGGAAAGGAAACTTCATAATAACTAGAGAATTATCGTATCAATAATATCTAACATGGAGAGGCTTTATGATATATTGTGTGAGTGCACCTGTTCCTTCCTTCCTGCCCCACTGGGTCGTGTCGGGAGAACTTGTACCGTGTTATTTCTGTGTGTATAACGTTATTATATTATTTAAGTGGGCAAGGAGATAATAAACCCACGTATCGCGACATAAAGCCGTTCATAATAGTGAAGTACACTCGTGTGGAGTGTGAAGCAGTTTATATATTCAGTTACTACTTGTATTATATTATAAAGTATAATAATTGGCGGTTTTTATATATTCATATTATGTTACAAGTTTCATAAAATATTTAAATAATATTATAAATAAACTTTGTTAAATGCAAATGTAAATCTAAAATAATCACGTTTTTTACATACCTATTTAATAGTCAAGTTACTGTATATAGACATTATGATATTTTAGTGCATTATACAATTTGATAATCTTTTTTAAATTACGGATAGTAAAAAATCAACGAATATTTGTTGTGTTATGTCAATGTAAAAATATTGCAAGATGTTTTACAAATGTATGGAACTTGGGCGGCGCCATATGTAAACAGCAGAAAGTAGATCATTTTAATCGAAAGTATTCCTTCCTACCAAAATTCCAAATTTCAGATTGGTTAGGTGTCAATAATTCAATTTGTGAAGACCATGTTGTAACAAGGAAACATTATGGCACATGGTGGGCAGTCAGTCAGATACATATTTCATTGATATAATATTAAGTGACAGTTATTTATATAATACGTTTATTAATATAATTAATAGTCCAACCCGAAGGAGCCGCTGGTAAATAAATAAATTTTTGGTAGTAATGGAAGTCGATGAAACAAATATTCGCAAAGTTCGTATGACATCTAATGTCAAAGGATCCGAGTACCTACGGGCACTGGCTTTGTTTGATAATCCCCATTCATTTTGGTACTAACGTTCGAATACGTCATCAACAAAAGACTTGAATGAAGTCGAGAAATGAGAAAGGAACGTTCTGGCGCTTTGTTCTGGAGAAATATGATTGCAGAATATCACATTGCTGTCTATATTTACAGTGCAGGGGAGATAATGGGAGCGTCTGGGACTTTTGTGCCTATTTTATAATACGTGTCGCGACTAAAGACTTAACATAGACATATAACATAGACATATAAGTACAGGTTTCAAACCCTAACTTTTCAAGGATGTTCAAGCGCCATTATAAATGACAACACCATAACAGACAATATAAAGTTACTTTTAATTGTTTATAACTGCATGTAACTTAAAAACTTTTGTGCCAATTTTTATGAAGCTTAATAATCGTCGACCTTTATTTTCGGTAAAAATTATAATATTGGGAGCGGACTTGCTGGAAAATCAAAAAGAACATACAAATAATTGCTGGAAGCTTACATTACTTCATAGCCCAGAGTGGTCTACGTGGGCTCAAAAGTGATATGTTTGTTTTTCGCAATAGTAGGTATTCCGGTAATGCTGCCAGTGACTCCCACGTACCTGCCCAAATAAAGGATTAAAAAAACCCAGCCATTATTATGTGTATCGTTGCTAAGTCAGCGAAGGTAATATAAAAGACGTTTTATTTAGTCTCAGGATAAGCTAGGCATTTATGACTACATATTCCCATTTGTATGCTATTGTAGAAAGTACTTCCCGGATTGACTCTATGCCCGGTAAATTCATCAATAATAATAAAACAGTGGCTTTTATAGTAATAATCATATATGTAAACACATAATGCGGTTATTTGTTCCAGAACAAGCTCTGTAATACCCATAGTAAGCTCGCACAGTTAACGTTTAATAATAACGGCAAGAACACCCTAACTAAGTGTCGCTTGTCTTTCAACATATTTTACGTACAAATACTATTCTTAACGTGAATATCAGGACTAGGTATATTCCTGGAATTCGCTTAACTATGCAGCGAACAAGTTCTATTATATTATTATATTTTTAACCGATTTCAATAAAGGAGGTAGTTCTCAATTCGCTTTATTTCTTTTATGTTTGTTCCTTTTTTATCTGAGAATGTCTTCCATACCTCCCTTTTGGTTTCAATTAATTTTAAAAAAATATACTACACTTAAGAGTGCACAATAGGACATGAAACCAAGAAATTCACCTTCTTCGAATTGAAGTCGGTTTTTTTTTTGTTAAAATTGTATGATGTTAACCGTCTAAAACAATCAGACTGCCACATGAAGGTAAGTGGAATCACTAACGTGTTGTTAACCAAGAAGGAAACAAGGAACACCTTTGTTAGCTACGAGTAGCTCTCCGGCACCTGAAACACTAAGAGGACAAACATCTCTTATATGCCATCTTTTATGTTGAAAATGTTTTACTACCGTAACTTTTAAATAATCGTTTAATATTCGATAATGTAAGATCAATCATTATTTTTCGTTACAGCTTAATATGAAACTCTCATTTTTTTTTGCTGTGCATAAAGTAAAATTATAAAATTCGAAGACCAACATCTTAGAACGTTGTAATTATTTATTGACATACGAAAATGTCTAAATCGTTCAGATTACATGTATTTATAACTAAATAAACACAAAAATAATTGCGTTTATAAATCCCTAGATTATTATGTTTTTTCCTGCCTAAAAAATATGAGATATCAAGTTATCATTTAATTTCACTGTACAACCTTGAAGATAAGATATTTATGATTGCATCTACCATATTATAATATATTATATAACAACATACATAAAAGGGAACCATTTTTATGGTATCGCAGTTGATAGTCATAGGTAAACTAGTAACCCATTTTTGCTTGTAAGAAATGGAAAGATGTAAAAAGATACAAAAAAAATATATTTTAATACTGAACTTAAAAGTGATTTGTAAAGAAAAAAAAAAGGAAAATTTATTTATACTTCAGCCGAGCCCTTATCTTGTTAACTCATCAGAGAGGCTTACTTCGGTATGTAAATTCTAGGCACGACATTTGAAAAATACATTTAAAAGTTTAGGCGCAGTACAAATGTCATTAAAAGTTTAATGCCTTTTTTGGCATTATTATTCCACTTCCAACAGTATCTGTAATTGCTCGCAATGTATTTAATATTATAAAATATGTGATTTATCTTAATTAACGTTTGAGTCCACATCTAATTATTCGAACATAACTTTAATGTAATCACAGAAGTTATCATGAAACATTTAAAATGAAACCGTGTAAATGATAATTACAGTGGGTAATTCTATGTTGTCGCAATTTGTATATATTTTACCTATAACGGGTACTTATGATTTTTATGTTTTTCACTAATACAAAATGTCATTAGTGTCGTGTGTCTGCCTGCCTAGCTGCTAAATGTACGATTATTTCTAAGAACAGCATTATTAATTTCGAAATTAACTTGTATAATGGTTTCAAGAATTAAAACAATTTGAAAATCACTGTTTAAAGTCATTTTTGACACAGAAGAGATTGAAACATTTAAATACGAAGCAAGAAGGCAATTTGCAAATGTGTATTTTCAAAATTTAGAAATGCCATATTTATAGTTTGCACATACAACCTTATGTGCAATGTAGCTATGTATGTATTCTTTGGCCAGAAACGAATAGGACCGATCGCGCAGTGTTTGTTTTGAACCAATACAATTTCGACACTATGATTGATGCGCTAGTCCCTTTGTTTCCAATAGTGCCTCATCAGTGATAAAGGGTTGTCACTTGTCAGTTGTTTCATAGTGTATGCAATTTTAAACCAATTTCAATATTGACCGATACGATGGAATTAAGCGAATTTTATGCAAATTTTTTTTTGTATGTACGTATTATATGTATACGTGTATTGTATTTGTAGGTGTACTATTTTTCGAAGTCGATTTTTTCACTGTTTAGCTCCCGAGTCTCAACAAGGTAGTAGTTAAAGTTGAAGAACATACTCATTTTCATATTCAGTTTAACGGTAGTAACTATGGCGCCACTTGCATTTTATTCCATATAATGACATAAGTTTAACATTCAAGTTTTCCATTTGTTTTCGTACGCGTGATTATTATTAATTTAGAACATAATAATTTTTGTTGTAGATTGAATTCCGTTCAATATTACTTCAACTATCAAGCAATTCAATTGAACCCGGCTTTACGAATCTCTATGTCAGTGTTGTGTGGTAGAAAGCTTAAATAATTATAAAGGGGATATGACGATATACGATAAGACGTACCTATGGAGCACAACATTAAAACACAATCATGATATTACTTATGAATTATTGTTGATATACATATTACTTAAATCACGATTGTTGCAACCCTATACAGTGGATGAATCTATAGTGCTCTAACTGAGAAAACTGGAACAGTTCCCTTTGGTCACACCGCAATAAGAGTGAAAAATTGTCAGTACAAACAATAACATTAGACAGAGAAGGCAATATTTAAACATGTCACTTGACATGTGATGTATTAAAAATATCACCTATGTTACTTCTATTTACTTAGGAATTAGGGGAGCCATAACGCATTTTGTTTTGATACTTATATAAGATAACAAAATAATCTAGTTAATTTAATAACCAGAATTTTAAATATACTCAATGTACGATGTGTCTATTTTGTTAATATTTGTCGGCAATTTTCGTATTTCTTCGCGTTATTTGTGTCGGTGTACACGCGAATATGAAGATTATCGAAAACCATTAACGAAATGAATGTGATGTAATAGTGTAAATATTCTCTTAAGCGACAACATTGTAGTGTAGTGTAATCTAATGACTACTTATTGATAAAATTATAAGGTCTCATGTCATAAACTGGCTAACGCTAAAGTAATGTCGTTTACACACAAACTAACGAGTTATCCGTGATTAACTCGCGGAATGACGGTACTCAAATTGTAATGAAACTCGATACAATATTAATTTGTTTAAGTTTGTATTCAACGGTTAAATAATTTAAATAATGATATAAGTTCGAATTAAGTGCCTATTATAACGCAGATTTTACACAACACTATCGTACGTTGTTAGATTTAATTTACAGTAAATGACGATTACCTCGATTAAATTTATTAACGAGTTTGTTCACATTTATCGAGATATCCGATTCCTTCTTGCCCGATATCCAGCTAGGGGACAAAAATAACGGTCTCCAATACGAATACGAGCGTTGCTCGCTTTGGGGTTTCACGGTTCAAGTTTTAGATAATAAATGCTCCAAAATGGCGTCCGCTAAGCGGACGTGGGTGGGCAGGTAGCAGAGACTTCAATGGATAATAATTCTTCAATGGATCAATAGATTGTTAATTTATTTGTAATTCGAAGTTTCTTATTTATAATCAATTGTATAAAAATACTTTACGAAAAATATGGATGGCATTTAATCTATACTATTTTGTTGTACAGTGAGTAACTATTATTCACATTGTTAGTAATAATAGCCAAGTGGTTTAAACATACGTCTCGTACCGGAGACCAGAATTCGAATCATAATCATACGAGCCTCTAATGTTTCATGAATATACGAAACGTATTATTGCTTACTTCCGTGGGACAAAACGTGAGCAAACCTTTTTTAACTGTTTCTTATGAACTATGAAATGATTTGTTTAACAGGTTAGATAACTAATAACATAATCTTGGTGTTTTTCAATTCTCTCCAACGATAAATTCGAGATGTCGGTAGATGTTAGAGGGAACAAGAGAAGCGAGGGCCGACTCACGTCGCGAAAGATATTTATAGCAGGCATTGGAATGTATCGCCCACTTATAGTCGACAATATAACCACTGTCAAGTTCATTACTAAGTGATAGACATTCCATTTTTACGCATGACACTATTAAAATTTAAAAACTTGCAAAATTCTTGTCAAAAGTAAAATTGGCATTAATCTGTACAATATGAAATGTTTCACTCATATTAAAGGATAGAAGTGCCTTATCACTGTACAAATACAACATGGATTTGGTGAGTACACCTTACACGCTTTCGCAATCAAAAACAAAATGAAGTCAGTTGAAAATTACTCCTACTAATGCTTAAGTAAAAACATGTTTATTTGAGGGTGGATAACGAATTGTTTTAACTTCGATTATAATTGTAATGAGACGAAACAACCATATTTTAATATTACCTATTGATTGTTTGTAACATTATGATGCTAAGGTATATTTTGATCTATTAATGTTCAATTACTTTTGTCAAATTGCGGTTTAGGTTGTTTTGACCTCTTACGATGTTCATACGATTCTTGTGCTAATCTTGTTGAGCGGCTCATGAACGCTATGGTAAGGTTTATAGAATTGTGGATTCGTTTATCGACTTCTGGAATTGACTGTACCCACATGTATATTTTGACACCAGTTTGTGGCGTGTTTAATATTTAAACCTGTGTTTACTTTTCTTAAAAACCCGCAATAAAATATTTATGTAAAATTTATAATTCTACTTTCTACTAACCTTCGAACAACTGCATTGAGGCGACTAGTACTATGTCTAGCTTAAAATACGAACCACTTCTCTCCCATTAGAGACAAAAACAAACACAATTAAGACTTAAGTACTGGTATTAAGACGAGAAACAGTGTGAATCAAAAGTTTAAAGACGCGTTAAATCTAGCAAGCATCTACAAAGTTGGTAGGTACGCTGTAACATTTAACTTAATGGTTCAACGAGACAAAGATTTTTTTATTTTATTGCATAATCTTATGCAGAAATATATTGAAGTATATCACCGGAGTATTTGTGACTGAAAATAATTTCATTGTTTTTCCAGTATTCTTAGGTAGCCTGGAAGTTTTAAGGCGACATTCTATACACTACTAGTGCAGAATGGAATATTTTTGTGTTCGGATAAAGTGAAATTCGTTGTATTGTAGCAATTCAAACTAGTAGAACAAATAAAATAATGTGCGGTCTTCAAATTATTTGAACCTTTATTGAACTCCTTATATCCAATTTTTTTACATACACTCACCCTCACAGCAGGATTCCCTGTGTTGCGGGTGGCATGCACCGCGCATGGCATCGCATGCGGGTGCGTATACACGTACACAAATATGATATTACAAAAACCCAAGACTGGAAAACAAACATTTATCTGTCTAGAACAAACATTTATCTGTCACAAACGATTTCCTACATGGAATTTAACCACATTAATTGCATAATATTGGAATTTTAAGACAAGTTCGTAATATAGATTGATACATGTTGCAATTAAATAGCTTAAACTACAAAATGGACCCTGCCAACATACTCTTTTACTCTGAGGCTACCAATTTGGTCCTGTTAGTTTGTAATTATGTATAATATTAGCGAGATTTGTTAAACTTCAGTACTAGCGGCCCGCCCCAACTTCGTTCGGGTTGAATAATAACGCTAATTTATACTTATATAATAATAATAATATATGTATATTTCTAATGGTAAAAGATTTTTTCAAATAGATACCGTGGTTGCGAAGATTACCTTTTTTATGTTACAAGTCGACAAATGAGCAAACAAGCCACCTGATGGTAAGTGGTCACCGTTGCCCATGGACATCATCAAGACCAAAGGTATCACTGATGCGTTGTCGGCCAGGAAATATGAAGGAGGTAAGAAAGAATTTACTGGCTCTCAAGCCCCCAGCCGGAACACGACGAGTCGTTTGGTGACTGACTCAAGCAGGAGGGTGGTAGCTAGCCAGGCAGGCTTCACGGAAAGATAAGAATACCACTATTAATATCAATGACTTAATAATATTATTGATAAAATCCTTACGCGAAGCCCTATCACCAAGCAGGCTTGCTTCTGTCGCCTCTTACGACACCCTTTTCTAACAGCATGGGATTGGGGGGAGAATTCTAGCCCGCCCCAATACGGACAAACCAATACCTGCCCTATTCCGTATTACAAACTTACATAATTTGCACTCTCTCTATAAATATACTAACAGCCCGATCCCGACTTCTTTAGGGTTGAAAAATTAATTAAATCTGCATGATAAATAGTCTATGCCCATTCGGAATAACGTACCTTTAAATTGATAAAAGAATTTTCCAAATAGTTGCCGTGCCAAATAGTTCCAAATGGTTCCGGATATTACTTTCCGCACATACACAAAATACTCACAAAATTTGAACTATCTCTTTATAGTATAAGTATAGATCTTCTAATCCTCCAGATATCTCTGGACGTATCCGTATACGTATTCGTAGATACAACAGAGGACTGTTAGTTCTATATTTGAAAATCATTATCTTCATTACGGTACATGTGTCATTCGTTACGTTCATTAGTGTCAACTCGGCTGATCAATTAGTGTTTACAGAGACCTCGTCAATTAACTGTGGAGTTATTGTCCAATATTTACCCAGATCGATTAATGAGATCGTCATACATTAAGTTGAAGCATCATGTTATCGTATTTGTGATAATGTAATGTAATGATACTCGTGTTTGCAACCCAGATTCACGTTGCTTCGGAATTTAATATTCTTTAAATTGATGAACAGTATCTGTGAAATAGCAGCGCTGAATAAATATTATGATGACTACTGATCTCTGAATTGCTAATATTATACAATTTTTATGAAGCTGTATTTCTACTATAAAATAATTTTAAATATTAAAGCAGCGAACTCCAAAAAATCTTGCGAGGGGTAGGGTTTTGTACTGCAAATATAGAAATTTAAGGACTAGGGATTTTGTTATTTCTTTTCCTGGAACTACGGGTCAATGGCTTCGCAGATAAGGAGTAAATCTTCATGCATTTTTAAAGTATGTATTTAAAAATTATAAAATAAATAGATCGCTTCTGATTTACAGAACTCCGGACACTAGCACGTAATGTAATAAAGATGAAATGTACAAATCTCGAGATAAAAATAAATAACAATTATTTTGGACGCGGCTACGATTTGTGTAAGGATTAAATTTTTCGAAGAATGGATGTATTACAAAGTCCCTAATCTAATACGTATGCAATAACATAGAAGTAGGATTTATTGAATTGGATCTGGTACCAAGAAGAGCTTGGCACCTTCGTAGCTTGATACAAGCTGGCACAGTGATTTCTTTCACTATTCCTGCGGTCTTTTATAGAACAGACTATTCAAATAAATCGACTAGACCGATATTAAGAAAGGAATGAAACAAGTAATTTATTCAGACATGCAACAGACAGCAACTGCAACAAAAATAACTTAAATACAAAAAAAATAATTAAATTTAATTTGGACAATAAATTCATCAAACGATAACAAAGCAAACAATCTTTTGTAATAACAGATCTACAAAATTCACATTAAAACATTATGCTACATTGATTTTGAATACGGCATTCGGTATAGTCACTGTTCAACATGACAACAATATAGCTGCGAATATGCATCACTTTCACTTATGCTAGATAATTGTAAAAATTACGTTTCTCGAAGCGAAGGGTTTGAACTTACGTAGGTATAAGTACAAAAATTATGTTCAAGGCAACGTGTTTTTCACACGACAATGTGTTTTAAATCTGTACCTAGTCTTTCTTTAGTAGCCTTTAATTCCCTTAATAAGAAAAAAGTGAGTTTCTGATGCTAAAAGTTCAAAGGCAAGCGCGAGTTTGCAGACTTCGCTCACTCATGAACATTACGGGGAACATTGATATTTGTGGGTTTCCTCACAATATTTTCTGTGAACGAAGAAATTAGCAATGAATTAATGTAACATCTTTTTAATCAAATTAATGTGTGTAGAAATATCAGATTATGATCTATTTTTACAAACATCATTCATAAAATTCCGTTTTCACTGTTAAAACTCCCGCATGTTATATTAAAATCAGCGGAATAGGAACGGAGTGACGAGTGCAAATTTCTAGATTATAATAACTTAAGCGCTACTTAAGTTACATCTTAAATATTGTAAGCAATAAACAGGTACAACATAACAACTACGATAAGAGCTGTCCGAACCGAATCTCAAAGTCCACAACGTATTACTCAGTAGCGGAATATCTGACAGCAGTCTGTTTCAATTCTCGCGCGGCACACCTTCGAGACGAAACTAAACGTAATATTCTAACATTGTAGACGGAACGGACGATAATAGCGAATTATAAATAGCTCCATACATTCTAATAGCCACTCCGGTGCATTAGGGCTTCTTATCGGTCGTTTTATGCTCTCATCCCGACGGGAAAGGAACCCAAGTTAAAGTAATCGCTCGAGTACTGAGATCCACTCTCATTTATTATTCAGTTTTAATATTTTAACTATGTTCTACTTTAACTGTGATAAGATATTAACTCAGTAATAAATGTAGGCTTAATATAAAAAAAAAACTGAGGTGATTTTGAAAACTGTGAATTTAATTATATCAGATTATATGTACCCGATGTAAAAAACCGATTCAAACGAATCAGTTCAATGTATACTTAAAAAAAAGAAATAAAATCCTTTGAATTTTAAATAAATATTAGGTATTGCAAATACCTGTTACATAAAATTAAATGTCATCCACATTAAAAGATTTATACGCAATCCACGGACCGGTATACTGTTTTAGACGTGCTGGAAAATATATTTATCAACTAACAATTTTATTTATTTGTCATGTAGTAAATTCTTATTGTTTGGTTACTGGGGGCACATTTATTAGTTTTAAGTTTTCAATAGCAATCGGAACTCAATTACGTATTGTGACGGACCCAGTCACTAGCAAATAAATGTTTCTTTTTATATTAGATTGTTTTGTTTCACTACAAATGTTTTCATTTTCCTCAATAGATCGGGGTAACATGGTTTCTCCCAGATATAATTGAGTTATAACAGAGAATTGTAAAACGCATAAAGTTACACGTAGTAATTATGAAATAATATTAGTTATTCAGTTATCAGAATATGGAGGTAAGGATACATGCGAGTCCACAGCACGATAAATAGATACTGTAACCTTTAAACAAAAATATTCATAATGAACCTCAAATATAATTTGAACATTAATTTTATTATTTAAAGCATTTATATTTAAAACATTAAATTTTTGAAAACATTTGTAAAATTATTTTATTCTATTTATTCACAAAATCCACAGCTTGTAACAATGATTTTACGCTCTAAACTTATATTTTAAACATAGATCTTGAAGCTAATTACGGATTACAATATACTTATTAAGCTAAAAAAAAAACGTCAGCAAGTATTAACCACAAATTTTACTTAAAACAGGATTTTAAGCATAAATTATTGAGACACATTTTTTTTAATTCGCAGTTGGTTTTTACAAGCACTTCTCCAAAGTCCCAAAGTCAACAAATCCATACAATGAGTACTTACGTCAGCGGACATGGCTTCTTCCTACTCATAGTTAAAGACAGCACTTGCTATTACTTATTACTATATATCAATGGCCGATACTGATGTTAAGAAATATAATCTGAATTGATATGCGTTGCCCGCGCCATCCGTAATACTATATGTGTCACTGATCACATACACATTATCAGTCACGAAGAAAACGTTGAACCATATCTTAAGAATTACAATATAAGCATATATTTAAAAAAATCGGCTTTTAATAAGAGACAGTGCCTATAATGAGAGTGCTATAGTCCTTACCTAAAAGCTGTCTTTAAACGTATCATTCAAAAGTATCCAATAGGTAAACCACCACGTATCCACGTATCAATCAAATTATCCAACGTAATTGTAAAAACGAACACCAAGTCCCATACAAGAATGCTGAACCATTTAAAGGCGATATAAAGGCCTAACCAAATTACACCTATTTCTTACCTCACGATTGTGTGTATCACTTTTCTGCTTGTACATATTTAATTTTTTTCTAACAAATGTTAAGTTATCATCATCGGACATTATTAATCGTTACGATAAATTTTTTCAGTGCTTTATATGCGTTTCAAACGAAAATAATAACCGGATTTATCGGACAAGTTAGCTCTAGAAATTGCGTCGTCAGCTCAGGACTAGCTCGCTGCGAACATGATGAACTCCATCATATTGCCGCCTCGGGCTTTGGACGTTATAAAATATTTAATAACACGCTGACGTTAAATATAGGGCGGGTTTTGGACGATGAAGTTTTTCTTGTTTATCTAGAACGCTTAAAATATTGCTAGAGGCATTTTTATAAAGTTACTCTAGTTAGTAATCTGGCATTCCGGAGTCCTTATGCGAGCTTCAGATTCTGGTATAAACATTCTTCTATTAATGACTAATGAAATACTAGGAACAAATTGAGTAGTAATTTATTATGGAAATCTGAAATATAAGAAATAAATCAAATGAAATAAAAATTACAAAGGGCAAGATTCAACATTTTTTTTACGCACCGAACTCTATTTTGTAAATAATTAATCCTCGAATTAAAAGCTCCTTCAATTTGTCAATATTTCAAACGTGAAATGAAAATTCTTAACCGAATTAAAGCTTCGCGATTGTGAAGACCATTGTGACCAAAAGGTCAAGAACACGGGTATATATAATGGTAAATTTGCAAATATACAAGAAGTTCAACAAATCATCTTGTTTCAAATTTAATAATAAAATCTGTAATGTAATGCGCTTCTCTAAGTACAAATTTAATATATTACAAGTTTTATATCACATGTAAATTATTCCTTTGTCACTAGAACTTATCATGAATCTAAGGCTACAAATTATATTTTGAAGAAATGCTTTACAATTCAACTGATAAATATGCTGGCAGAAAAACACTTCGAGTCAGAACAATGCTGTTGGCATTGACCTCAAACTGAGCGTTCCTTGGAGAGACTGTAGCAGCAGTTCGGTCAGGCGTCTGCCGCATTTGGAATGTGTAGTGTTTTCACTTTCTAGCCGACTACCAGATTACATTAATAAACATTTGTTATTTTTATATGGAAGTAACAGTTTTTATAACAGAAATCTATTAAAATCTAATTACTGCTATTGAAGAATAATGTTAACGTTAGGTCCCTATGTGTCATGGGAAAACAGAACTTTAATAGGAGCAGAAACGTGTTTGTCGGTCTGTCTGTGCGTGTCTGTTAAGTCTGTCTGTTGTCAGTCTGCTATGTTAGATTTTTTCGTAGAAAGAAAAAAACTGAAATTTGGTACACATTTAAGGTTCAGTGAACCAATGACTGAGATATTAAAGTAAACTAATTCTGATTATATAGAACTTAAAAATAAATTATGAAATTGGAAAGATTTTTTGTCATGCGCCTTATATAAAGTGTAAATCTAATAACTATATTTAGCCTAATGCCTCATTAATAATTTGTCAAAACCTGTGATTCGTTTTATTAGGTTGTAAAAGTAAACGTGTTGAAATTATCTCTCAAGAACCGGACTCGCGGCAAGAAAAATCAGCATAATAGTCATTCCAAATGAAGGTTTGATTAATCTTAATTTCTCAACAGTTCCGCGAACGTCGCATCAAAACACCATTAAACTTTATGTAGGATTCCGCTTTGTTCGTGACTCTAAAATACTTCCTAAAGCCATTGTGTAATATATGATATTATTAGAGAGAACAACATAACTATAGACGCTGATTAAAGGATCATCGGATCGTAAAGGACTATGCTGGTAGGAACTAATAATCGCATTATCATATGTAACGGAATTATCTGCAGAAAAGTAGGTACTAAAGATTAATTTATCACAGCCGACGTAGGAAGTGTGGATTTTATGTTAATAGCTAGCAAATAATAATAAGCGGTCACCGCTACTTGCAGCTGCCTGTGATATTAAGGGAATCACTGGCATTTCTCGGTTAATTTTAGTAGAAGAGCGAACGATATCTAGCCAGACAGGAAAAATCTTATAACATACGTATACACTGTGATATTAATAAAAATAATATATAGATTTTGTTCTCAACAATATTTTCATAGGATGTGTTTGGTACTAAAGCAACATCTGTTCGGACTATGGTGAACTTTGCCCTATGAATGTTGCCAGTAGTGGATGGTTGATGAAATACATAGAGTAAAATTCCATTAGTTAAATAATGGAAACATTTATTTACAGAACATTAGTTTCTGACTTCTATAAAATATTCCTATTTGTAATTGATTAAAATTGTAATGTTTAAAAGCTACTCTTTGTGACTATTAATCGGGAGTTACTTTTTATTTTTAGCTATCTAGCATTTTAAATTCTCACTAACTGCATCCCACTTCTGATATATAATGTTGTTCGCTTTACAATGAACACTAGTTGCGGGCTAATCTACATATTTTAGTGCCTTAATTGGACGCAACGCTTCTGGACTACATGTTCATATACTAATAATTTTGTTGGTAATAAATACATTGATTATCATTTAATTACGATATAACTGTATTCATCCGATGGTTGAAATTAAATAAACAAAAAAAGATTACACTAATAATCTACGCCAACTAGATTGTACTTTAGTCGAGTTATGTATTAAGTTTATTCATACAACATTTTTAACCCCTTTCTATGCTTTAAAGGTTTAATCGCTAAAAAACCGGTATTGCTTACGTCATAAAGATCACCTATGATCAAAGTCTCAAGTTCTTAGTATAGAATAAACTAGTAGTTTTAGCAGTTCGAGGTGTAAACGTGTCTAAGGTTTAAATTAAGTCTGAACCTACAACTAACGTTAGTTTAAATTTCATAAATACAGGTATAGATTAAGTGTCATAGTTTAAATCGTTTAATGGGTCCATTTGAACAGGTTACAAAACATAATCACAGAATGACTGTACTCGATAACTTTCTGCAACTCGCTTTGCTAGTTTGAATTAAATACTATTTCTCTAAGGACTATTATGATATGATAATTACCGTAGTCGAGTGCTGAAATAACAAGCATTACTCAATGCGAAAATGTTTAAGTATAATGCTACTAACTCTTACTGCTACTCATTATTCAATTTCAAATAGATCTTACTTATCTGTAAGGAACATAAGATACAATAGATACGTACAATAAACAGAGTCTCAAAGTAAATGATTATATAATAACAGAGAATGTGCTCTCTCAACAAATACTTTAGAACCAATTGTTAATTTTAAAGCGTTAATTATATTTTTTTAATTACATACAGTTTCAAACTATATTTTTCTATAACAGATTTTTGGTTTTAAAGTTAATGGACGTGATAAACTAAATATAGTTTATAAATTTATGTGATATTATTTTTGTGTGATTTTGTATCGAGTAGCGAACTGACTAAGCTCCTACTTAGAGTTAAGTGTAAACAGCAACCCATGGAAGCAGAAAGGCAGTTCTGTATCTGGTTTGACATCGATATATACTCTTGAGGAATGAAAATCATTTTTTATGGCCTCATTATGAAATTATCCAAAATTGCTTGAAATAACTCAAGAGAGCGCTAGTTTTCTTTCAGGAGGGTAATAATTTTATCCAAGTAGAAACTAACAAACTTGGCTATAGAATATTAGTAGCACGAAGAATTATACTTTCATCTTTCAATTATTTAATTCGTCAGAAGTTATTGCTGAGGAGGTTTAAATAGGTAGGAATCCGACCGGGTCTTATGTGTGACTTTTTTGTTAGTGGGGGTATTTCTTTAAAAGGAAGCTTAATATTGTACACGCATATAAAACTAAGTGTTTTACGCTATTTTGGTTTTAAATCCAATAAATAAACAAACTAAAGCCGCTAGCAGAGGCTTGTTCGCGTGATACGTCAGTGAGGTCGTGAATGACGTCATAATATTCTCGGCGTATAATCCGAACGCCGTCCAACTGGTAGGACACTCGACTCGAGTATGATTCGAACTGAATCGCCTCACCTAAACTACAGGAATGCTCTGGTTTACAGATTGCGTTTTACGTTGCAATAATACGCACCTACTGAATTCAAAAATTTGTCTTTCACAATAATAAATAATTGGCAACAGTATAATAACACTTATTTATTATTTAGCATATCGGTAGCTAAATTTAACAGATATTTTATAAACAACAAACTTGCCTTCAGTCTTGTCAGGACACAAACACATCTGTTGGTAGGTACGTTTACAGTTCTGCACGAACTACTACAGAACATTCTGCCGGTGCGAATTAGAAAAGTATAGATTGTCAGGGAACTTTACTTGAACGTCATCTGGAGTTAAAGAAGGTTTACTAACAGAAAATGGCCACGCAATTGCACTTTATGTTTTTAAATATATATATTAGGTATATTATTGAATGTGTGTATACAATGTTATTTTTTTTTTTCTTACATATATCCTAATTTAACACCAGTCAAATCCTTTCAGTATAAGTCAAGGCTTGACTGACAAGAATGCCATTAACTTTACCCTTTCGTTTGCTGATGTATGTCATGAAAATAAATTAATAACCTATGAAATAAAAGCGCCACTCAATTCATTTACAATGTTTATAAAGTTATATTGTTTCAATGTATAAATGGAAACAATTAAACAACTCTCCTGTGGTCTCAAAGTTTAAATTTGTGTACCGTTGGTAAATTTACTTACCTGAGTTGCATTAACATCCTTCGAAAATTGAGATCCCTAGGCAACGCTCAAGTTGGTACTTGCCTTATCGTTACATGTCTTTATTGAGAAACTTTCTCAAACCGGATTAGGGTGAAACATGTATCTAACAAAGTGTCAAATTGTGTAAGATCTATGGCTGTGTGACTAGCAGCGGAATGTTTGGGTACTGGGAGAAATGGATCATATCCGCTTTATCGTTTTAACGACACGCTAGACATAAAGGATTTGGGGAACTTAACTTGTTTGAAATATCTGTATGGTCAGCTACGTTATATTTTTTGATGTATTTAAGTGATTGTTTCAAAATAACAATTTTAAATGTTGGATAGTCCCTACTTCAAATAGTCAATATTAAAGTAAAATGTGCCTGGTATTACCGTCTTTACCTATGAGACCGGTTGAATTATTCCAGCCAAGAACTTTTTGGTAAAAAGCGCTATGAATCGATGAAAATGCCGAGCAGAATCGATACATATACATACCTACACATACCTCCCTTTAGTTCAACACACTTGTACGTCGAATGGGATTTCGACTTGTAAACGTCACTAGGAATATTTTTAATATTTTGTAAAGATTTTCGAACATGATGTTCGAATGGGATATCCTGTAAATGTAAAAGGGACGTATATACTTTTTATGTGAATAGCCAACAGACGAGTAGACGAGCCATCGAATGGTTAGTGGTCGCCGCCCATACACATCTGTAACGCCGAGGGCATCAAACGTGCGGTGTGCCACGTCGGAAGCGAGGGATTTGCTTATTACTGACCCTTTGATGTTGCAAACGAAATATATAAAAAATCTGTAACAGCTGATTCTACGAGGATGTTAGTTAGCCAAGCTATTAAATACCCCTACCACTTTGTACGAGTATCATCGGGATTAAACTAGATGGTCCAGTATCTGGCAGCTTACAATAGGGACGACCGTTCACAAAGCCTTATCTAATAATTCGTACTTTCTATTTTTAAATTTACCCTGTGTAGTTTTGAATAATGAATTGAGTATAATAATCTTAAATACGCATATTAGTAAAAAAAAATTGTACCTACCCATCCGTAACAGGTCCTTCTTTTATAATCAGTAATATAAGGCGCTTGACAATTTTATTTTATTTTCTCATTTTCGCAACAAAATTACACGTCATAAGATATACTCGTAAATCAGATTCACAACACTATTTTCAATTTTGTAATAAATTAAAAAAAAACGTCTAGTAGGTACGTATGGAAAGAAATATGTATGTATGTCAGACCGACAAACATTCTTGACACGCGAGTATTCTAATTTGTATACTAATTCATGTTAGCACATTACTTAAGTAACTCAGTTTGAAGGAACACCTGTAAGATGATAAAAAAATACTTAGAATCTGTTGTATAAGCATTGTATTTTCAGTTGCGTACTTAAATTGAGGCGAAATAAAGTGACAGTATGTCACACTCTTCAAATTAACTCTAATTCTGTTATCTCACGTGTGTAACTGTGTAAGAAAAATAAATACAGAACAAACATTTATTGACTGTATGTAGGTCACGTTGTAAAAATAAAGATTATTAGGTTTTTACATGTAGCAACATTAAAAAAAAATTAGGTAATACCGTAACAATACTATCGAACAAACTTCTGTATTAGTTAAATAATTACGTAGCTGTAAAAATAAGCAAACAACATGGTGAGTAGGTTAATAATATCAATGCAAAGTACATACGCGTTACATATTCTACTTATGAATCATCTGAAATACAGCGAAAATCCAGTAAGAAAGTTCAATGCATTAATATTTATTTTTAGATACCTAGGCCAGTTATTATGGCAATACTATTAGTTTTTAGTAGAAATAAATATTATTTACAACGTAAAATCTAATTAAAATGTACAGAATTAATATACTTTAGATATAAGTTTTTTTCTTAAAACTCTGTTGCCACCTCATTAATACGTCGGTGTTGGTTTTAATGACATCTACTTTTAACTTTTAATAAATTGTTAATTCCTATACTTACATATTTTATTTAGAATACTTTCCAAAATATATAATTTATTACCGTCTATTAAAAAAGCACTGCATAATGTAAAACTCAGACAAGAAAGCATCGTGCGTGAGGGTAAATACATAACAGTTCTTTAAATATTTCAAGGTGCAAAGACCTTTACCAATTACCAAGTTCGATAATAATATCTTGCTGTCTTACTCACCAGAACTGTGATTAATCTCTAACGGATATAACGAGCGAAATGTTCTGAATGAGATTCAAAAGTTAAAAGCCGAAATATCACAGAAAGGTTCTCTACGCACACAATACTATTACTTTTCACACAATATTTCGGAAACCGAGCTATTTTTTAAATTTAAGCACAGATTATATCCGTATTGTACTGTTCCACAATGTTTAGATCACTGTTTATAAAAGCAATAACTTTCACGAGTTATGTAAAAGTTGTTTAGGAATGTCGCCGGTCAAAAATCGAAGCATTATCCTGTAAACACGTGAGCGTGGAATGTACCGGCCGCCAATCGAACCAGTCGACATGCACGGAGTGCTGTCAAACCGACCAGCTGGTTCGAGACCCACCACTCTAGCGGACAAACTCACAACTAACTTGAGTCGCGCGGTGAAGTGTTCTAACTTCGTGTTTAAGTAGTTTGCTCATACCGTTTTAGCCAACTAATATAGGAGCGATGAGAGAAAACGGAGACTGTTTCACAAACACAGAGCAATAAGTAAATTGTAAGTTACTAAGTTCGCAGTATATCCAATTAAAAGTGTTTAGAATATTAAGATTTTATCATTTTGTAAAATAACAATAGATGCGTTGATTTTAAATTGTCTATTAATACCGTGGCTTTATGTAGTTTGATGTAAGTTTGAATAATTCATTCTATATTTTTGAAAATCTACTGTATTCGATTTTTTCAATTATATCTATTTTTTTTTGGTTATCCAAAAACACAACTAACACTCCTAACCACTTGTAGTGGCAGTACGTAAAATATTTTGGTTTTTGTTGTTGATTGTTCTACTAATTGGACATATAATAAGTATAATAAAAATGAATAGACCAATTAAGTCATCTACATATCAGTTTAAATTTTGTCATTTTAATATACACGTAACAATCAGATAATTATGAGACTTCATAAACGACTGGATTTTAAGTCGACACAAAAAGTTATGATTCTTAACTTGTACGCCTTTGACATTGCTCCATGTTCGGCGCGTCATGGCGTCGCGTCGCTGGGGCGGGACGGGGAGGATATTGACTTGCGATGCTTCTTCTGCGCATGTACCACGAGTAAACCATGTGTTTCTGCTAACAAAATTATCACTATTTCTTTGTTTATATGTCGATTACGCACGAATACCCTCTTTGGAATCGACTTTAATTTGAACACAATCATTGCCCTGAAATAACCGCATTGCCGTAATCCTGATGTATGATCCGTTCCGACGAATGTACGAGCGACCTTGACCTCACATAAAGAATTAGCGCAACTAGCAAGTTTAAAGACGCAAGCGAGTTTATAATACCCGGGAACCAGCCTCTTAAGTATGGAAATACATTACATAATCCAAAAAACAGATATTGTGTAAATACTTTATTTATGATAGCGACGTTAACATTCCTTATTTATTCCTCGGGGAGTTAGGAACTTTTCCCCGCGAAAGCTTGTTTTAGTTTATACACAAGACGGCTGTTACGCCCATGTTGCTGTCTTCGGCGGTATAATTTTATATTGCGTTAAGCCTGCTGGCTGAATATGCTCTAATATAAAAATCGGTAGGGCAGTATTATATCATAGGACATGTAAAATAATTATATTTAATATGAAAGTATTTGCAAACTTGATTTGGGCTGCTCTTTTATATTGTTATTGCCAGGATCAGAGTAGGAGATCTTGAATGGTTACAATCGTATTTGTGGGTCTGCGAATTCAGTATACTCATGGGCTTTTAAACTCTTTTGTTAGTGAGCATAACCATGTGGACCAATGAAGTTCTCTGTGTTAGTTGTACAAGGTGAAAGGGTATTTAAAAGTCGACTAACGGCTGAGAGGTAAAACACTCTTGTAAACTACAAAGTATATCTTTGGAACGATATAAAAAGAAAGATCATACCGCCTTCAGACGAGTCTACGATCATATTGTAAAAACTCATAATTCGTCAAAGATGCCATGGCTCTTTCGCCTATATTACCGAGATTTGGAGGCCTACTTATAAATGTAGCGGGCCACGGAAGTTTACGCTGATCAGTATTATTATGAAATGATCAAGCAACGGCTAGCTGCATCTTGTAGACGCGTTAATGAAACTTCCCATTTGGACCGAATAGGATCGCATAAATAGGCGACATTGGCTTTGATGTGAAACTTTCAACTTATGCAGAGGTTTCATCCGAGTTTCGATGCTTAGGAATTAACTCATATGGATAACGTTTACGTTGAGGAACCTGCAATATAAACGCAACTTCACTCGTATCCATCCTTAAACAAAAAGCATTGTGAAGTTTTCGGTGTTATTGCGTCACGTTACAGATTTTTATCAAATCAATATTCTTATCATAAGTATAAGAATAAATGAAATACTGCAGATAAACGTTTATATATTCACATACTATGGTTTCCTGTGTTGATGGTGGCATTGACATACACAATTGAGATATCCCACGTAATCTATATACGCCTTACTTAGGCGAAGAAGGTTTCATATAACCCGAATCTTTTAGATTTTCTCCGATAAGTTAGTTTTTCTATTTCGGTCGTTACGTCTAAGAAACATACCGCCACTTGTCACCAGCTGGATTTATAGTCGAGCATTGACTTATATTAAGTTAAAAAAACATACACTAAACATCTTACGAAGATTCCTCCAAAACCTTACTAAGAAAAGGTTATATATACTATTGTAAGTTAACCCAGAACGTCATTTCAATACTTTTTTTTTGCTTTTATACCGTTGAATACGCACATTCAAACATTTTTATACTGTTATCACTATAATATAACTCGTACGCTTTAAATATTAACTAGTCTGTTAGTTCGTTTATGGTTTATAGATTGCTGTAAAACAAGGGTTGGCTTGAGGCCAGTATGCACTCAGTTTTTAGCGTGTCACTTTTTCATCGGTTTTCGCTTCGAACGACGGAAGAAAGGAAGCCATTATTTTGATTTATGAAACAGTAGGATGCCTCCGATTTAAGCAGCTACAATACACCCAGTAAGTACTTATACTATGATCTAAGAGATATGTCTCTGTTTATAAAAAATTTTTAATATAAATATATAATAATTTGTTACTGTAACCTTTTGCTTACCAGGAGTTGCTGAGCTTGTGTAATATTTTTACGCAGTGGTATTTTCAAGATAAGGAAAATATATAAAAATTGTGTACCATTTGAATATTAGGGTACGTATTTATTTGAATACGAGCCTCTCTTTACAACTGAGAAGTAAAGATCCTCTGACGTCTTGCGTCGACCACTCAAATATCGACCCCACCTAATGTAGCAATAGTTTAAAATCAACCGACGTATCGTGTTGTGTTATTTTAGATTAAAATCTAAATTTTCAAGTCATCTACTTGCAAATAACACATTCGTGACTTATTCAAATTAGTTTTATTAAGTTTAGTTCTTCCCCGTTCCACAAAGAAGTTTCTTTAATTCACCGATTTAACTGCTAACATGGTAGTAGAAAGTAGTAACATTATAAAAGTGGGGGCAGTTGGCGGCTGATGACGCTCGGGGTTCCCCACACAAAGTATTCACGTCACGTTTTGTTTTTGCAGTCAGCTTGGTCCCGCCGGAAATAGCACAAGTTACGGAACTTTTTAATCTGTATAATAGACGACAAAAATGGAAATTCCAAAAGTTAAGTGAGGGAAATATGAAAAAAGAAATGGTTAATGGTCACACGGTCTGGTCAGAGTACGTCTGTAAGTACTAAATATATAATTAGCTGGAAGGTCAGATGCTGATCTGCAACAAGTTTAAATCTTGATCGTTGCGTTCACACATGTATAACGCGTCCGTAATACTTATTTATCGTTTTTATCAAGAGTTCTTTAAATTGTTTGGTTCGTCCTAGCGTAAATTTAAGTTATCGATTAGAATCCATTGATAAAGCTGCGTGAAAATCCTCGACGTAGTACTTTTTACGGTAATAATGTTCAAACATACAGACACAGATTTTATTTTATGCTATATAGTTAAGGATACATGTTGAAGCTATACGATTCTGTTAAAATTCAAAACGTTGTTTCTGACGTACTCCTCTTATTTCTTAGGTTTATGAAATACAGGTAAGCAGGTAATTTTTAAGTAAAGGTAACTTTTAACCCAACTTCGCTTCGCTTCAGAAAACTTACGCTATACATTTGTTTTAAGAATGGGGGTATTTCATTTTATAAATTACAAACATATTGATTTATTATAGTAGCTGTAGTCAAGCAGACAAAATTATTAGCGCTCTTTTAATAGAATCTATATATTAACTTTTGTTTTCTATTCTGAGGGAACAGATCAATAATTTTCCGGGGTCAAAAGTATTTTAGATTATGATCAATAATATTAGTTACTAATATGCAAAGTATCATCCAAATCTGTTCAGTGAGTTTAGTGTGATACGTGGTCAGAGAGAAAGATAGATAAAAAATACTTTGCCCAAAACATCGATAACAAAGCATTCTTAAATAACAATTTCCAAATATTAAATGTACACGATGTCTCCGTTACAATTTTATTATTAGTATAGATTTAAAATAATTGGATTGTTGCCTTTTAATATCTATATATTTGTATAATTATCCCGGTTAAAGTATAAATAATCTATTTTATTATTTTATGTAACTTTACTTGTTTTGAGCAGAAAATTGAGCATAAGTCCATCTCCCCTGCTCGTGGTGCACCGTGCTAAATAACAGCAATACATCGGTGATACTTTCGGCGTAACAGAAGTCCAGGGATGACAGTGATCAAATCCCATCAAGTGTTTCGTTTTTCGGCTATATATTTATTTAGACAAACATTATTACAGATATATTCGTCGTAGTTCCCACTCTAGGATGACCTGTGTTGAGGGTAATTACACTCTTCCAGGTGTACACAATATTTTAAGAACAAAAATATAAGAAAACAAAAAGAACAACAGAATAATCAATAATGGTGCAAGTGAAACTACAACTACAACTACAAGGCAAGTTTTGCAGCAATACATATATACTAAGTAAATGTTCAAATTTTTCAAATTAAATATATACTTGTTTATTACTTCTTTCGTATAAAATATTATATGTAATATTTAAACTAAACGCCAACTACATATCTTTTATTATTTAAGAATGGTTATGTTTATTTTTTTATTTTATATCTTTTTAATCAATTATCATTTATGAACTTTCTTTTGTAATTTTATGAACATTACGTATTAAAACGGTTTTATATGTATCATTACGTGTAATGAATTGGCTCAAACATGACACTCTGATCACAAACTCGGCTAAATTTGGAACTACTTACAGGCAAAGTAAACCTGTTAACTGAATAGTTCACAGTACTACCGGCTAGAGGGCGTTAGTTAATGGCTTGAAGCCTACGTGTTACTTCTGTTATTTAGTAAGTGATTCGAACAGTAGAGTGAAGATGGCGTTAATGAATCTGTCGTGAAGATTATAATAATCGTTCTACAATTTATGGTTTCGACTGGCAAGTCTTGTAAAAAAAATCTGTTCCCTGTGTCATATATACATATCACATTATACAGGACTCAATTACTATCGCCTGTACTTTAGTAGTCATACGTTCTATTTTACGTTTTTAGATTGTTTTTACATTTTATAAAAAAATTGAAATTGAAATAAATACAATCATTGATATTTTAAAATTATTTTTTATATAAATGCTCACAAACGATGATTGCAGCCGTATTCGAAATTGTGTCGGCAATACAGCTAATTCATTTTTTCTTTTGAAAGTAAACTGCACGTTACTTTTGCATCGATGTAAGAAAATTGCAAGAACAAAATATAAAATTTTGCTAGGATCATTAGACGCATAGTTATTCAGTAGCATTATTTTTGGAAAAAAATACAGCCTGAAAAGGTTTTCAGGTCGCCACGTGTCGTCTTTAACCGTATCGTTAGGGGCCTTTATAATTGTAATGTGGGTAGTGACGCAATTGTAACGTAGTTAGCAATATCTGCCTTTTTTATTTATTTATTTATTTAATTTTTTTGTAATGTGTTATTAAATTATATTATGTTATTTATATTTGTAAAATGTTATCTTGCTATTACGAGTGATTATGTGCTTTTATACAATATTGGGTTATATAGGTATATCTTATTTTTGTTCCATATGTATGATCAAAACATTAAATAAGAAAAAATATTGAAATGTAAAAAAGTATTCTTTTAGCTTCAGAAAACTTAACGGAAAAAAAAATCTCAGGTGTGCACATGGATCCAATGTTATATTATTTTCATTATTACATTTAGTTCTGTTAGATGGATAGATCGAGCTGGATGATGATACAAAAGCTAATTAACTTATAAGAATGCTTACGATTAGATGGACAAATATAACGAAAAACGAATAAAGATTCAGAAATATTCATAACCACAAGAAATAAGCAAAGACTGGTGAAAGCCATATCTACAAAATTGATCCATCTATCTATTAATAAAACGGTACAATTTGTATATATGTCTTGCCTGCCTACTACCACACACGATGGTTCACGCATATCCTAGAGTTGCTAATATGATTAAGGAAGAAATGAGACGGGCCTTCTAATGCCACCTATTAATTTTTATAACACCAAATTCATCACCGACGCAGCGCTGTCCTAGATGAAAGCGAGTTGTGGCTGACTCATGGTCACTACAATCGATGCACGTAAAAACTTTTCTAAAATAACTTGACATTTTGTATGCATGAAGAGAAACAATTAAGGACGCTATGTACAGGGTAACTAACTTAATTCGGAATTTGAGGGTGATTAATTTTATTGCGTAGGAACCGTATGTTATAACATAATAAAAAATTACTAATATCTACCTTTTATTCTGACCCATAAAATAGGTTATCAAATCGTCTAGGATATGTTATTGGTAATCGTGTGTATAAGGATTATATTAGTTGACTGATGCAAGAGAGTGTTAGTTCATGATCACGACAGTACAGTCGCGCGGCTGGCCCGGTTTCTAATTCTGCACACACATATAATTTTCATAGTTATGTGTGCAGATTAGAAATTCATTATCACTTACTTAGGTGATGGAGAACATCGTAAGGAAATCTGCTATATCAATTCATTTCTTCCAACAGTGTGGAATTTGATTATCCGTGCTTGGGCAATATTGTAGAACACGGCTTATGTCCTACGTATTGTGATTGGGGAACCGACAACTCAACGGACGACTCAACGATGGGACAGATATGAGTATGACCAGTAGTCTTTCTTCATTCAAAATCGACGGTCGATCACCATCGGAATATTTCTCTTAGCGAATTGTGATTAATACAAAAGTTACGTCATTTGCACCTGTTTAGAAGAGAAACGATGTCATAAGAAGTGTATCATTTTTATAAGTTGTTCTTAATTCATTCCGATGTGATGTTCTCATAAATCTATAAATAGTGATATTTTAGAGCCAACACCCACAGAATTTTTGTCTAGTTTGCGTTCTGCCCTGAAAATAAATAAAATCAACACAGATTTTATCAATTATAGTTTCGAGTCATCAATACTTACTAATTTAAATTACAATAACCTTATTACAATTTTGATTGTAATACCATATAGGCTTTGATCGTTCCAGACGTTTTTGTCTTTTATATTAATAATATACTAATTTATACGTGTGATTTAGTGAAAATTACTATACAGTTGACTTTGTGAAACTTAATATTAATTGATAAGTTTATTTTGTTGAAACGAAACTCGATGTTAAAGATAGGTTGTTTGAAAAAGATATAATATGCACGTATTATATGCTGTCTGCTAGCCTAGATCAAGCTTGATAAATGATCATTTTTAGTAATTAACTTGTTAATTGATTCAATAAAACATTATGGGCTTATTCCATTATATTCGAGTTACTTAGCGACAGTTTTATTATAAAAATATTTTATAATGACACTGACCGTCAATAATTATATAAAATAAATATGCAAGTATTGAAATTGCGATAAAAAAAATTACAAGCTACATTTTTTCTTGTTTTAAATTTAGAATTGTTATTGTGTATTGCTACCGCCTCTCTTTTTGAATAGCTCAAGGTTTCAAGGTTCTATTCAATAGCCAGTTGTATCTTTAGAGGTGATACGACTTTACGACTACAATATCATAAAATATGACATTATCATCTTGTCATTCTTTTTTAATACCATGAATAGGGACATGTATTTACTAAAAGGTTAATAAAAAAATACGACCACGCTGAAACCGTTTTATAGCTGACTTTTTAATATTGTTACGAGGGTTTTGCAATATTTTCGAAATCATCGAGAAAAAGTTAATGTATTTTTTTTTAATATAATAGATTTTTATCTATTTGTGTCAAATGTACACCTGTTACAGTCGGGGTATTACCGACCCTTTGCCAGTCATGAAAGATGCGGTGAAATCCCTTACAACATACGCTGGCAACGCGTCTGTGACGCTTTTGTTTTGTTTTATTAGTCTGGAGTTCAGTCCACTTAGAGAACTAAACTTTTCCCAGTAATTCCAAAAATTGTTTCTCTAAGCAATGTTTTAGACTATTCTGTGCAATACAAAAAGTTTCGATCATAACCTTAAAGCAATTGGATAGTCACAACACACATAACATTTATGTTTAATATGATAGACACTCATAATTAGCGAAACGCCAAAAAAGCGGCAAATTAATTTAAAAATAGATTTATTTTTACAATATAAGTTTTAAAATTCATTGAATAAAATGATTTAATGAAATTAACATTTTTGCATAAAAAAAAAATTTGAATTAACGAAACAAAAAATAAGAGATTGTAAGCTAAGTACCTTAACTGTAAGGAGTTTTAACTTAACATAGTGAAAATTGAATATTACTCGAAATACAGTTTTTTAACATAATAGTTGAAACAAATTAGTATACAACAAAAATTACGGAGTACACTGCGAAGAACACAGGTTGTTTTGGCTTCAAGAACTTATAAACCTTCTTATACCTCAAAACTGTGTATATTAGACTTGAGTTCGTTTAGGGAACTTAAAGAACATCTGACGTCACAGAAAGAGACAGAGATATAGTCTTATACCTTACACAAAGATATTTGAAATAAGTCGTAAATATGTATAATAGTTTTTATTAGTAAGAATATAGAATATGTCCATTTAAATAATAATAACAAAATAAAACAAAGCCACTTCTTCATATAATTTCATTCAGTTCCCAAGCCCATCTTCCATATAAGAAGGGACTACAGCAATAATGTAGGGCACGTAATTTAATATCCGACGTGCCTTTTATAACGGAATGTGCCGAAAACAATAATAAGTCATGACATCGGAATGGTGTTATTTTTGTCTTTTCAGTGCTCCGTATCTCCGATGAGAAAAGCAATCGTTACAGGATGTCAGACACGTCTATCTGTTGATGACCTATTGTAGACGTATACCGTAAATAATCAAATTTTCACTTTGGGAGCGATTTAGAAACTTTTTGTCTATTCAAAACTACTAACATATAATAATATAATAACTAGCGGCCCCCTTCGATTTCGGTCGGGTTGAACTATTGCATGATTATTCAAAATTTTATGTTTTTTGCCTTAATTAGACATAATTATGTTTACTAGTAATTTCAATAGCCTGTCATCTGCGAAATCACGTGTTGTCGGTTCGTACCAATTTTCATTATGAGCGCTCAAGCCATTCTTGAGTTAGAACGGGACAGATAGACATACAGAGAAAAATTATCAAAATAGTCACATTGATGTCAGTGAGTCATAAAATGAATGTTTATCATGAAATTTGACAGAAAATGGAATGCACAGACAGACAACACTAAAGATTTATATATTTTATATAGCCTATCATTTGCGCAATCACATGTTCTCGCTACATACCAATTTTCGTTAAGATCGGTCTAACCGTTCTTGAATTATAACGGATCATACAGACAGACAAAAATTTTCAAATTGGTAAAATTAATATCAGTGAGTTATAAAACGAATGTATATCATGACATTTCACAAAAAAAGTGGAATGTACAGACAGAGATAGTAGTAGAGGTATCTAGTTTGGAACGTTACCACGTTGTCAGTCTCAAACCATGTCTGGCCTATGATCTGAATATGAGCTATGTTTTGGGTCGTAACAAAATTCGAACCACCTCTGAAAATTTCGGCCTTGGATGAGAGTACCATATCAATGACTGTTATTACCATGAAACAAGCTGTTTCAGGCAACTTTGTGTTATCATTTAAATGGGTCAGCGCTATATACAAATGCGCTCTATAGGGCTCCTCAGACCCAAAAACACATCTGTAATCCACTTCAAATAAGATTATATTCTTCCTCGAGGCTTACTTAAAACACGGACTGCAGTTGCTATTAATATTGTATTACACCTGTAGATTTTTGCATGCATAAAAACGTCCAACCCTTAGATTGGCCACTAATCCCTCCGTCAATCCATTAAAACAGTCTGGTTCATAGTGGTACAGATTTGTTCAAATATACTTTCAATCTACGTTCAGAAGTGGGATACAGAATGGACGGGATGCAGAATACTTCTGCAGTGGGATGCAGTTTAGTAATGGGCAAAGTCAGTGTCTAAAAAATATGTGAACGCAGTTTTAAATCTTGTCATAAATACTCACTGTAATATTTTGAACCGAGACTGCGCCTTTTCTCTCTAAACTTATTTTTGAGTATTCTTCTCTTCAACCGGTTGAGCACAACGTCCGCTTCATCTACACTTTCCGAGGAAGAAGTTCGAAACATTTTCACCATCGTACCTACAGAGTGCCTTCTGTCACTCATATAATCATTCATTACCAAGCGCCTGGATTCAATTTCTGATAAGCCACGTCGATAAATTTTCAACCGCCTTTTCATCTCACAATCAGCTGCGACATCTGTAGGAATATTGATGAATTCATTGTCTGAAGTGTTATCTTCTATTTTGCGCAATTGCTGCGTATCCTCAGAGTAGATTTCAGGCAATATGTCACGCTTCGGAGCTTCGCGTGAATTTTGCTGTAGTTGAGATGGTTTGTGTGGGCGAAAAGTAAACCAATCTGGATTAGAGTCTGTACGAGCCGAAATACTCTTTAAGTATGTTTCGAGAAAGAATACTTTATTATGAGGTTGATGATAAAGAACTTCGGAGTTTGAACGAGGTATTGCTTTGTTACACATTTTCTCTTGCACTACGAAGTCAGTAAATGATTGAGATGTTTGAAGTGCTGTGAGTTCACAGTTATTTTTATCGCATTTCTGATCAGAGGTATCAATAGGGTCGTCTAAAGAACTAACGGATATACACCTTAAAGGAGATATCCTATTTTCATGATTAATTTTATTAAGGTCCACATGTTCTACAGAATTTGGTTTCTTAATATCATCACACGTCTCATTGTCGGAGCTTTTGTAGCTACTTATTTCACTAGGCCCATCTGAATGAAAAGGCGTAGTGTCAAGACTATTCTGTTTTATATCCAAGAAGTTGTTGTTAATTATTAGTTTACTTGGAATGTTTGAAACACTGTTGTCATTTTTAAATATGTAACCTGTATTAATTTGTTTGCTGTTATCATTATTGCGAATTAGTAGTGGAGGTCTATAGACACGCGTATAAATTTGGTCGCCTGAAACCGAGTTGTATTTTCTTACCAGATGCTTGCTAATAACATGTTTATAATCTTTTTCTCTTAACGATTGTGTGGTTTTCAAACATGGTTCATTATATTCTGAGCTTTTAATAGATATGTTGTCGTCATTAGTTTCCACTAATAAGTTGCCATCGCAGTCGAATAGTTGTACGGTCGGGAATTTGATTTCCTGCGACAGGTTTCGTGTCCGTATTTCCCATTTCCTATGAGAGGGTTTTTTAAGTTGAATGCGTATAATATTGTCATCAATTATTGGACCGTCACTATCACTCGAGTTCTCTTTTTTTGCCATTTCACAAATTTCTTTCTTCTACTCACGCTAAACATTTGTGATAAAGAGCACACTGGTTATTATAAAAGCAAAAGGTATTGTTACTCAATGCTAATTTGTTTGTTTACAGTCAGCTGTTCCTATACAAACTGGCGGCGTGCCAGACAACACAATTCTTTGGCATTCACTCTGAATAGCATCAATGTCAATTTTGTTTTTCAACATACACAAATTTGGAGACACATATCCGTGACACATGTTTTAAACCGTAACTGTCGCGGGTGGATTACGAACGCGCACTGTACGATATCTGAACATAACAACGTCATGTAGGAGTTGTTGGATGGTGAAAACGATTGCATAAGTCGCGTGTATTTCGCGACGATTACGCGCAGTTGCACCGTCTAATTAGTTTACTTCGTTCGTATTAATTTGCGCGATTCCAAGCAGACGGGCGCGCTGACCGAATCGAATGTGAAATAAATCGGGAGAGTGAACCGGAGCTCGAGATTTCGTTGTTAGTCACTTTTCCAGCGGACCGCGTCTCGAGACGGCCTCCGTGTGCGTCTATGGTCGATCGCGACTCCGGACATTTCTGCACTGAGAGCAAACTACTAAACAGATGCGAGACACTATAAATAGTGAAACGCGTCGGCAATCAGGCCGGCTACCCTTGAACCTAGTAGTACGCTCGTCGGCATAGCAAAAAGCATAATATGTGACGTCTACGTAACAACTGTGCACATTGACACAGTTTTTCATTTGACCACGAGGCGTAACCATATGCATTCGCGGGCAGTGACTAATGGTAACAGCTGTTTCTCTGCATCACAGTTTTGTGTTATTTCTTCACTTTCAAAGAGATAGACGATTACAATTATTGCTCGATTCGATTTCAAATGAATGTCTCTCATATTGCGTTTTATGTTATTATACCAGCGCACTTATTTTGTTCGGTCATCTGCAAACAATCTGGTTCGTTATGTGGGTGTTTGTGTGTTGTAACGGTTTGGTACATTTTTAATATAGAGTGTATCTCGGTATAAATAATAATTCATGTTGTAAGCCCTTTTGGCCTTTAAATTAAGTCTATTTTTATAAATATTGAAGAGGCTTACGTTTGATGTTATTGCAAGCCATGGACATTACCCACACAGTACTTATAGTACTTACTCAGTAGATATGTAATTAAAACAACTGACGATTCAGATGCACGTTAAGGTCATGTTAAGGTCATATAAAATTCAAATTGGAAGAAATATAGAAGCTACATGCAATAAAGGGACACTTAGAGTACAGTTACATAATCAAAAATCTATCCTCGTAATACCTGTGTAACAAAAAAGTAAGTATACAACTGTAATAATTATTTATTGTTTTAGTTTCTTAGTCCCAAGAGTAGGTCCCATCAGGGTAGAGGAGATTAATTGATCAAGTATTTGTGCGGTATATATCTACAATAACAATACAATCCTTAAATTCTTAAGTCCAAGATAAAGTCCTCATGTCGGTATTATTAATGCATGTTACTTTACCAGTTTAGCTACTTCTGCTACTGAAGTCAACCTTAGGAACGTGTTTTAAACATTTTCCAGGTGCAGCGCTGGGAAACCATTCGTAAGCTTACCATCATGGGCTGCTCATTTACACCTACTTACAAAATATAGGTAATATTAGAGGTATTACGTGGTCGCCTGTATGTCATATGTCTCGACTGAGTTACTATTTGTATCAGTAAATTGTCAAGGATTTAACAGGTATTAAAGGTAGCTTTAACTTGGATAAGACTTTTGCTTCACTAGAACCCGTAAATTTCAAATTATCTTAGTTTTTTTGCAAATTGTAAATGTAATAATGCTATTCGAGTATAATAAAACATATTGAGTAACGTAATAATCATCGATCTATTGAATATATCTATTTGAGTGACTAATTTCGGAGATTTTATTTTTTTCAGGGAACAAATTCATCTCTAGGTATAATAACTATGTTTGCTTTATTGAGAAAAAATGTCGTATTGAGTAAATATTGTAACATCACTATAGCCTCGAATCGCATGTTGATTGAAAATCTTCACTTTCAAATAATTATTCAAGGAATTTCGAATAATTTAAAGATGTTTAAATTTTTATTTTACCTATAAGAACTTGTCGTCTATTTCTGTCCTGGAGAATATCTACATATTCGTGTAAATATGGGTTCCGTCACGGACGATGTGATCTATAGTCATTTTTAAAATTATTTATTTAACCTTTACCCTTATAAATAGTTAGCGGTCCTAATGCCTGATGGCACTGTATACCAGTCAACCCTGGATGCTGATAGGCATAAAATATAAGATTAAATAAATTTATACAAAAATGTATGGAATTAACTAAGACTTTGTTTTCCATGATTCATAGTAAAGAGAGAGATATGTATATAATTGCATAATAAACTATGGAAATAATTTTTTTAAAGTAAAAAGAATATTGTATAAGCTCTCATTGTTCTCGCTTGCACGTAACCAGTTGGTTTTTTGAATTGCATTCCTAAAAGCAAACTTCCATCACTAATATCCATACGTTTTTTTGGATGCAAAGGAAGATTAAGGTTAGTTCATATCTAAGCTTGGGTGTAATGGAGTACGTTGTATTATTAGCAGCGCAAAACAGACTCTTTATTGCTGCTATCAGCAGCTCTGCCGGCAGTAATCATTATTGACGACTGCCTAAATGGTGCCTGTAAGATGATAACATAAATATTATATCACAGACATTTGGTATATGCCGAGAACTTAAGATTCTGACGAAGAGTGCAGGGGATTATTAATCTGTCAATAGTTTTTTCCTGTTTCAATAATTTCAATCTCGGATATGTTTTGCGTGCCACTTTGACAGTTCTTGAAACAGCGTATTTTCGCTGCTCTTTTTGAATCACTCAGTATACTTACTTACTTGTCTTTTGTATTTATTGATATATAGCCGATGAAAATATGGCGTTACATAATATGCCTCACATTTGTGCAAATTGGTTAACTCAAGTGTTTTTAAAACTATATATATTTACGTTAAACGACGAATATTAAATAAATGTGTCGTTCTTATGCCAGTGTGTTTTATTAGTTTTACGCAATTATGATTTGAAAATGTTGGAATATTTATGATGGTTAAAAGTTATTCACGTTAAGTAAAAATACAATGAAAAGCTATATGTCCAACATACATTAAGAAACGCATAAATGTGGTTTGTGTGATTTTTGACATCATACAATACAGGCACTTGATTTCAATTGAATTCAAAAGAGTAAAATTATTTTCTAACACAATTCTGCTCCGAAGCTCTATATGAAATTCCAAATCACAAAGATAAATAAAGCTAAGATTACATAAAGCTCTACAATATTTTTAATGAAATATAAAGTACTGTAGTAACATCTGTGATCTGATGGTTTAACAATTTTTCTGTTATTTTATTTATGGAAGTAGTTGAAAATTGAGGTATAGGATGTCACTACAAACATATACATGCTTTTGTTTAGTAGCACTGGTAGTGCTCATAAACATGGTTTTAACGTCGATTTCGGATCCTGCTGTACGCACATCTAATTTTTTAAAAATATGAACGTATTAAAAATTAATTACCACTTGCGTCGGTGAAGGAAAACATCGCGAAGAAAACTCCACATCTGAGACTTTTCTATAATGTTGTTAAAGGTACGTGAAATATGCAGATCTTCACATGGCCAGCGTAGTGGACCATGGCCTTAACGATTTTGATTTTGGTGGTAGTGAATGGGTCTTATATCAGAGTTCAGCAGTGGGACGCTTATGGGTTGTAGTAATTTATTTACGTAAACACTTGTTCATGCATAATTACATAATATAAAAATGCAGGTAAATTTAAAACGCAGGGTATACTAAAGGTCTTGATTAGGGTAATAAAAACTGTTTCATCACACGATAAAAACATTTGTGGATATTTCGAGTAAGATCATGATGAGTACGGAACAGCTAATTACATATTTATGCCTATAATTAAGGCCTGTGGCTTAATTAGACACACTCTCACAGTTGCGCCTGTAAAAATGAAATATCAAAGTTTACAGAAGAAAACACGTCGTGTAAGTAACGGCTTTATTTATTGACTCAAGGCGCTGATGTTATGTTTATTGTTGTATAAATTACGGTCATTGCCAAGAATCACGCACCAAATATAAATAATACTCAGATATCTTTGTCTGGAATGATGAATATTCATTTAATAAAAAAAAATGTTTAAAGTTATTTTATCGCTACAAGAAATTACAAATTTACATTAAACAGACAACTGTGTGTGTGTTACATCCTCGTATTAGAGTATGTATATCGTGAGGACTAACTGTGGCCTTTTATATACAGTAAAATAGAGATAGAGATAGAGATAGAGTTTGTAACAAATTCACATTATTTTCACATTCATTAAAATAGTTCAGTAAATTGGCACAGAAAGAAATCACAAATTAATAAAATTTATAACAAATTCATCGAAGTTCATCACAAGCAGGGGTTATTGGCTTGGACTTAAAAGATTGAGCCTTTTACATTTCTAAATCATCGAAATCATATTACAAACTCTATTATAAAGTTCCTACGTGACATATTAAAAAAAATTTCAAGTTCAACAGGTCTTAAGATTCAGCGCCTGATAGGTTTGACACAATACAAGTTTAAAAGTAGCAGTATCTTGTAATAAAATTAAAAATAAATATAATTTAATAATAAATGTAACAATAAACACATATACCAAACATATAATCACAAATAAATAAATAACATTATCTTGAAACTCACGTGTATAACGAAATTCACGTGCGTCATTACTCTTACGTAATTCGACGCACGTGCTTGCGGTCATCAATTATTAAAGAATACAAAATATCGGAGCAAATGCCAAAGTTTTTTGTATATAAATATAGTTAGTTCGTTTAGAAGAGCTTCAATGATGTCGTGTAGGCGACCTTGTGTCTGGACAATGCCAGTGTCATTCTATAATTATTGCTCAGTTATTTGCTTGATGACTTTGTCCGTGGATCATTCAAAATGTTTTGAAGTAAGCTATGACGGCACGGCTGTCTTCCATTGGTCTTTCAGGTACGCAGCAACAAAATGCCTACCGCCGCCAATCTGCTGTCTGAAATAAGTTAATCGTTTCAAAATTAAATGTAATATAAAATACACTTATATAATTAATAGAGAACAATCATTTCAAACACGTAGTTCATAAACTTTGTATAATATATAATTTTACATTTATTTAGTTTTCGTCATTTTTGACGTAGGAATACAGTCCCTGTCTCTTCTGAAACCGCTGAAAATTGGTATCATGGCTGACAGCTGCGAAAATTGTCGAGCGGAAGCCATTTAAGCGGCGCTGAAATAGATAATAAAATACTGAAGGTTTTTGTCAACATAATCTGTGTCGGTATTTCGTTTTTCTTTATTGAAGTTTGAATTTTCTGATATTTAATTTAATTTATAGGATTTAAGATAGTGTGCCAACATTATTTGTATATTTGTTATTCTTTTTTTGTTATGTTATGCTATACGGCGCATTAGTAACATGTTTTCTTTCTTTCTGTTCCTTGTGTTTTTATCATTATCTAAAGACCTGTTCCGATTTCGTTAGGGCTTATCAATTAATTACTATATACATACATGTGATATATATCCTATTTCCATCCGGAATAATGTACCTTTCGTATGGTAAACGAAATTTTAGGCAGGTACCGTGGTGTCGGGACATTGCCTTCCGCATGTATCAACACAAACACAAAATTCGCATTGTCTCTTAATTATTAGTATAGATTTATTCAAATACCTGTGCCACCAGCAACTGTACAACGATCGTAACCGATTTTTAACAATCTTAATATGTCATAATCGGGTTGTTCACTACATTGGACGGTCCAAATTGTTTTTTATATAAAAACAGACAGCCACCTGACCGTAAGTGGACACCGTCGTCCATGGCCGTCAGTAAGACCAATAGCTTCACTGACGCATTGTCAAAACCTTACTTAAATATCACTTATAAAATATATAATATAAATCAAGCTGAACGTTCACTCGATTTGTGACAGTAATGTCGTTATCAAATCGTTCCGTGGACGCCATTCGCGCGTTGTGAAGGAAGTCAAAATTTGAAATCATCGACCCGGAGATGAAGTTTGCAATATGGCAGTTTGGGAGCATGGTTTCATGCCAGCCGAGAATGTCACTGAATTTTAAATGACAAGAAGTGGCCAGGCCTAACGGAAATAAAAAGTATATAGAAAATAAAATAAACATTTTCCCATATCTCAAGATAATTATTTCAAACGGTGCAAAGATGGGACATAGCTTTATCTCTGTTAGGTTGTTCCATCTGAAGAAAGTTGAAGGTAACGTCGACCGTGCTTTTATTTATTTTTTATTATTATTACACGGTTCGAGGATACACCGGGTACAACGGTGACGAAGAGAATATGATTTTAATATAACCATATCGCTTAATTATCTATTACTTTCTCAATGAATTACACAAACAAACTGGTATTACAGATTATATAAATGCAAATACGAGTATAATATAATTCAGACACAAACATACAGCGACATGTAATTTTAAAGTGATCTATCGAAGAAAATTAATAATCAAGATTGAGATTTGAAGACAGTTTCCGATAAGCTTCGTAAAAGTTCTTCTACTTAGTGCCTTTTCAAGACTTGGCCAAGTAAGCGTCTTAAGAATTTCGTTGCTATGTGCCTTTTAGTTACTTACTACTTATTGTAATCATAGAATAAGTTTTTGTTACTGTTTTTTCGTAAAATGAAATAGTTACTGCTGGAAAAATACCTAATGAATAATAAACCACTTAAACTACTTGATACTTTTTATTTGGAATGACCGAAACCCTTATTCATAAAAGGTGTATGACGCTTATCACGCTATTACACATGTTTAGTTGTCTGTTATTTTTATTCTCTTGTTATTGTTCGTTTCTTATTTTTGAAGAAAATTAATGAGATAAAAAGCTTTTGTCATTGTGTGATCAGTATTATTATTAAGTCATTAATATTATTACTGGTATTATTATCTTTCCGTGAAGCCTGCCTGGCTAGCTACCACCCTCCTGCTTGAGCCTGCCGCCAAACGACTCGTGTTTCGGCTGGGGGATTGAGAGCCAGTACTTTCTTTCTTGTTTTGTTTTCATTTTCTAGCCGACAACGCATCAGTGATACTTTTGGTCTTACTGATGTCCATGGGCGGTGGCGACCACTTACCATCAGGTGGTTCATATGCTCGTTTGTCGGGTATTAACATAAAAGAATCCAAATTAAATATAATTTCTACCCGAAATTCAGACGTAGTAATATTAAAAAAAAAATCCTTTATTTTCAGTACTTTTATATTTATGGTCAGCTCCCGAAAGTTTCTTAAACAATGAATTAGGAAGTTAAATTACTTCGTGCACGAAGAATATTTACACACGCTTCGCTAAGGTCGCTCATTTCCAGTTCGCATAATTCATAATTAAATAATTCACTTAATTAGTCCCACCAAATATTTGATTCTCTACAGCTTTGTCTTAAACTAGAAGTATGAAAATAAAGTTATTAACAAAGATATAAAATAAAAAGGATTAAAAATTTTGATGACTCAGTATATAGCGAAGTTGCAAGAGTTATTGCTTTCTAGATGTTAGTTAAGAAACAAAGTGTTTTGTCTAGATAAGCTTTTGTATGTACTTATTATTTTTAAGCAGAATTTAAATAAAAATATTATTTTCATCATAATTTCAACCTTAACATTTATTAATTTATACTACCTACAAGCAATGAGAACACTGTGTTAGTGATTTCTAAATGAAAACAAGCATGTTCCTTGTGTCCATGTCCCGGTCTTTTTTTTTTAAAACAATAATTTTTGCCAACCCTAATATCTTGTAAAAAATTGACAATCATGAAGAGTTCGTTGGGTCCCTCTAAGGCCTGTGGACTTATAATTAATTCAGTAATAGCAATCCACTTGTGTCCAACTTTGAATAGGATTCAGGGTACAAAAATATGAAAGGTGAAAAAATATGAAAATTCCTAAGTTAACTACTGTCGCCTTCGCTATCTCATTTATTTTATTGTCGTTAAGACATGCCGCAATTATTATTTTTTGCATTTTGGTTAGTGTTTTCGTAGGCACTAATTTCGTGCATTATACAGCGAAATTTTAAAAAGAGATTAGAAATAGTACTCTTGAGCGATAATCATTTGTTTTGTTGGATTATAAATTTCTGCCAAGCTTTTTTCCTCCCTCACCTGTGGCAAACCTCAAGAGCTGGGAAAATGAGAGGGGCTCGTTTTATTGCTCCCATCCATCAGTTTAAAGCTGTGTTTATGGATGAGATGGAACGTGTTCGTTCAGTGTGAAATTTTGTAGGCACCTTACTCGGCCCAATGTTATTGACAAGTGTATTTACATAACTAGGTTCTGTGGTTGTTTTGGTTACATTTCAAGCTGATTTGGAATGTAAAAAAATTGCCATGCCGCTGCTTGGTATTTGAAGATTTAGTACTGGAGTTGATTTACTAGAATAAATCATTCTTGCTTTACGTGTTATACAAATTATTATTTATTGTTAGTAGATTTAAACAATCTCTTTTTGTTTTTTAATCACAGTTTCATTCCTCGGTCCTTTTGATTCAAAAAAATATAATTGAGTTACTTTACATCAATTTACCCAAGTATTTATGATTACAACGATAACACATAATCAAAAACACAAGACAAATAAACTAATATAGATAACTTCATGTATACATATTGTTTGAGTAAGTTACACAGTTTAAAAGAAATTAGGCCGATAAAAGTTATTCACTAAGTTCTTTATCTTAGCGAACTAAGTTAATCTAAATTATTACAACTTGTCTAGTCTGATATAATATTATTATAGACATCGTGTCAATATCAATTTTCTTCGTGGAATCAAGGCGAAATCTAAAAATTGTTTTGCTCAATATTCAACCAATGTTTTGAGAGCTTTTAATAACATCCAAAGATAAGACGATGACAACGTAAAAGAAAATACATAAATATGTTGTATTTTGCGTATACTGAGTTACATGAAAGGACTTGTAAGTTAAATTCCAAAAATACTAATAGTATGTCCATTGTATGATAACAATTTATACGCTAGACAAAGGAAGTTCAGCTTGGGTTGAACATTGAACAGCGTGAGTATCATCGATCATCACGGAGACGGTTCAAGTCTTTTTTATGCAACAAGTTGACGAACGATAAGACGATCTACCTGATGGTATGTAGTCGCAGTCAACATTAAAGGCATGCGTTGTCAACTGAAAACGAAGCAGGGGACACGGCGACTGGGTAAACTGGGTAGTATAGAGCCCAGCGACCACCAACGGGAGGGACTGGGTGCTGTAGCCTCGTCCGTTGTTAGTTAGAGTTCTAGAGGTGGACGGGTTCTCCCTTACACCCTCCACCCAATTACCCACCAAGCCGCCGTTCGATCAAGCGTCGATTTTCAGACATCCTTTTTTAGCCGGGGCATGCTTTTAGTTCTTGAAACTATCAATATAATTATGTATATGCGCACAAAAACACCTTAAAAATTTTTTTACTGACTTCTTACCAGAACGTCCACGTAACTTTTACCTTTTTGCCCGCGGGAATGAACCTGCATTTCTCGGAATATTGATAGATTTAAGGGCTTAAGATTCAAGAGTTTCTATACGGCACTGTAGTCTCGACGTGACCAAGGTCCACGTAGTAGGGTCGAAAAATCAGTCAGTCAAAATAATCATGAATGTCCGTTACATTTGTTTGCTATTCGCGTTGTTTTAAAACATCTTGGAAGATGGAAGATCTTCCCAGTTGGAAGAGACCCTGCATGGCGAGCATGAGGTCCTGGGTTCGATTACCAGCCGGGGCAGACGTATATGTGACAGTTAAATGTTTGTTCTCGGGTTATGCGTGATTGTAATGTCATATTTGTGTATGTCCATGCCACCCGCAATACAGGGAATCCTGGTGTTACTGTTTAAGCGTTTATTACTTATTATTTATATTAGTATACTTAATCGTATCTTTAACTCATTATAGAAATTATAAATATGCCAAGTGTCAGCCAAAATTATTCATAGGATTTCGTTGAAACCGTTTCAGACGGACACAGAAAAAAATTGTTAATCATATTTAATGTACAGATACTGTTATTTTATTGTAGAAAAATGATTTTTTTTGTTATGTTATTATTTTATCTAAATAATGAACATTCGTACGATTAAAAGTCAAGCGTTTAAAAAAGTGAAAAAAACCAAGTCTTTTCCGAACAAATATTACCGGATTTTAACTTTTTCGTACTGAGAATTATTTCAAGCTAGCACTTCATATTTGCATAAATATTATGTGCGAGTAAGGTACTCTATTACCGGTATACTGCAAGATGTCAGGCACAGCCAATACTATGCCTCTTGCCGCACTCAGTTAGCGAAACTTCAGCTATTCCAATATTCTTTATTTCGCATTTCTGGCAATTTTCCAAACGTTTTGTCTCCATCGTGTGCAGTACTAACAACTGTTAGCTTATAATACTTGTTTCTAATTTTCAATGAATGTACCTATTAGTTTAGTTCCTAGGTAGTAGCAGTTTGTAAATTATACTAACAACATGTGGTTTAGGTTAAGCAGTTAGTTTGTACTTCTGTGATTTAAATGTTCAATAGATGATCATTCATCATGTTTGCTACCATCGTGATGATATTCTATCATAATCAAACTATTGAGATTGATTTATTTATTTATAAATTAAAGTAGGATCTTCTGCTATTTGAAAAATCAATGGTATTGTCAATTCCATTTTAATTAAATTAATTAATTAAATATATAACACAAGTGTACGCTATCCTACGTCAGTATAGAGATGAAGCTATCACGAGTCGTATTGTTTAATGGTACTGATGCCATATCTTCATTAATAAGGCATTTCATAGTTTTATGATAATTTCTAGATTTCCTTTTCTTTTAGTTTGGCTTTTAAACCAAATTTCACAACATCAAGTCGGACTTTTATTCCTGTTACTTAAAACCTTTTAACCTGATACTATAGCAGAAAAATATGCTCCAGTCGATATAGGAAATTCCGTGAAGCATGAGCATTTCCTGGCGTTTCCTTATTTCAAATCTATAACATTTATCGGCCAGAATCTTAAGCTGCTGTTGCACTGAGATTAAAGCGTTCAAAATAAATTTCTTTATCTAATTGTAAAGTCAAAGTTTTGATGATAATAATGGCGGGATTGGTCTTCTGAGTGTCTTTTTTGTATTCACACATGTGCTCAAATTTCATTGGCTTTTGGACATTGGGTTGACTGAATCACGGATTTACTTATCTCTAAGTCATATTATAAATAATTTCAAAAACTGCATATCGGGATCATCTGATTGTGTAGTATAATAACCTTCTTCGTGATTTGAATTACCAATGGATGGGCTTTCTTCCTATTGCACTGTATGTCGAAAGTTTTTGTTTTCAACGTAACGTTGACAATGAGTGAGAAAGGAAAGTTCCCAACCTTTGGAAGAACAGGAGACAACCGCGGCGTAGCGACCACGTAGCAAGAGGAGTCCAGAAAACAATGTTCAACCGTTTTTCCTTTTCTGATTATTCACTTTACTTTCCTATTGTAGCGTAGTACAATATCTAACGCTAGTACATTTTTCCGCTCCAGCAATCTAATTTATTTCCAACTAATCCGGTCCACATATACTCGTGTTCGAACACAATGATTTACTTTATAAGGTTATTACGCTCTAAGCCGTGATAATAACTATAATCTTACCATCTTTTTATTTTGACCTTTTGGATTACTACCCAAAGTTTGTCTGAGGCTCGGATCTGATAGAGATCGCTGCTTAGCACTAAGGTTGCCTTTTGTGTTATATACATTTGGAATACATGTATTATAATTTATTAGATATATAATTATCTCCTTGTGTGCAACATAAGAATATTTGTATTATATTATGATTCGGTTTATTTAAAAAAAACATATATTTTAAAACAGAGCTAAATTTCGTTCATCATGTTCACGGAGAGACATTGGACGTAGAAGAGTTTTGTGAATTAGGCGAATCTTGATAATAATAATAATTTTTAATAAAATTACGATTCTACTCAAATATTATCCTGTACTAGCTTAAAAGTAAAATAAAATCGACAATCTTACTTTTATACATTTATTATTTTATAAAATATTGGTCGAATGCTTCTCAAATCGAATATAGAATGTTCATTTTTTTATGTTAATAGCCGACAAATGAGCAGACGAGCCACCTGATGGTAAGTGGTCAACATCGCCCATGGACATCAGCAAAACCAATGGTATCACTGATGCGTTGTCGGCCAGGAAATGAGAAGGTAAAAAAAAAGAACTGGCTCTCAAGCCCCCAGCCGGAACACGACGAGTCGTTTGGCGGCTGACTCAAGCGGGAGGGTGGTAGCTTAGCCAGGCGGGCTTCACGAAAAGATAATAATACCAGTAACAATATTAATGACTTAATAATAATACTGATAATATAATCTTTACGCGAAGCCCTACCACCAAGCAGGCTGGCTTCTGTCGCCTCTTACGACACCCTGTTATGCCAGCATGGGATTGGGGAGAGTATTCTAGGCCGCCCCAATACGGCCAAATTTGTTGGTGATGTGTCCCTTTTTTTTATTATTACGATCCGCACGTTGGGGTGGGGTTTTGTGAGATATTAACCTAATAAGTGAAGCGAAAGCATAGTCGGATATAGTGTTGTTGGATGAGTGAAATGCTCAGTGTGGCAGATTTCCTAAGAGCTTCCGTGCTTGGAAGGGCACATTTAAGCCGTAGCTGTAGGCTGTTGTTGTTACCTACCACTCTTTAAGCCATTACGAAGCTCTTCGGCATATACATTTTGGATACTTGAGTTGGCCATTAGCCCTTTGATCTATGAAGCGTGGTTAAGTCTGTCAATCACTGTGACGAAGAGTTTCCTATAGTCTGTGTTGGCTCTCGGGTAGAGCAACAGGAGTGGGTGCCATAGACATCAGGCGCCAAGGGGCTCCAAAACGCCAATGGTGTTAATAATTTTCAGCAAGAAATATTTTTTTTATAGCATCTTTTATATAGTGGCAGAAACTTTCTGAATATTAAGAAAGCAAGAATGCAGTCGCTAGAGCTTTTTAATATAATTTTAATTTTATTTTGGCAAGTAAATTCGTTTTTTTATATTTTTTAATTATTATTTATTTTAATCAATATTGAAGTACAATTTGCATAAAGTGAAAACATCGACCAAAGAGCACTGAATATATAGTGCACCGAGCACTGAATATATCGATAACAAAGTTTATTTACATTTGAATTACTACAGCAGCAGATTACTACTTATTTCATAACAATGAGTTATTAATTACCTTGAACTATTTAAGACAATAAATAGTAATACTTAATTCATAACGCCACATACCATGGGAGATATATTACTTTATCGTGAGCTATTTTGGCATCCGTCCAAACGGAAGCTTTTGTCTTCATAGTCCGCTGGCTCTAACGACCCGTTAGACGCGCCACTGTCTGTGCAGTTGTGAACACTTGTTACATGTGATGTTATGTTCTCTCAGTACTTATCGAAGCCTTGGATATGATGTTTACGATAACTATCGCAGGACAGGCAGTGTTGTAGGAAATTTGTCGGAAGTTATGCTACTAGATTTAATGATGTCTGTAGGAAAAAGTACACCCTTGGACTTATGCATTTGCCTTTTTGTACTTAAAAATATACTGGAACATTTGTAAATAGTTTTATGTAAAACATTACTATAATTTTAATATATACTTTAAATAATAATTTTAGTTAATACTTCAAATTCTTTCTGTTTGTGTTAAAATATATATGTATACATGTAGTAAAAAGCGGTTATTTTAATATTACCTACAAACACTCCAATTTTATTTATTAGTATAGATTATGTTTCGATACAACATAATAATATTTTACTTCAAAATCCATATTAAGTTAATAAAAAAACAAAAAAGATGCAGTAACTTTTTCAAACACTTAATATTAAATATGGTGGCTTTATTTACTTTAGTACATTTCGTACGTGCCTAACCACCGGAGAGTACCGGCTCCTGTTTAGTTGTCAGGAGCCAGTTGGTGCTGTTTGTTGTCCAGTACCTGCTGCATCACCGAGGCCACACGTTTCCTTATACGGATTATTTTATTTTCAGCAAGAAAGTGTACAGAAAATACAAAAATCCAGTATCTGACGTTATTTTAATTGGCAAATATTTAATTAAGTGGTACAAACTCCTCGGCCCTTTTAACATTGCCACATTAGGTAGAACGTGTTAAATCTTTTTTTTTACTTGCTTTCCGCATTCTCTTCATGTTCCGCCTTTTACAAGAAACCAATTATAGAACAGTCGACTTTAATCCAATAATTAATTTCGACGTTCAATAGACCTTTGAAATGTTTTGTTTGTAACTTTTTTAACAACAGTACCCCAAGCCATATATGTATATGGCTTATGTGTTATTATCGAGTTAAGTCTGCCATGTTGAAAGCATTTTAGAAGTATTATCCGTTGCCAACGAGCCGCAGGTAATTAAAAATTTAAAGAAAAAACATGTATATTTTTTTATCTTTCTTACGATTATAAATATTAGCAATGAAATAGAAATTTTCTTGAATAATTAGCGAGTGTTCTATGAAATTGTTTGTTAAGGGTGTTCGAATCTATAGACCTGTATTGGGCCAGCGTGGTGACCCTTCGCCTTCCGAATGAGATAGACAATTATAATACAAATATTGACTGCGATGATGATTTAACGTTTTTTGTTGATAATGTTTTGTTTTTGTACATTAAAAAGTTCTGGATTCGTTCCTCAAAAATATTTCTGTGTCATAATTTATTTTTCAGGACGTTCCTCTACATATAAATTATTTTCCAGCGATATTTTCAAACGCTCTGCGAACAAACACTGGTAGAACGGGCTTCGTATTTACCCAGTTATCGACATCGAGCTATTCGATACGTGTTCTGTTTGGTTTTAAACATTGAAGGATATTCCTACAATTTTAATTATCGTCCTGTGATTGTCTGCTGTTCAAAGGTATGAGTGAAAAAAGATTCACAGTAAGCTATCTCTATAATCGGTATTTATTAGATTTTATAAATATTATGAAGTATTACTGAGAAATGCGGATATGTTGGTCAATCAAGAAGCGGGTTCGCTGCATTTTTCTTGATGGACAACGCGCCTGTCTAGTCCGTGGTGTAAAGGATATGTAAGGATGCCGGTGTCAAGTAGCAACCATCATTCCTAGTCTGTTTGTTATCTCAAAATAATTTTGTGGTGCGTCTAGAATTCTATTAATAGGCTTTAAGGGAACTGTTAGAGCGGCGTGAGTGTCTTTCTGGTCATACTGGTCATCTTTTCAATGTCGTTGGTCGTGATACGGTTTTGATGCTTCTCTAGCTGAATTATACAATTTGCCAAATGATACCAAGAAGAAAAGTGTAAGACAATGTACTATTCATAGATTTCAGTAGAGCAACAAAAATTAATTTAAGTTTCATAACAACAAGAATTATTTATATATGATAAAAGTACGCGTATTACAATATCCATAACTCTAAATTAATGGAAGATGTTAATGTTTTATAAAATTAAATCTGTTCAATCCTATACCTCGTTTCGTAGCAACTTCATTCGTGTCTTCCTTGTGACGAACGAATTAACATTTCTAACTTCTCCAACAACTTCAAGGTTCGTGTTAAAACTTTACACTCGGGCGTGTGTAAAAGTCAAAAGTTCTAATCGACATCCAGTTTACGTAACTACTTTTATATGACTCGCTAATAAATTTTTATCACCTTATTTATTAAAACTTTTTTTAATGCTGCCTTTTGATAATATAAGAATTATTTGCACTAAAGGAGTACCATCTTTCGCGTACATTACTTTCTAACTTGCTTTAAAATCTAATCTGCTCAATAATGCAATAAAACCTCTTACCTATTTTATTATTATCAAAAATACGGTCGAATGATCTCCAGAACCGGAGTTAGGATGACCGATAAAATTTTGATAGAAAAGTGGCCCGGCCATATGATGTTTTTCATGAAAATTATATGTCATAGATACGAAAAAATTCTAATGTTATTGGTTCTTAGTAAATGTGCGAAAATGGAAGTATAAATGATAAAAATGTTAAAGGTTCCACTAAATTATATATACAGGTGTATTGAAACAAAAGTTTGGAGCAGACAAACGGACATGGCATTCTGTAATGTTTTACAATAACCTGATTTCTATGAAACATTTTCTTATTGTGGAACAGTTCAAGTGCTTAACAAGATGGCAGATTGCGCGCATATTCTACGACCGGCCTAGATACCGGGAATGTTTGATGACCGTTGTTATGGCAACGGTTGAAGCCCTGTCAGTGCAGTAGCAATTGTAAGGTGTTGTTAGCGTTTTACTACCACAGATCACAAAATTAAATCATGGATTAGGTATAGAGTACATAATAATATATAAACAGGCGAAAAACATTTTATGCCTACTTTACATCAATCAACCAACAAAATTGCTGCATCCACATTATTTTACTTCATTGTAAAAATTTTTTATGTATTTAATAAATAACTTTACGTTGATTGAAGCATGTATACTTAATATTATTACCTATTAATTTTCACCTTTCACAAATTCACAAAAACTCTTCGACATCAGGCATGTGTGAAGTTCTTGAATTCCGACTGACCTCACTGGTGACTCTTCATATAAAATTTATATCAACAGCAAACGAATGATCAAACGAGCCAGATGATGGTAAGTGGTTACCGCTGTCGATGAATATCTATAACATCGAAGACATCACCAGCCAGTCAAGGTGGAAGCGGGGATCTTGCTTTTTTACTGGCTCTCCGACATTGCAACCCCAAACAAGTTAAACACAATTCACGGTTGATTTTAGTAGGAGGGAGATGGTTAAAGCTCTAATATCATATACAAGAACCGTCCAGATTAATCTGGGTATCCGCTATATAATATTATTGTTATTATAGCCCAGCGACCTTCAATAGGAAGATGATAATGTCATTGACTCGTCGGTTCACCAGCAGAGTGCATCACGAATAGAAAAAACTTGTACCTAACAATGTAGTACCTTTCACCCCAAATGTGTGTTTCCAATAAAGTTGAGAGATTGTTACATTTGCATTTGAAGCAAAATACTAAACACATACTAACTGTAAACCGGATCTACTGAAATTATAACTAAAACTTAGAACCAATTTCCGATATGTAAAATTACAGACCACTCGCGTAAATGGGTGTGCATGCGGATGTGAAATCAAAGTTTGTTAGAAAATTGGTCTCGGCGGTTGGCGGATGTGTGAACACGACTCACGAGTACGTTTAATAATTAAACGTTGGTATAGATAGATGCTAGGACCAGTGCCTTGCAGCGGATATCACATGTCGTAATACTTAGACGTACGTAGACGATCATGGGGTTTCGGGAGATATACATAAGTCTTCACGACACCGCGGATATGTTAGTCTGGCTTGTCATTGTTAAAAGGATGTGTATGGAATTAGACGAGGTGTTTTGCGTTAGTGAGGTAATGCGCAGGTTTGCAAGAGTCATCGGTGCATTGGCACGGAGTGTTCCGGAGTTCATGTAAGCGATGAACATTTACTCAGAGAGATTTTGTGATAAAAATAATTTCAGATGATCTCTTTAAGCTTTTTTTCTGACAAAAGAAAACGTGGGAGTCGTATCTAGCAGCTGTGTAATGTTAATTCTATGTGTTGAATCTAATAACAATCGTAACTGAAAAGAGGCCAACTGAATACAAAGTTAATAAAAAGTTTGCTCATCCGATAAAAGTTTTGATATCAGAATATACATTTATGTCGACTAGACACAAAACTTATTTCGATATACTTTGAAAATACAAGTTGTTATTAAATAATATGTAAGTTGACTACTTTTCACAAATTGAATTAATGTTACTAAATAATTATTTATACTGATGTTTTTTTAAAATAAGAGTTCTATTGACAGTTGCCGAGTTTGATAACAAGTTGTAGTAAAGTTTGTAACAAACATACTTTAAGTACTCCGGTTAGTCAACAATCTAAAGTAAAGAGCAACTGTATGGTACAGTTCATAATTAGTGGCTTTAAGATAATTAAATTGTTACTTTAATATATCTCGCAAACAGTGTAATCTATTGAAACAGGCTGCTCGTACTGTCAATTCATTAATTCTGCAAATAACTTTCGACCCTATTTTATTCCCTTTGCAGTTTATTTTTTGTCGGTTTTCTCTCACAAACTGTATTTCGATCTAACTGTAGAACGTACTCAAAAGTAGTATGAGTTTGAAAAATAGCTATAATTGCATTAGAGACGACCCTATAGAGTCTTGCCGGGCTAACGGGGGGGTCCCATTGTCAGTTCCCGGCTAGGATTTACTTGACAAATAAATGATTTTCTTATACAATTTCAAGAAGCTACTCTTTTTATTTTTATTTTACAAAATTCACAAATAAGTACATTTAAAAGCCGATAACAGATTTACATTTTTCTCAAAATAGTCTCTAAACGACCGACTGACTGCGTGTGTGTGTGGGCACGCGTGAGTATTTACGTGTTTATTCTCCGAGTGTTTCTAGTACCTGACGTTTAATGTTCTCTCTACTGTTAAATCAAATACCTATTTCACTAAATTATGTCTCTAATCATACACTAAATCTGAGTATTATAAATTTTTGTGTAGTCTTTAAAGTTTTTTCCATCTTCATATACATTATCGTTTATTTAGATCTCGTATAACTTCTGAAAGATTTGATTGAGATCATATTAACAAAATATATTTGATTTGTCAAAATTACGGTTCATAGTTATGCTAGCAACACATATAAATATAGCGGAACCTCTGCCGGAATAGTCTATCGACTAAAGTATTAAACTGTGCATTGAAAAATATTTTTTTTTTTAATTCCTGTGGACACTGATACTGATCGCATTTTGATATTCATATCTATATCCATATACATGTATACCGTTATATTAACTTTGTAAAATGTTCGAGCAATATATCAAAATACTGTGTCAACATTGTCCCGCGTCTCAATTTATTAACAGACGACTCGGATGACTTATGTACGACCTGCAGACCGCCCTCGCTTCGCTTCAGAAAAGGTACGACTTACGCTTAGAAATAGCATCTGCATTGTTTTAGGTCTGGGTTTTTTTTCGTTCTGTGAATTAGATATAAATATATTAATTTATAACTTTTTCGTTCATGGATGGATTGCAATGAAACGAACTTTAAATGTTAAGTGACGTTTACTGCAATGCATTAGTGAATACTATAGCGCAATCGGTTAATCTGTTTCTGAGATTAACGCGCACAAACGCACCGACAAACAGACAAAATTTCTAAAAACTATTGTTTTGGGTTCTATTGCGTTAATAAAGTTTTTCTCGTGTATCCTTCATGCAGAGAAAGCGATCAGTTTAAAATGTTATAGAGATCAGTTTAATATTTTTTGTAACATGTATAGATGCACCGCGTTTATGACTCTCGGTTGCATGGCAAATATATTATAAGTTTTATTTACGTGTATAACCATACTCGTCCATAACAAATCATATCCGTAAATGATAGACTGAGTTAAGCAACGAGTGACATTGCGGTAGTTAGAATTGTGATCGCTTACACATACAACAATTATAGGAGCTCCAAAGGTCATGTGAATCAATTGGTTAAAGTTCTTATTGATAGCAGTCGTTAAGTTATGTCAGAGGCCTTGGAGGACTTGGTATGGTTTCTACCCCCTTCATCGAACGGAAAAGCGTGATGGAACATAATTCCGTGTATACACCGTTTCATGTAGTAATCGGCTATAAGATCGATGTTAAGTCTGTGTATGTGAATCATCTTAATATTTAATTATATAAGTTACGTTATCACTGTTTATTTCTATCTTTCATTTGTTCAAGAGGAAAGTTATAAGAAAGCCGGTAAAGGAAAAATACAAATTAATTAGTAACTGCTTGTATACGGCAAAAAAACATTCTTATTTCACTTGCTTTCAGGCAGTGGGGTAGTAGTCTCGAGCGGAATTTGTGATTGATTTGAGACGCGTGCCTCGGATACAGATATCGTATATTCCATTGCCATAAGTAGTGACAGATGTTTGTATTCGTTTGCACAGTAGGTAATTATCGAAAACATTAATAATTTATACCTTACCTTACCGAGTGTTACCGATGTCCATGGGCGTTTGTAACCGCTTACCACCACGTGCCTCATTTGTTCGTTTGTTGGCTGTATATAAAAAAACTTGCATAATTTGTTTTATTACATTATTGTTTCTCGCATATTTATATGGTTATGTTTAATTATTATTAGCTACTTCAAAACATCGTAGGTAATCAACAATTATGGTAATCATATACTCATAAAAATATTATTCATAATTTACAGGTGCGTTTTAAAGTCAAAATCTCATAATGAAAGTTTTAATTTTAAATATCCTTCACAATACGCAACTGAAGCGTTTTTCCTACACCGTGACTGCTTCAATAGTATTTGCAAGGCCGGCCAGAGTTAAGGAACATTTGTAAACATTTCACAAGCCCAGAACTTCATTTCGACTGTTCTAAATTTATTAAAGGTCAGACAGAAATGAAGATTTATTTCCCGGAAAATAAATCTAACAGGCCTTGAAATAGCAAGATACGAAAGGAATTGTTTAACAGGAAAATACTATGGGCGTTTGTCTAAACAACTGCGAAGCTTAGCACAATTTCAGTTCTTTGAATGAAATAATGAATGAAACTGAAATAAACTTGATTGCACTTTTGATTTTCAGAAGGAAAACCTTTCAAACTGACTTTTTGAGATCTTAATTTAAATAATGGTAAATCTTGTCATGATGCAAGACCTAAAATTTGAAACCCAAGAAACAGGTCTTCTATTTTGACAATGAGAAAGATGAATAAGACCCGTTTGTCGATTTATAAACGCAACATGCCGGTTTTTGATCGGTAATACCCTGTTGCTTAGCGGGTAGTGAGTACCTGCCGGGCAAGATTTCAGGAGCTTTTAGCCAGGGTGAACGTTTGTGTGAAAAAAGAATAATCGTTTTCGGGTTTTGAATATTTGTGATATTTGGTGTATGTGATGGAAATCCATACCACCCTCTGCCAATCGCAGTGTGCGGGTGAGTATGTGAGCGTTTTATATTTTTGTTTTCATAATAATTTCTTGCGTTTGAATAATTTACAATCACAAATATGTATCTAATCCGAAAACTACAAATAAGCTGAATTCATACCCATGATCCTTGAATGTGAAATCTACTTTAAATTACTGAACCCTGACCACCCCTATTAAAGCCGAAGATATAGGTATAATATACGAGCTTTTCCTACTCGTGTTAAAACGTGACTGAATGCAACATCCGAAACGCTAGAATTTTCTAGGTCTATTCGTAAGTGTTAATCAAAGTTGATTTAAGCAACTTAGTATTTTTGTTGGAATTGGGACTAGTTCATGAACAGAAATCGTTCAGTTAGAATTTTATTATTAGTATAGATGAGGCATTTCACCTTAATCTTAAAACAGTTTAATATCTAAAGGAATTTGATTTTATCTTTTTTATTTTTCATTATAGTAACTTCTTCACATTAAATATATGACACAATATTGTAGTTATTAATAAAATTTATTTTTGTAGCCCTGTCTCACAACTTTCGATGATGATAATAAGTTATAATACAATCAGATAGAATGGGGTTGTATTCTCACAATATTAACCCATTATCCTAGTAACAATGGTTCGTTAACTTTAACATGGGTAGCGATATTATTCCTCCAGAGATCGCCACACTGTTAATTTGCGAGATCGTTAGGTAAATGTGAGTTTTAATGACGTAAATTTTGCAAGATATTTTACAAAACATGTAATAGACTTATGTACTCATTATAAGAAAACATCACTTTAGATAAGTGAGCCTAGTACTGTTAATGTGTTGAATTTACACATTAAACTATATGGCTAGTGTTCGCCTAGTGTTAGAAATTCGACAATGATAGTTAAATAACGTTTTAATTTTTTTTATCGATATTAATAATAAAAGTAACATAAAAGATTATTTTTTATAGTCTACTTAGGTTAATAATTTTTTTTTTATTTTAGTTACGTTTTATTAAATAATATTAATTAATATAAACGTATAAACATTCATATTCTGCTAAATATCTTATATAAGAAAACTTTTTTTCTCCCGTGTAAAACCAAAAATATTTAATTAATGAATTATATAATATTTGAAAAAAAACTGTATTCACATCAAGTGTTTAAAACATTATTTGAACTTGAGTGGTTGCATAAAAAGCATTTTATTAAGGATTGAAAATTTGAATAAGATATATAAATAAATATATATAGGGAGGTTATAAACTAATAGTAGGAATTGAAAAAAAGGAAATCAACTGACAGACAGAAAAAAATTTTGAGTGACTGTTTTGTCTTGCCTATTTATATGTAGATATTATCAACAAAAAAATTATTTTTGAAGTTGTTGTTTGTCTGTGCATTTATCACCCGGAAGCCACTGAAAAGTTTGATAACTTATATTATGGGTCATAATCGAGGATACTTTCCATTCCACGGAATAGACAAAAAAAATAATTAGACATTTCGTTAAAAAGGTAGTAAACTTGACAGCTTTTCTGCAGCTATTGAAATAAATGAACATGTTTTTAATTAATAGAACGAGGAAAACTAGTCCTTTAAACAGTAACTAAATAAACTTTAATTCATACAATGTAGTATTTTTGAATAGAACTTAAATGATATTGTGAAGAGAATTGAGAAAGAGAATGAGGAAGAGGAGACATTGAAAAATATAGGTTCTGTTGTCCAACGATGTCTTAGTGGTTATCAAAACAATAATTTCAAACGTTGACCGGAGGTTCTGTCTAATGGCTTCAATATGTAGTTTTCCAATACAGCAATGTAATCCTTATCAATGACTTTCTGCACAATCTATTTTATTACTATATTGATATTGGCCTCAACACATAAGCGAATCACTGCAGGGCACGGTGAATATCTCGTAATTAAGAAGACCTAAAGTATACTGTATTTCGCTGCTGCAGAGCGGTTCAGTGGAGGGGATAGAGGGCAATCAGTGACGAGAGTTCTTGTGTCACCCAAAGTCTTTTAATATCGTTTAACAAATTAATTTACCATCCCATCCAAGTTGTCCAGAACATTTTTTGCAGGAGAGCAACCAACGCCCACTGGTGCGTGAGGAACGCCGACCTGCACTTCGATCTCCAGCTTCCGACCATTCAAAAATCCTTTAAAGATTATTGCACAACATTTTTTAAATCCTCAGAGGAACATGCTAACCCACTTATCAGACAGGCAGCGGACTACACCGCCCCTAGTCTTACTGGCCACCAAATCCGGCGGCCACGTAACGTTCTCACAGATCCCCCCGACAAGATATCTTCTGACTTGGGCCGCCGCCTGGCAGCCATAGTCAAGAACTCAAACAGTATCAATTAGTAGCGTCCCTAAGATGCCACATAGTCTCACCATTCGACAACACCTTCAGTGTTAACAACAAGCGTATGCTCCCTCGGGAGTGCCGCAAGCACCCTTTCCTTCTCTAAGGATGGGTCGCTTCAGATGAAGGCTTAGAGGCCACAAGGCCAAAGCCAACTCGGGTGGTGTTTAGTGGGTAGGCCCCTAGGTTTTTCGGGAGTCCCACATAACCAGCGCAGCCGGCTGCGCTGGTATGCTAGGAGCATTCACCACCCCCCTCCCGCGCTTTTCCGGAGGGTAGCCCATTTTCTATCTTCTAGACGCAAAAAAAAAAAAAAAATTTATTGATAATTAACGGGACCGCTGATTTAAATTGCCCTCCAGGACACGGAAGCATTCAAGAAATGTTGCCACTAGCGGTTACCCATTCAACTACCTACCGCGCTCGCGCCTGCTTAACTCGGTCGATCACTTATGATGAATACAAGCCATCGTGCTATGAGGACTTCAATGTTATTAATATTATAACATACATTTAAGGCATTTTATTTACTAAACATGGTACGGACCAAAACATTTGTAACGAACATTGAGTAATAAATTTTCTGTTCAGATTTAAGTTACGTAAATAAGGCATAAAATTTACCATTGTTTTACAAATTAAATAGAAATCGCTTCATTCTCGAACCATTTTGCGGTACGTTCCATTTCGTTAATGAATTCCGAAGCTTGTCGCGTATGTGTGAAATGTCGAAGAGTTTTAAAAGTTAAGTGCTTTTTGTTTTAATTAAATTTCGAATAACTACGGGAATACACGCAGTGATTTAATTTCGGGCGAACACGAATATAGTTTTTTAACACAATTTACTTAAAATTACAATTTATCAAAGATACGAACATGTGTTTACAGTTTAATTACTAGTACAAGACTCTCTAAATAAAATAAAACTATTACTATTGTTCAATGCTGCGAAATGTTGAGTCAGCGGGGTGATATTGCATTGTCGTCGGGAATCTTCGGGTCACATCATGGCAACTCCTGGCGTGTGATTTTTATTTTTTACTTATTTCTCTACACATACAAAATTTCTTCTATATTTTTTGATCATTTCTCTTGTAAATTAATGTAATATATAATGTGATGTTTCGTAACTTAGATTGTTTATAACAATTACGTGATAATAATTTTACTGGTAATTTGGCATCAAAGGAAAAATCCGTTGAATTAGTTGAACGCAGAATTTATTGAGTTTTCACGTTGACCAATAATTATGTCACTATGATCATATAGAAATACAAGAATGCTGAGAAAATCGCACAATTTAGCACTTCCATAACGAACACTTAATCACGCAAGGTTTAAGCTGCTAATTGATACAGCTTATTCTTATATTGATACAACTTATAATATTTAAATGGATGAAGAAGTTATTTTGTCTTCTTGGTACACGACCATTTAATTTTACTTGTACGAAAGTTTGCTACTCCCATAGGCCGTAAAAACTTTTATGATTTAATTCTATCTATAACAAAAAACGTTGCCTAACATAATGGTTTAAGGATGACCAGTTCAAATTTTTGACGTTGAAAAGTGTTCACTAACTTAGGAATAGGTGCCGCAGATGCAGGGACGCCTCCACGTCCATCGAAACTGGTGATTAATGGGAGCTCCGAATAAAATTGAATTTGGAATAATGCCAGGTTTTTTGTAGTTTTTGAAGTTATGTATATATATAAATTATTATAATTTGAATCAAACCATTGGAAACGAAGTCACGTAAGGAAGTTAGTTGTAAATTAAATTTTAATCATAGAAAAACCCGTCAAGGCTGCGTCATATTCGCGTGGGATTGGGTTACTCTTGTATATCCAGGAATATGATCTGTTTCCTGTAGAAGTTTAAAGACAGGATTCCAGTAGGTTATGATATGATCGAAGTTCAATATTTTCTATATTTGTTTTCAATACTTTTAAACTCGGTTATTTCGATATAAATGTTGATCTTAAAAAATTAAGAACTAGTTTATTTTCGCTGTATGCTCCTGATTGGGACATTTAACTATAATGTTAGACAGATTTAAAGGAAGTAAGAGGTTAAGAGGAATAGATTTTAGCCTTAGCTGAAGATAAGTTAACGGCAGTATACCTTTCAAGTAAAAGAGGTGTGGCGAAACTTTTGTGCATTAAAAAATACACGTAATTTAACCTCTTAAATCAGACATCGATTTCTATGGGATTTCAATGAGTAGTTTTGGCGAAATTCGGATATACATAGAATACCCTCTAAGAATTTCATTATCATCGCATAGACATAATTCAAAAACTGTTATAATTTCTTTATCTTCTTAGACGCAATATATTTGTATGTTGATTGTTAGATAGCTATCTGTAGTTTAGGCATGTAGGGGGCCTTTGGGGACATAATTACTTCTAAGTATTCTCACCAATCAGTCATCTATGGAGCTGGAGCTTAAGCTGAAATATGTTCCAGGCTCCATCGATTAAATTTCAAGTTCAAATTCAATTTCAAAATCAATTAATCATTTGGATATTTTGTAAATGTGCACCTAATTTTTTGCTTCTTCTACCATTGTGAAAAGGTACTACAACTTGAGGGGAAAAAGCGGCGAAAGAAACTGCCTCAGTACATCTTTAGATCAACGTATACAGATTACTAAGTAAGTTTTAACTTCCATGAATCAGTTGCGCCACTATTATTTCCAGACGTTCTTGTCATTTTTCCTTGTCATTCGTATATACCATAATATACTTTACATTTGAGCTGTGTTTTAACATAAAGTTTGAAATTAAAATAAAAATAAATCACATATAAACTTTAAAACCTTATTGTAAAAACCAACACCAAGCTTGGTTTTTGTAAAGAACGCTAAAAGGCTGTAAGCTATATAGAGATATAACCATATAATGCCTATTGTTGTTTCGTCTCTATGTTTTGGGAGTTATTGATGCTTTAGAGGCATGTGGTTAAAAAGTTGTAATGATAAATTCCTGGGGATGTGTTCAATTTATACTATATTATAAAGTGAGAAGAAAGAGAGTGCGAATTTTGTGGGTTTGTATACATATATGCGGCATCTTCCGAACTTCGGCATCTGTTTGAAACATTCTTTTATCATTTGAAAAATACATTATTCCGGATGGACATAATAATATCATATAATTCATTAAACTTGGACTAACTCACTATCACAAAGACATAATTATTCAACTCGAATTATATTTAGTTTGCAGCTTCATAATTACAGAGGTAAAGATACACAGAGAACCACATACCAGCTACATAAGTGTCTGCGTATTAACAAGCGAGGGAGTAAAATATGTAGGTGCGTTACGTAGTTATGGAAGGATCCTCAATTCCCTACCGGCTATTATTATATATATACTTGTCTATCTATCAGCCATGTCGGTGCATATTTTGTTTGTAGCTTATCTATTCGTCATCATTCACTTCATAAATAAGTAAATATAACGTGTGTGTGTGTGTTTAGATTTGGATTGTAATGGGCTTGGCTTGTTAATTATATACCTTTTTAAAGTACAATAATATTTTTTTTAAGAATGAAAAAAGACATTCAAAAGCTTCAGTCGTCTTTAAAATATTGACAGTTTAGTACTATTTACGGTTAAGTTTGAGTAATTACAAATTAAAATAAAAACTATATACAATTTTATCTATATTCTATGTTCTTGTACAAGATAGGTTAATTTCGGCTTAAAAATGTCTATAAGTATAAATATTTTAGTTTATTTTAATTCTACAACACTGTCAATTTTTGTTTCTAATTTTTTTTTAATTTTTCAACTGTATGTCAGTTACGACATGAAGATAAAAAAATCACTTAACAGATTTAAAAGTATCACGAGAGAGAGGACATATAAAATTGAAATAATTCAACATAATATGTAGTATATTTTCTATCATCGGAAATGAATGTGCAGAATAGTATATAAAATTCATACAATGTTTCTTTTAAAATATTGCTATTTACCAATATAAAATGTAAATATTTACTGGTGTTTGCAGATATTGCAGTAAATAATTTCCTATTAAAACAACTTCGGAATTCAAACTTAACATCATCACACGAAATTGATAAAAACATATTTGTTTGTAATGTAAATAGCCAACATTCGAGCAGACGAGCCACCTGATTGTAAGTGATCACCACCGCCCATGGACATTAATATCAGCAAAAGCGCCACTGATTCGTTGTACGAGCGAATAAAGAAAGAAAGAAAATAGTGGCCATCGAGCTAAAAATCTCTGAAATTTCAGGTTCATATTTCAGGCATATGAATATGATTGTAAATTTAAAAATTGTTTCCCGGAGCTAGCCGTGGTTACGTTATTAGTTTGTAGATTGTATAATACTTATAGATTCTCTGCTTTGAAAAATCGAGTAGCATGTGAAAGCCATAGTGTACAAGTTGGACCCAGACCAGACAAATGAGGTTAAGACGGCTCGATAAATTTGCGACAAAAATTTCCGCGCTCGGTAAAAGGAATTGGCGTGAAATGTGTCTCGTGACGGAAATAAATATGTGCCGCGTATAATATATGGGTGTAATGGTATCGACGTCTACTGTATACAAACTGAAAGTATCGACAGTCTAAAAGCATCAAAGTGTGTTTTGAACAAACTTTTATATATTTGGTACTTTTTGTACTTTTGGGACGTGGGGGACTCTTTCCAACTAATCTATCCCTAACTAATAGAATCCGAGGCACGGATGTAAATATTGCCGAGTCGCCGCCGTCTTTGTATTTGTAAGAAGACGTGAGTTAACAATTTGTCTGACACATTTGGTTTGGTTTTTTGTTATTTTATGTACTTAATTTGTTGGTGTAATAGGTTTAAAAAGACCGTGCACTTCATGCTGAACAATACTGTAGTATGTTGACATTTGTGACTTCATTATATATAATTTGCTTTCTACAAAACCTCCGACACACACAGAGACATAAGTTTGGCAAACTGACAAAATCATGTTTATTGTAGGTACACCGGTTTATTCACGCACAATATTTAAGCGCAACAACTAGTATTATCACTTAATTTGTGATCTCTTCACGACAACCAATTAAGTTCAATCCGTCTATAAATAAAAATTTATATTATTTCTAATTTACAGAATGAGAAAAACCCAGCCCTAAAACAATGCAGGTGCTATTTCTAAGCGTAAGGCGTAGCTTTTCTGAAGCTAACCGAGGGCAGTCTGCTAGCAAGTAATAAAAATTGTTAAATTATCATTCACCGTTATACAAGCATTCATATGATGTTATCATCTATTTGAAATTACAAGATGATTTTCAGCTTATTAATGAATTATCTGCTATACCATAATTATTTGGTAATTCTTATATATATTTGGTATATTTCGTAATACTATAATTCTTGGCAATGCGCTTTAAATACTTTAAAAATTACAATAAGTTTTTCATATTTTAATTTTTCTGTATATGTATAACTTTCTAGAGACTTCTGTTGTCAATTTTATTATTTGATTACTCTAAGGTAATCTTGTTTACATGTAGGTGTTTCTAGTAATTTAAGTAACCTATATAAAATTTATCAATAGTTTGTTTAGCGATGGAAGAGAGAAGTAGAGATGGGTGTTAGAAAGTTGTAATTATTAAAAAGAAAATTATATTATTAGGTTATAGTTATTTTGGTACTCCAAATTATCATAGAATACCCGAATTCATATAAGAGCAGTTTGTTTGTATGCTCTCACCGTATTTCAAATTTAAATCGTGAATTAACGTACTTAATGAATAATGTTAAGTTAACTTCAAAAATAATATATAGGCTTACACAATAATTGAAAAAAAATTCGGATCAATATTTCCTGGAAACATAATTTCAATAGCATCTGACAAGCTTGCTACGTAATTGCAATGTAGGTGACTATAAAATACCGCAAAAGGTGCACAAAATATGTAAATTTCGGAGTCCCAAGCCACTTAGAACGTTAAGCACGATCAGCGTTTGTATTAAGTGCGGCTTTCATCACCAAGTTACATATACTGTTCAGTATATCTAACGTGAACCTTCGCACTGTGTATTACAGTTCAGGCGTTGGATTTTTAATACTGTAATAATACGTTTTTGAGACATATCCCTTATACTTTTAAGTACACTCTATCACCGCGTATGGAGATTTAATGAGTGCCGGAGGAAGAATAACTTTAAAACACGAACATCTTCAAAGTGAAGGACTGAATTATCGCCGCAGCAATGGGAAATGGATGTTCGCATAAAAGAAGGGCAATGTAATTAACGAATCCGATCGGAAATCCTTATGTTATCTTTTGTATTAAGATTTTACTAAATTCTTAGTAAGTTGTATAGACACGGGAAGCCCATTCATGTGATGTAGCGTGTAGGCAAAATGATACGCTTTGAGATTTATTTTAGAATTACGCGACCTTTCTTCAGTCAGTTTAGTCAGTCAATATTATTAAGAAGATTAATAATCTCAGTCAAATATGTCTCTGGTGGACTAATGTTCTTTTGGCTATAAACTTTTGAGGAGTTTAATTTTAATTTGCGAATAATAAACTAAGCTTATTTCAAAATCGATGAATTTTTCCTCGATGAAAATTAAATGAATCTGATAGACGATTTCTTTGTTGACATAATTCGATAAAAAACGAAGATTGCCCTATCTACTATGCAAACCCTTCATAATCTTATTATAGTTAAATCTGACCCACATCGACTATTCAGTGACCTGCCAGTTACCTGGTTGCGTTTTAATACAAATCGGTAGTAACACCATTAATTGAACCTTTCAGTGCATTACTACTGGAGGAAAGCGAATAAATATTCAAACATAATAACTTCATATCCTTAATTTGTACTTATACTTAGTACTGACGTTGCCTGTTAAAATATCGGTTTTCCAAGTTTGAATATCGAAAGAAACATTTATGACAGATACCCCCGGTTACCGGTTACTGACAGTTTATTCCCGAGACTTGTTCGTATATTAGGCATAAATTGAAATATGTTAATGTCATCACAATAAATCCTAAGGAGTTGGTGTTAATTTATTTATTCTTATCGCGATCGTCAAGCAAGAAACAGAATATGGTAAATGCGTAGAAGCGTTTAAATCATATATGAAAGGATATATTACTATATTCTCTTCTGAAAATATTGAAAATAATTGTAAAATATTGTAGAAAATAAATGTTGTAAAAGAAAAACTACTAGGATGTACGTGAGTGCATAATATACCTTTTTAAATTCCTTTATAATAACATACAGGAATCACATTATGACTCCGTGCTTCCATCATGAGACGTATTAAGGTATTATACTGTTAAACAGTTATAACTGAAATTTAATCAGAAGTTGAAAACAGTGCACCTTATTAGCTTTATTTTCTCTTTGTACCGACTACCTTGTTTATGTAACTTTAAAACATCGACATATTATAAGTAGGTATAATTAAAGTAAAATTCAAATTCAAAATCATTTATCATATGGGTGCTTCTACTACCGTTTCGAAAATGTGCTTTAACACTGAGGGGCAGAAACGGCGAAAGAAACTCCTCAGCACACCTTTTAAAACAACACATGGTAATTACAAAAGTTTAAACCTGCGCGGAACTGGTTTCAGCACTATTATTTCCAGGCATCCTTGTCGTTAATATAATCTATACTATAATATCTTTTACCTATAAGCTGTGCTTTATCGCGTTATTTTATTATAACTATTAAGAACATTTAAACACCGGCGCCTATTGATTTCTACTATCTATAAGCCGTATCATGTAATCTTTGATTGTGTGTTTGAATTTTTTTGCTTATTACTCAATCAGAGGCTCAAGTTCAAATTTGCACGCACCTCTAATTTTTCAAATTATCTCCCGTATTACAAATTAATTATCACTTGCTTCGGTGGAGGAAAACATCTTAAGGAAACCTGCATACTTGTGAGTTCTCTATAATATTTTCAAAGGTGTGTGAAGTCTGCCAGTCAGCACTTGGCCAACGTAGCAGACTATGACCTCGATCCCTCTCAATGTCGGAGGAGATCCGAGCATTAGGGTAATTATGGCTTGTAATGAATGTCGTACGAATTTTACGAATGACAGCATTATTTTACAAAAAATTTACAAATATGGAGTTGAAGTGATTAATAATTGGTAAAAAACCTATAATACGAGTATATTAAAATAGTACATCGCTTTTTGCTTTAAGGTAGCTAATAGTTTCTCCTTCGTAAAGCCGCATCCGTTGATGGTTTTCCGATTTCATTACCCGCAAAACGGTGCCGGGTTGATTAGGTGGAAAGAGGAGCAAACATGTATTTATAGTCTTCTATTAACTTCGATTAAGAACATTAAATCGTTCAATATTTACGGTGATTTATCTTCTTTTAAAATTTACTTGCTTTATAGTAAATGCTGTAAAAAGTTACCGTTAGTGTTGACCGCGAATGTACTTTTAGTGTTAAAACCTTTTGTGTAGTAATAAAGTGTAATAAATATGCCATTATGAGAATGGATATTTATAGAATGATTGTAGAAATCGACACTAAGCACGCAAGAGGTTATGAGTGTGGTATAGCAAAAGTTTACTGATATACGGCTAAGGTGATATGCTTCTTTTGTGTGTTGTTATTTATATGAGCAGATACCGGCTTTAGTTTAAGCCCCATAGTAAAGGAAATCTAGTAATGTCAAAGTAAAAATAGTAAAATGTGAATGAAATTTTAGTGGTATAGTTTTCTGTACTAAACATATGTCCCAGAGTGTTTATCAATTTCCTGAATAAATTTAGGGATTTAATATTTTATTCATTTACAATTTAAGCTCACGAAATTCAAAGATAAAGGAGGTGGAAGTGTGGACGGAAAAATCATAAAAATATGCGAAATAAATGAAAGATTGTTACGAGGACATTAATTTGAATTTCACATGATGTACTCGATAAAAGTTGTTACTTTTTTAATTATCTTATGTAGGCCCAAAATTAACTCTCAAGACTCGATTTAATTACATTTTACGTCTCTCGTTAGGTTACTTAGCTATGTTTGTACTTAAAATCATTCGTCCAGAAAATTCTAACAAAATTATTCATACTCGAATAACAAAGAGTTAGACAGACAAACACGAGAAATATTCTATTCGTTTTTTTAATGTAAATATTTGACAAACGTACATATATGATAGCCACCTGAAGCTTTGTGGTCTCCGCCACCGAAACACTATCACAATTGTACAGGCATCACTGACGCTTTGCCTTTGCCGTCATCAACATGTATCACGGTAGTGTATCGCTTAAGTTACACCGCATCTGGATATTTATCTGTCAACTTTTCAAAGTCCGCTGTTGAACATACGTCTCCTCTAACATGCGCCTCATTGACCATACCGAGATAGATAGTGTATATCCGCTGCCTTCTTCATGTCATCACTCCATTTGGTCAAATAATTTTCACACCAATAAACTTTACTTTTACCAGTACTTTTTATTATTTTTATCAAAATAGTACTGAAAATTACTTTCATTATTTTTACGAAGCAAATCCTGTGCTTGTAACTTTTAATTGATAGACGTATTTGTAAAGAAGCACTTCCACGCCTATATTAGGGTCGGAGTGAAATTGGATATGTAGAAGGTTTAGCGAACCCACAATAAGTTTTTAGGGCTGCAAGGTTACCCTTATCCTACCAGAAAATGGGTTTATATTGTTCGTGAATTTTTGATGATTGGTAAACAGAATGAGTTGGGAAAACCCTGTAATTTGAAAGTAGTAACAAGACGGATTTATTATTTTTGAATAGAGAACTCGCAGTAAAGTTTAATAATTAAGGTATTGGAACGTGTAAGACGAAATAAATTTTCTTTCTTATTTTTACACAGACTATAGACCATGAATATATCACTCTTCATATGTGTATGTGTGTGTGTGTGTGTGTGTGTGTGTGTTCCTTAGTTAGTTAGCGATCGAATAAGTTTCTAACGACTTATCGAATGCCGAGTTGTCCAATATAACATAATACATGTTTTGCCTTGGCAACGTTTTATATCTATGATAAACTAGGAACTCAACCGTCGTTTTCATAATATTTATAATTCTAATACTAATTAAACTACTAATCCTAAAATCTACTTAATCCTATCCAGTCCTTGCTTAGTAATGGAATAAAATTTGCAATATTTCCTTCATTGGTATATTATTTCAAAAAAGATGATTGAATGTTTTCTAAACTGGATCTATTTAGGATGTCCAATAAATTGGAAGGTGGATAAATCGGGTTACATAGAGATGTATATATGTCTTCTTAAAATTTCAAAATGCATAGAACAAAATATAATAATGAAAATACACGACAAATTATCTCCTATCCATCTACTTTCTTCTATTATTAGCCCTAAATTATTGAGCGTAAAATTTCTAAAGAATAACTTCTATATATAAATTACAGAAATTTTATACGAAAATTCTTTAAGTTTTATACGTAACGGAAGGTACTCTAGATATATGTAGAGTATGTAACCGTGTTCCACGAGTGACCGATTGGTATTTTACCGATTTTAGTATTATCATTGACAGATACCTGATCATGATAACAATGAGAAATAAATATTACAAATAAAAAAAGGAACTTATTTCAAGTATCTAAATTTAAGTATTCAACGTTTTTGTCTTAAGGGATCAGTATTTGACGATCGAGCTTGTTTGGGTCAGTTTAACGAACCTGAAGTTCAACTTTGCGAATTTACATGAAAACTTTATTGCTAGTATTAGGTGCCAGATTAAATCGGATGCGGGTGAATTTAAAGAATTACATTGAGCTAAGTAAACCTGTGTTCAATTAAAATGTAATATTCTACTTAATACTTAATTGTAATATACATTTACTAACTGGCCCGGCAGAAGTTGTTTTAATGTTTTTATTACGCGAATATATATGTATGTAGCTATGTATCTTTTCAGTATATGTTTTGCCGAGACAATTAGTAAATTGGACAATTGAGAGTAAAAAAGTTGGCGAAAAACAGTTTTTATGTATAACACCATTTATAATATTTTTTTAAAATATATTGAGGAGTTAGTATTAGTAAGAATAAAAAATAAAAAAAATTCAATTTATAAAATGCTCTCGAATTGAAAGATGGAGAGCGGTAAGCACCTTCGAGTGAGGAGGATAAAATAAGGTGTCCCACGACCTCACCGAAGTTCAAAAGTAGATTTGCGTCTCATGATGTCTGTGCAAATTTTGCCATGCGTTTGTTATAGTTATGATTTCATCGTACATCTTTTCAGTTTCTAAAATGAAAATTCAGCTTAAACGGAAAGTTATTTTCGACAGAAAATGTGTTAATAAGTTATTGAAAAGGTGATTAAAAATTGTTTTGACAATTGGATGCCATACATGGTATCACTAACTTTGCAAGCAAGGCATACGGGTTAAGTAATATCAAAAGGGTAGTGTCTATTTATTTTTAACGAACGTACGTCATAATTAATTTTCTCTATCGCCGGATCCCAGAATTTTACCTGCTCTGTTATGATCCACTTTTTACGACTTGTTATGTGTGATGTATATGGATATCGGAAACAAGTTACAAGGGCATTTCAAGTTGCAGTAATGTTTTTAAGAAGTAAAAACAGATTAATTAATATTACGATTATGGTAAATTTTGTAATTCTCGATTGTAACGTGTTAAGGCACATGGTGTTGTTTTTAAAGATTTTGCATTAAGTAGGGCAACAATGATTTTTGTGTAAAGAATTACTACATGTTAAGGTACTTTTTAGCAGCATGAGCAAAACTTCGGTGGTAACATTATTTTATTCTATTTGTTTAGAATTTAACCTTCTCTAAAACTCAAACAAAGAAGTAAAAGAAAAGAATGTAGTCTTAAATTACACTACGATGGCTTACTGCGTGGTAGCTATATTACTATTATTACTGCACTACTTTTTGTGATCAATAAATCTTATAAACTTCTGTACCAAAATTTTATTTGATTTCATCGAAAATTTTTCACACCAGACTGGTTATGTTGTAGTGAAATGTGATATCTCTAAAATAAAAATAAAATCGAAAATTCTAAACCTTAAGTTTTTTCTTACCTAAAGTCTTTTTTAAATGATAAGTAAAAAAAATTTGAACTATTTTAATTGAGCCACCTGTATATAAATCGGTTTTCCTGATCATATACCATAATCATGATTGAAAGTATGCCAAGAATCAACAAGATTGTTTAGTGGCTTCTTATGATATATGTATGTGCGAGACAAACAGAAAGACAAAAAAGCCTACTTACATTAAAAAGAAAAAAAAAGATTCGGCAACCTTGTAGTTGTTGTTATATAAAACAACAACAAATTATAATTTACAAAACTGCGTCTGCAAAACCAGCTATTATCACTTATATAGCCTAAGCAGCAGATGATGGGCTGATGGAAGCTGACGGTCCCCCTGATAGTAAGAGGTCACCTTCCCCTATAGATACAGGTAACACCGGAGGGGTCATCATTCTAAATTCAGCCCCGGAGGAGCTTCTATTTACATCTTTTTTGAAAACCCTTATAAAGTTTCAGGAATGCCTCGAAAGGTTCGTCTGATTATTTTTGTAAGTAGCTAATTCTGTTGGTTTCGATGTGTTTTTTTTTTAATTGGAATAAATATATGAATTTTCTGGACACATTTACAAGACAGAACCCCAGTCCACGTGAATCCGAAATGTACTTAACCGAATTTTTGAAGAGAAATCTTCAGGAGCGGCTTTTGTGAGGTCGACTGAGTTATGTTGGGTTTTTATTCGGCAGTTGTTCTGTACAACTGTAGCAACTCCAAGATTAAAATGACATAATTCATATACCATCTGATCTTAATTTTCTTTTATATTTAAGATGATAATAAAGGAAAGAGTGGACATGAAGTCAAGCAAATTGTTTATTCACACTCGAGAAAGTCGAGTAAATGAATTTACTACCCTACCCTCGTCAGCTTACCGCTGTCACTTCTGCTGTCGAGTATCCTTTACATAAACGTTAAGATAATATATCTTTCTTATACTTACTACAAATTATTGACGATGTACATGTCCAATGAAGTTGTTGCTTGTTATGTGTGACAGGTAGGCAAATAGCCATTAGTTGAAGAGCCACTTTACTTCTGATGGTGCTTGTAGTATAGTAGGGCAGTTGCAACATGAATCACGATGGTAGTAATACATGTTAATTTATGACGTAATTCTTGCTGATAATGGATATTACACATTGAATTTTCATATTTGAGAAGACCTCACGAAATATGACTTTAAGGTCCCAAATAATGACGGTTCACTTAGAATTAGAGGGTTTGATAAATGATTCGCTAGTGCCAGTGGAAATAGTATAAATATATTTGTTATTTCGTTCATTACCCTTTTATGCTTGAATTTAAATCTATGTAAACATGTCCGCGTGGCTCCATTAGTACTTACCCTTTTTACTGAGCGAGGGTTTCTAGGTTCGATTCCCAGCTGGGATAAATAAATGTTTGTTTTCGTATCATGGGTGTTTTGTTTGTGATATACTAGTAATATGTATGTCCAGTGCCACCCGCAACGCTTGGATTTCCATTGCGTTATGATTGTGTGATTGTTTTGAAGTTGATAAAGTTTTTTAAATTTTCAAATTTTCGTTGATTATTTTTATTCAGTTTTAATTAGTATAATAGTATGTAGTAATGTTATTATCTATAACGTTTTACATATCACTTGAAAATTTCTGCATGTAAATTAAAAAACGTACATTGAGCATAACGAGTTCATTAACAACAGCCCATAAAAGATCTTACAAGTTTGCGTCTCATATTTTCAAACCTAAAAACCTCTCTCTCAAAGGTGGCATTAGCTCAGCATTGCCATAGTGATTTCAAGAAGTGGTCATTTCTACTCTTATTTATTTTACTATTATTGGTAGAGCTAATAGAGAGATAATAGAATTATGTGTGTGTTAATGTGTCATGTTCAGTATTTCATTGTTCAACGGAAGATAGACATATATTGATTTTGTCATTTTTGTTTATGCACACATATATATATATATATATGTATACATATATCTGTATTAATATTATAAAGGAAGAGTGTGAATTTTTTGTGAGTTTGTGTATATGCTGAAAGTAATCTCCGAAACTCCGGCATCTATTTGAACAATTATTTTACTATTAGAAAGATACATTATTCCAGATATATATGTATAAATTTGCACAATTGTTCAATTGGAACGAAGTCGGAGCGGATCGCTATTTAATAACAAAACTGTAACAAGGCCGATTCTGTGGGTAAATCAAACATTTTTCGGAAATCTTTATATAGGAGGTTAACATTGTTATCGATTAAAGAGGCGATAAAATTTTTGTTTATAGCAATTTATGTATGTACACGTTTGATACTTAATCTTTAATGGCTTATTTAGAATCATAATGGATAACATAACAAAATAACTACAACGTATGGGTCAATCTAGGACACTTTTCATCCCGAGAAATGAATCCATGTATTTATGTCAAATTTTCCATAGTATTTTACTTAAAAGAGCAAGAGTTATAGTAAAATGTAAATCGTACATGTACGCGTAAATAAAAGAGATACGCAATCTCACCGGAATACCACAAGGAGTCTGTGTCACAACATAGAATTATTTATTTCCACGTGTAATATAGTCTTGTATTATTTTGGTATGTACAAAACATGACAGTGTTACGCTTTGAATATGTCTCTGTATATTACAATTGTACTAGTGGAGCTTGTCATGTTAAATATTTTCTAAAAGAATTAACTGGCCCGACGGGCAGTGTTCTGAAGTAGGATATGAATAAATAAAATGCACGCCAAGAGCAGAACAACAGTTATAAAATAGGTATATAAGCTGCATAAAATGCAGTCTTACCGCTGAATACTACATACAACACAACACACTAAACAGCAACTTCTTCGAGACGATTTTATTATTCAGAATTAAAAAGAAAATAGCTAAGATGGAGGAAGTTGCACGAGAAATATAAATGAATGTAAATATACAGTTTATAACAATAACCTAGTTGGTATCGTTGGTTGTGGACTGTATGAAAGTTTGAAATATGAAGACTATTTGTCTGTAGAATGAAATTATGAATTGCTCATCACAGTACTTGCTGAATCTTGTAGAACGTTACCTGTGGGTAACAATACGTTCTCTTTCTTTTTGAGCTCAGCTTCTTTTTGAATAAAATATTTGCAAAACGGTAAGCGAGCGGGAAAAATTTCAGAAAAACCTTTTTTCGTCGCTTATCGTGTGGCTTTCCTTCGCAGCTTGCTTTCTTTTGCTGCTCGCAAAAAGACAGTGGCATTCATAAGCCACAGACTACGGGCAATTCTTGGACTGGCTAGCAATAATTCCACAGACAAGTAATTAATCATTGATATAGACAAAATAACTAGGAATGCATTAACTAGCGTTACCACTAGTAATTAATATGTTGTCACGTTATCACAAACAGGCCAACATAGCATTTGAATTGCCTCGTTTTTCCTTATATTACAGATATATAAGGTCAATATACTATATATTTGCTCTAATGTATATCTGCTAAGAATTATACAGTTATGAATTGGTTACATTTTATAGTTACTTTAAAGCGTTAATAAAAAGAAAAAACTACATGATCATAAAATAATAACGTTACACAGTTACGTATTTAGCGAAATAAATTTTTTGAGCCTTTCTTTTTTAGCAATTAAACTGGCTGTATGTCCAGTGGGATTTCCCATCGGCAACATCTCAGGAACCACTCGGTCTCTTCAAATTCGTTTCTTAACGAATTCGATTATTGCAATGAAATTCATAGTAAAATTTCATAATCTTAGACTTACCAACCTGAAAACAGACTTATCGCTCTTGAAAACAGACTTATCGCTTGGGAACTACCGCGTTAGTTTTTGAATTTCACAAAATGTGTTCGGACGCTGTGATTAAATTATATTCCCCACTAGCTTAAGTACTTACAATTTAGTTTTGCCAATGTCTCATCAAAGCCTTGAAATGTACAGAACATTTTGTTACAAGCGATTTCATGAAGAATATTTCTTTTCAAATTAATTACTAAATATCAATTATATTATTAGTGGTTGTTTTGTTGGAACCGCAACTACTCTGGTAAGAATTTGAAATATTTTCCTGTTAATTTTCACTAGTCCTTTTTATATTAACTTTTATCAAGTTCTCCGACCTTCTTAATTATATAGCTTTGTTATAGATGAACACATTGTTTATCACCTTGTCTATTCATATGTTACTTGCAGCAGCTTTCAAAAGCAAACAAACACAAGTTGAATAAAAAATTCGACTTAAATAACGATGACTGTATAATGTAAATATTATTGTAATAATGTATAATGTAAATATTATTATAATATAAATATTATTATAATAATGTATAATGTAAATATAATTGTTTACGGTATGGCCTTTAGCGGTTTTACTACTAGTGTATCTTGATATGGATGGGCAAATTTGTATAATTTATCATTTGTGAAAACGCAAGCTGAGTGCAGCGTAGCTCCTAATATCTACGGATTTCCACATTAAATGGCGCGCGATAAAACTACTAGAATTCCTTTGGAAAATATCACCTTTTATTACTACTTTTATAGCGTTTATTTTATGTTGAATATGCCTGCAAAGCAATGGGCCAAAAAATTCAAGTATTATTTAACGAAATTCCTAAACAGACGGACAAAAGATAGCCTTGTTGTATCATTTGAACTGTAATTATCGTAGATGTTTTTAATTATTAAGGGGTAATCGATAAAATATTACTCGACACTTGAGAATCTTATCCGCTAACATCCACTCAGCAGGAATCTGGCGCATATCATTAGCCCAGGATTGTTTCGGCGGAATCACGCAAGTCACGACATCTTATAGCATCGGTAAGATAGATTTAATAAATAAAGTGTATTAAGTGTTGGGGATCAGATCAGGTAATCGGGAAAGAGATATTGTTTGTTATGGAATAATTATTCGAGCGTGAAGTCGCGCTATTGCTACGATCCCACTTCTTGGCATATTCTAAGAATCTCTTATTTTCTATTTGCTAACACAAAACCAAAACCCAATGTGGTTATTTTGATAAAAAAATTGATGAAGGCCATTTAAATGTTTTGCTAAGGTTACAGATAAAAAAATCTATGTTTTTGTGTGTCATAAAGATATCAATGAATTTTTAGTGTAAAAGAACCACTGCAATCTATGAGCACTAATGATATATTATCCATATGTGGACGAAATATGTAATACACGGTTATATACACCGCTGTGGTATGATATGCGATACAGGCTTCCATTTCAGTTTTTAGTAAATGGTTAAGATACGGAAACCAAAGTTTCACATCACGTCTATTCGTAACTACGTTGCTTGATACAAACCGGTAAATGATACGGCATTAGGATACAATGATCGTGTTGATCAAAGGACACATTTATATGGACTCAGCTTAAGGTAACACCACTTAATTGGATTAACGAACAATAAACCTGTATGACTCGTGTTGAGGAATGACTTCTTTATTTATATAGAAACTAACTCGATAACTTATAATATATAAGAGTATATTCGTTTCGTGGCCAGTTTTAGTATTACGCCTGAAATTTTGATTCTAGGTACGGTACAAAACTAAAAGTATGTTGTTTCATAGCACAAATTCCCCCATCGCCATTTCTTTATCGAACAACTCAACGTACGGCGGGTATCTATCCTTACGTAGCGAACGTACCGCCTGAACGGACGAGTTTGAGTCGTCATTCATTGTGTGCACTGCAAAGGACTGGAATAACTTACCCGCAACGGTGTTCTCGGCTACTTACGATGTGGGAGTCTTCAAGGGGAGAGTGAATAGGCTTTAATAAGTTAGTAGTTTCAACATCCTAGACTTCATCACCTCTTACCATCAGGGGGAATGTTGTCAAGCATTAACTTATTCTATGTAAAAAAAACTAAAATGTAAATTTTCCTTAGTGCCTACGAGAAGGATTTTGTATTCCTCGGCTACATCAAATATTCTATGTAGCTCATATGCCGAACTCTCCTAAGTTTTTCTTACATAAATCCACCATTCCTTCGTAATATATGCAGTAATATTCTGGAACTAATTCAACCCTAAAATGAGGTAGTCTGGTATCTCTAAATTTAAGAAAAATTATTGGAAATAACCTATTTATACATAATATTGTAAATTAACAATCATGCAGTTTCAAATCCGCTCTAGGACGCAAATATATTGCAGGTGACATGGATATGCTAAAAAGGACGTCACCAAAAACTCACGCCTCGAGAGATCAAACATAACTTTGTCATATAAATGTCTGCCTCGGCCGTGAATCTAACCCGGGGCCCCTCGCTCGTCGCGTACCCTACGTGCAAATGGGCTACAGCGTCTTTATGAAAGTATAATAAATATATGTATACATTATGCAAACCACAAATGATACTTGTAAATCCATAACTACTTATGCATGTATTTATGTGGTTAACTATAATCCGAGTTTAGGACAACAAATTAAAGTTCTACGGTACCGAGTGGGTTTAGCGGCGGCGTTGTTATAGTATGAAACTTCCTCTGTAATTACAATAGTGTTATGACCCAAGTTTTGATGTCCGTTAAGACTTAACAATAACAATTAATACTTAATTATTTTCAAGATTGAGTCTAGTAGCTCAGGTGGTAGTAATCATGTCTTGCCAATAGAAGGTTTCGGAGTCAATGTCTGGCCAGTTATTTTGGCTTAAATTTATTTAAATTTTTGTTCTCGGGTGTGGGATGATGAAGTGTGTAAATCAGCTACCCATACAAATTAAGTGAGCGTGTTGTTAAGTAAGGCAGTGATAGCTTAGGGGTTAGAATTGATCCTGACTTGACTGAGGGTATACTAATAAAACTTATTGATACAATTTAATGACAGACGTTTTGTTTAGAAATTTACCTATTATAGGATTCAATCGCATACATATTTTCTCGTAATTATCATTATAATATACCATACATCCAATTATACGTCATATATCTAATTATTACCCAATTATTCACCATATATCATAATATTATATAAACACACACACCGCCCATAATACATGATAAATTTCTATTGTCCAGTACTTGTTCAAGAGCAATGATTTGCGGCCCGGCGCGATGCCAAATTGCCCGAAAATGAATTACCAAACATAGAAACGAGCAATGGTCCTGCGGACAATACCTTAAAAAGGAACTCTGCCGTATTGTTCTGTGACAATGGGAAAATTCAAAACTAATTTAATGTTTTAAACTGGAATTTGAAAGTTAGGTAGAAATGTGACTTACTGTGCAAACATAAGTCTTTTTTCTTGTCTAATTAAGTCGTTTATCCATTGAATAACATATATATATATATATATATATAATTAGTAACGATAATAAAAAATTACATATTTTCATCTTGACTTTAGGACTGTCTATGCCGTGGATCACATGAATTCATATTTATATTTTAGTCTATTAACCCGTCCTCATTTCGGTTTAAGAAACGTACATCTTAGGTTTATAAATAAAACCTTCACCCAATCTCTAATTTATTTATATCTGAAATGTAATATATGTCTGTCTCATTTTATTGTTATAGGAATCGAATTTAGAAACATGTATATTGTATTAACTGCACAGAAACAATCAAAATTTTGCATTAAGTTTTTTTTAATTCTGTTAGAACAAATCCATTTCACACGAACAGAATAATTCTAGATTACGTCCCATACTATTAAGTTAGTAAACTAAAAGTTAGTGAAACTATAGTGCGCTTTAATTTTAATTTTGAAGGAATATGAGGACTGAGCGCATCTGGTAGATACAGGGAATCAAAGATACGAGTAAGGAAGGATGAGCAGAGAAAAGGGAAAAAGAGTTAGGAAAATTAACACATTCTTCATCATAAACCCTTGAACTAATTTGTCATACATATTTTGTTTCCCGTAATTATATTATGTGTACAAAATGACTGAATAAATAAATAAAACATTAGAACAACAAACTACATAAAAAAAGGAACATACGAGCATTGTTTAGTTAAGAAAATAATCCAATATTGCAATGGACAAGGGCCGCGTGTGGAACAATAGCTCTCTGTTGGAGCTTTTAGTTGGTTAAGAAAGTTTAGTTGGTTAGTTTTTAAGTTGGTTTAGAAAGTTGGTTAGCTTGAGTACGAAATAACGCTAATGCTGTGCGAAGCGGACATTTTTGAGTAGTTTCATGAGATATTGTAATTTTAACCAGCTTCTAGCTGGAGCTCTAAAAAGCTTCTAAGGTAGTGAGTTAAAAACATCACTGCGACGTCGTAGTGGCAACATCTCTGGTGTTAATTAAAGTGCAGGTACTCATAAAAAACTTTGAAATCTCTTATTATCTAT